>PVLA01001594.1:151275-341916 GCA_004027455.1 Hydrochoerus hydrochaeris | reverse complement strand
CCACCACTGAGCTACAGCCCCAGCCCTCCGTAAGACTGTCTACTCCTGGGAAGGACAGCACACGGGTGACAGTGTAACAAGACGGGGCCACGTGCTCCGGAGTCAATGCTGAGTTTCGTCTCTGAAAGCAGCACTTAGCCATCTGTGTCACCCAAGGGATGTTAACAAAATAATTCTTTGTGCCTGACTTTTGTCATCCGTTAGTGCAGACAAGAGTCTGCACCTACCTCACAGGGTGGCTCCAAGGATTAAATGAGTAGATAAGAAATCCCGAGAGCTACAGTCCCCTTCTCTGACAGCTACAAAAAAAAAAAAATGCCAAAATTTTAAAGGTACTCTGTATAATAACAGTTCTTACAAAGATTGCTCTCCCATGAAGGTCACTTTTAATCTGTGAAAGAGACTAATTCTGACTTAAAATAACTTCTTAGTTTATAATTTGTTTCCTGTTAGTCTTTCTTTCTTTTTTCTTTCTTTCTTTCTGAGACAGGATCTCACCAGGTAACCTAGCCTGGCCTTGAACTCAGAGGTCCTCTTGCCTCAGCCTCCAGGGCTGGCGTTCAGGCATGCGCCACTACAACCAGCCCCACTAGTAATTTTTTTAATTGGCACTGGTATCAGTTTTTCACAAAGTATTCCTTTGGGGTCAATTTACTTTATGACATCAGAAAATGCTCACTGGTAAATCTTTTTTATGCTATGTGCATGGAGAAAAAGAAAAACACATAGTTAAGAAAAAGAGGGTTGGGGGTTTAGCTCAGCAGTTTAACTGCCTGCTTGGCAAACATGAGGTCATGAGTTTGATCCCTGGTACCAAAAAAAAAAAAAAAAAGAATAGAACAAAAATCAAGATGGATGAAAAATAAATCAAAAAGTTCCAACATTTGTTTAAACATGAAAATATAGGAATGGAAGAAATGAGGGGACTTCCTTCAAAAGGTAATGTTGATGGGCATGGAGACACGTGTGTAATCTTAGTAGGCCTAGGCAGGAGGACCGCCACAAGTTTGAGTCCAGGCTGGGTTACATGGTGACATCAAGGCCAGCCTGGACTAGACAGTGAGAGCCTGTCCTAGAAATAAATAAATAAGGTAATTTCTGAGAAATTTCCCACAACTGATAAAGGATATATGTTTACATATAGGAATCCTGTACAGCGTAAAAAATAAACACACCCCAAATGAAGCATAAAAAAATTTGAGAAAGCAACAGACTAATCAAATATAAAGAGCTGAAAACTGCTACTGTAATCTTAAAACTGTCGGAAGAAAATAAAATTACCTAAAATAAATGATAACTGGCAGAAACAGGATAACTAAATGGAGACTAAAAATAACTGAATAAAGGCTGGGCATGGTGGCTCACACCTATAATCCCAGCACTCAGGAGGCTGAGGCAGGAGGATCGTTGCGAGTTCGAGACCAGCCTGGGCTACAAAGTGAGCTCAAGGCCAGCCTGAACTGCATAGCAAGACCCTGTCTCAAAAAGACAAAAACAAAAAACAAAACACCAAATCCAAACTGAATACTATCTCCACAGTGAAGAAAAGAGCTGTCCACCTTTCTATGTTAAACGAAATAACTGTTTACATAAGGTCTGAGGTCCAAAATATTTTATTTGAACAATAGTGAAGAAAATTTATGACTATGAATCCTGAAAAACAGACAGCAAGGATTAATGAGTTTCTTCCTCTCTTTTCTTTTCTTTTCATTTTTTCTTCTTTCTTTCTTAAGTCTGGGTCTCGCCTTGTAGTTCAGGCTAACTTTGAACTTACTGTGTAGGCCAAGTTGGCCTCAAACTCTTGGACAGTCCCCCTGCTTCAGCCTCCCAAGTGCTAGGATTACAGGTGTGCACCACCACACCCAGTGTGTAAGAGGTAACCAGAAGAAAATATTTATAAATGTTAGCAACAAAATAATCTTTGTTAAAAAGAAATAAATCAAGAACAATAATGTACAACTTTGAGGATGACTGTAATAAAAGGTAGACCTGTAACCTATACTACCATTAAAAACAGACCAACAAAAAAAGACATTATCAAATTTTAAGGGTTTTTAGTCTCTGTGTTTTCCAGAATGACAATATATGCAACTATTTGCTAAGACAGATGATTTTTAAAAGTTAAAAGAATGCTCAAAGAGTCTAGTGGTTTAAAGCCACTGAGGATAACAAGGAGGAATAAACTTGAGCTGAAAAAAGGGAAAAAAGAAGCAATGCGAAGTAGCAAATGAAAAAGACGCATGCACACACATACAGCACACGCACACGCGCGCGCACACACACACACACACACACGCTGACATGCAGATTAAACACCCCAGACTACACAGACAGAAAAAATTGTAACAGATACTACTAAAACCTACTGACAAAAAGTTTGGAAGGTAAAAGATGGAAAAACACACACTGAACCAATGCCAAAAGCAAGTGTCCGTTTCACATATCATGCTACAATGTAAGGAAAAGCTGTATGATAAATATGTGATATGCTTTAAAATACTCTATTTTAGATAAATTGGGAGTAGTCCCAGCTAGTTGGGAAACTGAGGCAGGAAGGCTGCTTGAGCCCTTGAGTTTGAGACCAGCCTACACAACAAAGCTATGTCTTAAGCAAACAAACAGGAAGGAGACAGGTTGAAATGAAGTCTTGGTGACATGCAGATTCACTACACTCTTTACAGTCATACATGCTCAGAAATTCCCATAATAAGGGAAAGAAGCTACAGACTATTTTGCCAGTTTTGAAAAACAGCCATAAATACATATGCAGCAAACACTAACAAGTAGGATTTAATTTTTATTTATATGTATATTTTCTGACTTATCTACATCTGTCCAATAAAAATGCACCTAATCAGAGAAATTTAGATCTTCTAGTAGTGACAATATGAAAAACCAAAAAAGAAACAAAATACAAAAGGTGTAGTGAACTGTTGTACTCTAACTCTTAGCGCTGCCATTCTGTTCTGTATGTGCCACGCCCCTTGACCTTTAAAAAGGAGAAAACAGGATGTCCCATTTCCTCCGGAATGCACAGGTGTGGGCCTCCCACATCTTTGTGGGTTTTTTTCCCTTTATAAACCACCCCCAAATCTTACCCCAGTTGCACAGCAGTGTAAATTCCACCCTCACGCTGTGTCGCTGGATACTAAATAATAAAGCGCTCTCTTCTTTTCCCTCCAAGACGTCTTGGCCTTTTTATTCTTTTTGCCTTTTTACAATTTTCATTTTATTTTGGGGTACAGCCTTTTGGGGTACAACATTAACTTTAGCACTACTTTATTTAGCAGTAAATTTATATTTATTTAGCAGTATACTTTATCCAAAACATCAACATGTTATCAGCACAGAAAAATCATTCGTGACCCATCTTACACCCTTCGGCACACTCAAAGTCCAATGTTTACTTCACACCTAACAGCACATCTCAATTGGGACCAGCCTGGGTTCCAGGGTCAATAAGATGTAAGTTCCTAAGGCACTAGGGTGGAAGACGCACCTCTATCATGGGCATTTGGTATTGATATAACTAGCATGCGACTTGCTTTATTTAACATGGAATCAAATTAAGTAAATGAGATGTTTTAGGATTTTTTTTTTTTAAATCAGTGTAGTTTTCAAAGTCTTCCATAGGAAACGTCCCAACAAGTGCACCTTCAAATGAAGCTCCGCTTCAAATGAAGCCCCGCAGTGGAACGGATCACAGTTAGGATAACCAGAGGTCTCAGTATCACTGGGGTGAAGAACAAGGGCTCAGAAGAAACCCTGCTTGAGTTCAGCTACACAGCCAGCCAGCTCATAATACTGTTGAATGACTGTGAAAACAAAGCACCTTCTGTCTCCTCCCCATCCTTAAAATAAAGATAATAACAAGCACTACTTCATCAATCGACACACTTCATAGAAGAACGCGTAGAAATCAAAGGGATGAGATGCTATTAATGATTTCATTTCCGAGTCTCTCTCCCACCCATTTTTCATTTACTCAAAATAGACGCGATCACATTTTTCGCGGCGATGCACGGCCTGAGGGAAACCTGATTAACCGGAAAGATGACAGGACAAGAAGGAAGGCACAGCAGAGGGAGGTCCTGGGGCGAGTCTGGAAGAAACCCCTTCTCCCCGATCCTGCTGGGTGAAGCATGGCGCGCGGTGAGTGCACGGCCCGGCTCTCAGCCCTCGGCCCCGCAGGACGGGCCGGAAAGGCCCGGGCCCGATCTCCTTTCTCTCCAGGGGCTTCCCTGGAAAGGGCGCTTGTGAGAGCACCACAGCCGGCAGCCCAGACACCCGTTACCGGGCGCCACTACCGCTGCAAGCCCTTGGCAGGTACCGTCTGCTTCGATTCTAATCCCGCCGCGACCCAGAAGGGCGCGCTGCGCCGCCGCTTCACAGTTCTGGACACCAGAGCGCAGGTTCCGCACGGACGGACGCAGCAGCGCAGCAAGGGGGCGGGGAGGCCGCCGCGGGCACCACACTTCCGCCCTCCTTCCCCAGCCTCCGCCCGAGGCCGCGACTTCCCACCCGCAGGCTGAAAGGGCTCCGAAAGGTGGTGGAAGCACAGGGTGTACTGTACTCATCTTACGGACCGAAAAGTTATGGCACAGCCTCCCTTCCCTGGGGAAAGCGTCTCCAACTGTGCCGGTCCCAAAACTACATTTCCCAGAAGGCCCAGGAACACAGAGCCTTACCGGCCAGCTTCCGGTTGGAGACCCTGGCAAATGTTTGTCAATTTCCCATTGCAATAAATTCCCCTCTTCAGAAAAAAGCACCCACAACCTGCACACTCCTAAAGTTCCCAGACCACAACTTCTACAGTCCCTTTCTTGGCTTTCCGCCATTTTGCCTACCTGAGGCCGTTTTGGACTCCAGTGTTTGGTCCTCCAATGCAAGTGGAGACAAAAGGAAAGAAAATAAAAAGGAAGTCTCTAATGCGGCTCAGGAGACCCACTGAAGAGATGCTCGCACACTCTGAGGGGACTGCAGAAGGCCGCAGGCTGTTACTTGGAATTGACAGGGGTTAAATGGGCAGGCGGAATGGCCGTTTAACAGCTGATTGGGAGAGCTCTTGCGCGCGTGAAAAGCGGAAAGTTCAATTTTGGGTTTGTGAGAGGAAGGAGGAAGTCCTTGCTTTGAAAAGAGACACTGTGCAGGGCCATGTGGACTCACACGTGGGCAAAACTCGTCAGCCAGTCGTTTAGCTTTTTCTCAGTGACGAAGTAACAAAAAAATTGTGAGAATCTTAAGATTGTAAGAAACATCATATTGATATAGAGGAATGAAACTCCCAACCTATTAGATGTCGAGTACAAGTTCGTGTCTCTAAAATCCAAAGCATGAATTTTAGAAACAGTGGACGTTAAGAGTAGAATATATTTATTGAGAGAAAGAAAGCTTCTGTCTGAGAGGGAAAGAAGGGGCCCCAAGTGAGTTGCCAAAGACTGTCTTTTCTAGGAACTTTATAAGAGAAAAAGCATGAGGTGAGAGGGGTCCAAGATGGGGAAAGATGGGAACTCGCAAGGCAGATGGGCATGAGGTGGGACAGAAGTATGGTTAACCAATAAGATTAATTGTTCAGGTAAAACTGACCAAATCAGGGACAAATGGGGAAGCCAGTCAGGCTACAAACTGGCATTCTTATGGAGCAGTAACTCCTCCTGTTAGGGGGTTGGGATGGTGACTGCTGGCTTTCTCAAGGTGAGGCATAACTATTTAGAATATCAATCCCTGATGTTTATATTTAAAAGTGTGATTGCTTTTGTTTTGCCTTTTGTTTTGGGTTCTGTGTCTGTCTCCAACGTCTGGTCGTCTATGTTGGCTCCCTGGAGGGCTGAGGCCTGCCTGACTGAACTGTAATATTCCTAACTCAGCTGCCTATAACAATATGATCCTTTCCCAACAGAGTTATACCCTACACTACCAAAAACTTAAAAAATCCTTTAGTTTGCAATTTTTATATTTAATAGGATCAGCTAACAGGAAAGATACTTTTTAGTTACAAAAAGTATGAAAGACCAAAAAAGTGCAATGGGAACAGGAAGATAATAGATCTTTTGTACATGGGTTGAGGACCAAGAGATGGACAGAGGGTGAAGTAGGGAGACATAAAAAGAATTAGGATGTATAATATATAAGTAACAAATCCCTATGATGAATGTAATCATGTACAGTAAACACGTGCTAATAAGAATACAAATTAAAAACAGTGCAATAGAGGGAGATATAGTGTAAATTTCCACTTTGTTAAAAGTAATTCAAAACAGCTTGCCTGCTGGAGACGACATACTCAAAAGTGAACACACAATCTTCAGCATAGATTTCTATGATAAACTTCTCAAAGCAATAAGGGCAATTGTAATCATTACTCAGCATGTTATTCAATTTGAAAGAATAAATTTTTTAATGTTTAAATATAATTTCTTGTGGTCATTGTTGTTGTTGATACTGGGTATTGAACCCACAGCTTTTACACTAAGCTACATTTTTATTTGCTCAAGTATAAGAATTGATGTTTTGTTGTGGGGATTTTCTCAAACCAAGCCAAATCAAAAGGAAGACTCTTTGCAACAAAGAGATAAGAAGGCAGCATTTAATATTTATACCAGCAGACTGTAGGTGTAGTATTCCTATATTTTCATGCTAGTGAGCTGTTGCAAGGATAATTCCTCCAAAGTAACCTTCCTGAATCAGGAAGGAGTTTAGTCTAAATAGGATTAGAAGTAGGAGGTACAAAGCAAGTGACCAAACTTTACATGATTGTTTACATATATTGAATCATATGTTGACAGACAGGCTAGTCTTGAAACAATAGGAACACTCCAGGAACCAGAGGAGGGAGCTTCTACAGAATGAGCACAGTTAAAGGCATTACCATAACAGAAATGTTCCAGAGAGAGGGCCTTTACTGAATGAGCACGAATCAGACCAGGGTGCATTAAGGTATAGACAATTACTCTGACTTACTGCTCATCTGCATCTGGGCTGCAGACACTGCCAGGGTCAGCTGAATTTAGCAGAAACAGCTGAACAGCAACTTGGTCAGAAGCCTCTAATTGATCACAAAATATCTATAAGTTTACCATTTCATGAATGTGTGTCTACATTATAATTTTACCCCAACAGTTTCAAAGAAATGGGTGAAAGTGTTACTGCAAAGTTGAGTCAACAGCAGCCAGGAGCTCACAGCAGAAGAAAATAATTTATTCCAGCAGACCCCAGAGGAATAGTCTCTAAAGTTTTGAGGTCTCCATTACACAATGTTTGTCTTTTTTATAGGGTGGCAAGTGGGGAGTTATAAAGGGTAAGATAAGCATAACTAAAGGCCATGGTAAAATGTTTATCTTGTGGTGAGCATAGCTATATGTAGCAAAGTTGTTTTTAGCACATTTATAAAACTGGTATTTTCAGCTATAGGAGACAAACCATTTTGTTTTAAACAGCAATCAAGAAAGTTTTTTTTTTTAATTTTAAACAGAAAAATAAAAAATAAAAGTTTCAAAACATGCTAGTAAGAGAGTAACAATAATTAACACATTGTGTATGTTGTCATGTTATTCAGAGTATGCAATATATGCATAACTGTCTTGTGTATAAATATATTTTTTCTTTTTCCCCCTTTCTTTCCCTTTTCTCCCAACACAGGTTACCTTTTCTTTTGAAAAGTTTCTTCCTAATTCATAATCTCTATTGTATATTTTGGGTCTCATTTACTCGTTTGGTTTTTCATGGTAGTGAGACAATAAAATAATTACACATGTGGGTCTGATTTATTTCACTTATGAGTATGATGTCAAGTTGCATCCATTTACCTATAAAAGTCTCCAGTTTATCCTTATTTATGGCTGAGTAGTACTCCATTTTATATATATATTTATATATATATATATATATATATATATATATATATATATTGTCTTTTTTTTTTTGGAGACAGAGTCTTGCTATGCAGTTCAGGCTGTCCTTGAGCTCACTTTGTAGCCCAGGCTGGTCTCAAATTCACAATGATCCTCCTGCCTCGGCCTCCCGAATTCTGGGATTATAGTCATGAGCCACCCCACCCTGCTCTCCATTATATTTTTTAAAAACACATCTTTTTAATCTGTTCCTCAGTTAACGGGCATTTGGGTTGTTTCCAAGATTTAGCTATGATGAATTGTGCTGCTATAAAGGCAGATGCAGATATATCACTGTGCTATAATGTTTTTAATTCTTCTGGGAGGATACCCAGAAGGGGAGTAGCTGGGTCTAATGGTACCTTTAAGCCTAGTTTTTAAAGGAATCTCCATGCTGATTTCCACAGTGGTTGCACCAGTCTACACTCCCAGCAAGAGTGGAGGTTTCCTTTTTCTCCACAGTCCCACAAGCATTTATTATCAGTTGATTTTTTTTTGATGATACCCATTCTTTCTGGGGTGAGATGGAATCTCAGTGTTGTTTTAATTTGCATCTCTCAAATGACCAATAATGTTGAATATTTTTTTCATGTATTTCTTTGCCATTTTCTTTATCTGAGAAGTGTGTATGCATCTCAGATGCCCATTTTTGTATTGGGTCTTTGAATTTGGGGAGTTTGATTCTCTTCAACTCTTTGTGTGTTCTAGATATACATCCTTTGTCTGAGGAATAACTGGCTGTGAATTTTTCCCACTCCGTGGTTGTCTTCAGACTCTATTGGGGACAGCTTTTTAGTAAGGTGAGATCCCATTTGTTGATTCTTTGTAGTGTCTCCCCCGTAGTCTGGGTGTTGTTCTCGAAGTCTCTGGCTATACCTGTCTTTGAGATTTCTACCTATTTTTTCTTCCAGTAAACTTAGTGTTTCTGTTTTAAAATTTAGATATTTGATCCATTTTGACTTTAGTTTAGTGCATGGTGATAGACATGAGTCTAATTTTAGTCTTTGGCATGTGGAAAGCCAGTTTTCTCAGCATCATTTATTAAAGAGAGTATTTTTGTTCCAGTGAATATGTTTGGCACCTTTGTCAAGGATAAGGTGGCTGAGTATGTTTGTAGTTGTGTCTTCATGACCATGCGCTTGCAAGGTGGGTGCTTATGCCACTGAGCTAAATTCCCAGCCTTATAAGTAGTTGTGTGTGTGTGTGTGTGTGTCTTCATTTTCTAATCCGTTCCACTGATCTTCGGGTCTATTTTTCTTTTTGCCAATACCATGCTGATTTTATCACATTAGCTTTGTAGTATAATTTCAGGTCTGGGATTGTGATGCCTCCCAACTTGCCTTTGTTGCCCAGAATTGCTTTTGCTATTCTAGGTCTCTTCTGGCCCCCAATGAATTTTAGGAATGTTTTCTCTAGATCTGTGAGATATGCTAATGGTATTTAGACTGGAATTGCATTAAATCTGCTAGCAGTTTTGGGAATATGGCCATTTTCACTATGTTGGTTTTTCCTATTGATGAACAAAAAATGTCTTTCCATTTTCTGATAGCCTCTTCAATCTTCTCTAGAGTACTGTAATTTTCACTGTATGGGTCTTTTACTTCCTTTGTTAGACTGATTCCTAAGTATTTCATTTTTTTAGATACTATTGTAGGGCTGGGGATTTAGCTCAGCAGCATAAGCACCTGCCTTGCAAGTGAATGGTCATGAGTTTGATCCCCAGTACCAATTTAAAAAAAACAACTAATATCTAGATACTATTGTAATGGGTATTCTTTCCCTAATTTCTGAGTTTGTTGAATGTGTACAGGATTGCTTTTTGAGTGTTGACTTTGTACGACTGAATTTGGATGTTAAATCTACAAGTCTTGGCCTTGCCTGCCTTGCAAGTGTGAGGTTGTGAGTTCCATCCCTGTTACAAAAAAAAAAAGTTAAATCTGCAGGTCTTTTGGTGGAGTTTTAGGGGACTTCTATGTAGAATATTGTGTCATCTGCAAATAATAATTTAACTTTGCCCTTTCTTATCTTTAATTCCTTTTTTTTTCTCTTGCCTAATTGCTCTGGATAATGTTCAAAACTATATTGAGAGTTCCAGACCGGTCTGTGCTACAAAGTGAGCTCAAGTCTGGCCTGAACTGCATGGAGGTGTTAAAAATATTTGGATAGACTTTGAGCCTGCTCCCAGGTGGTAAGACCATGCACTGCGTCCCAGACCACCCCCAGCCACACACAGGGATGGGGGGCAAGGGGAGCCATGCCCAGTGACCGCCAAGCAGCCAGTGGGACTCAGATTCCACCTTTGGACCTGGACTGCATGCTCTGGTAGATTGCCAGAGAAGGAAAAGGGACTTTGAGCCTGCTCCCAGGCAGTAAGACCACTTGCTGCATCCGAGACCACCCCAGGCTGCACATGGGGAAGGGGGCCCAACCAGGCCATGCCCAGCAACTGCCAAGCAATGAGTGGGACCCAGATTACAGCCTTGGGCCCTGACTCCACACTCTGGCAGGATCCCAGCCCATGGAAAGGGACTTTGAGCCTGCTCCTAGACAGTAAGACTACACCCTGCATCCCAGACCACCCCAGGCCATACACAGGGAAGGGGGCCTAACCAGGCCACAACCAGCGAATGCCAAGCAGTGAGCAGGACCCAGATTCCAGCCTCCGGCCCTGACCGTACACGCTGGCAGAATCCGAGTACACAGAAAAAACTTGGTACTTAGCTCCCAGGCGGTAAACCTTGGACTACAATGGGTTAACTGTGCCAGTGTGGTGAGTATGCCCCTAAAATACAGGTGTACAGTGGGTAAATAAGGCCAGTAGTAAACGCCCCTCCAACTAACTGTAAGACCTTGGTGAGTTTGAAAAGAGTGTGGGTGACCCCCTCTTACACACAGAAAACATCAGGCAGAGTGAAAATGGCAAAACAAAAAAGCAAAATGCAGTCTCAAACATCTAGTCCACCAGAAGCAAGTGCAGGAGATACTGAAATAGAGGACCCCAAAAGTAACACACCTGGAATCTCTGAAAACATAGCGAGTGAAATAAAAAAACAACTCCATGAGGCTAAAGAGGAAATCAAATTAGAAGTACTCCCCCAAGTAAAGACAGAAATAACAACCTTAGTAAAGGAGTTGCTGAGCGCAGCCAAAGAAGAAATAGAGAAAAAAGTACAGGAGCATGGGAAACGGATTGAAATCTTAAATGAACAATATAGAAAACATGCAGAATTCAAGAAACAAACTCAAAGAGACATCCAAGAAACAAAATATTCTATTCAAAGCTTGCAAAACTGCTTAAATGAAGCTGAGGATAGGATTTTGGACCTTGAGGACAGGATCACAATTAGTGATCGTGAAAGGATAGAACTTTTAAAAATAACAAAGCAGCATGAAGTGACAATCCAACAGTTTTAAGATGATGCCAAGAGAAAAAATATAAGATTAACAGGCATCAATGAAGACGCAGGAGTCAATGCAAATGATGTAGCCAAAATATTCACAGAAGTAATAGAAGAAAATTTCCCAAACATGGGGAAAGAATCTGATATGCAGATAAGTGAGGCATATAGAATACCAAACAGTCACAATCAACATAAATCCACACCCAGACACATAATAATTAAGATCTCACACATGCAGCATAAAAACAGAATACTAAAAGCTGTTAGAGGAAAGACCCAACTCACCTACCAAGGAAAGCCCATTAGATTCACAGCAGACTTTTCAGCACAAACTCTCAAGTCAAGAAGAGCATGGAGTGAGGTATTTCAAGCACTGAAAGAAAACAACTTTCAACCCAGACTGTTGTAACCAGCATAACTTTCATTCAAATTTAATGGAGAAACAAGATACTTCCATGATAAAGAACAACTGAAGAAATTTATGTCCACCAAACCAACCCTAGAAAGAGTACTGAAAGACATACTACACAGAGATAAAAACAACCACAATCCCCAAAACAACATAAAGAAACCACCAGGTAGGATAAGCAATTAAATAAGGGGAAAAGCAGAAAGCAAACAACTAAAACATAACAGGCAAAGTCAAGCCAGTACATATTAGTGGTATCCATAAATGTACATGGCCTCAATTCACCTATAAAAGGAAATAAACTGACAGAATGCATCAAGAAACATGATCCCACAATATGCTGTATACAAGAAACACATCTGACCCAAAAGGAAACTCACAGATTAAAAGTCAAAGGATGGAAAACAGTATTCCATGCAACAGGAACCCAGAAAAAAACAAGGGGTAACTATTCTAATTGCAGACAATGTGAACTTCAAACCTAAAATGATTAAAAACAATAAAGAAGGTCACTACATACTCATTAGTGGAAAAATTCAAAAGAAAGAACTAACAATTATAAATATATATGCACCAAATACAGGAGTACCCAACTATGTGAGACAGATATTAATGGACATGAAAAACCAAATACACAAGAACACAGTTATAACAGGGGATCTTAAGAGCCCATTGTCACAAAGAGATAGATCAACTAGACAAAAACTCGCAAAGAAATAACAGAACTGAATCATACCTGTGAGCAATTGGACTTAGTAGATGTTTACAGAGTATTCCACCCAACCACATCAGAATACACATCCTTCTCAGTAGTGCATGGGACATTCTCCAAAATAGACCATATATTATCCCATAAAACATTCTTAAGTAAATGCAAAGGTATTGAAATCATACCATGCACAATATCTGACCATAGTGCACTGAAATTGGAAATTACTGGCAAAAGAAATTGTAAAACCTGCATAAATACATGGAAATTAAATAAAAGCCTTTTGAACAACCAGTGGGCTACAGATGAAATTAAAGAAGAAATAAAGCAATACCTACAATTCAATGCAAATATAGAAACAACATACTGTAATCAGTGGGATGCAATGAAGGCGGTCTTAAGAGGGAAATATATAGCAATAAACTGTCATATCAAGAAAACAGAATGAGCACAAATAAACAACCTAGTGCTCCATCTCAAGCTTCTAGAAAAAGAAGAGCAAGCTAAACCCAAAGCTCATAGAAGAGAGGAAATTGTAAAGATTAGAGCAGAAATCAATGCAATTGAAACTAAAAGAACAATACAAAGAATTAATGAACCAAAAAGCTGGTTTTTTGAGAGAATAAACAAAATTGACAAACCTCTAGCTAACCTTATCAAGAGAAAGAAAGAAAAAACCCAAATTCATGCAATAAGAACTAAAAAGGGAGAAATTACTACATATCCCATGGAAATTCAAAAGATCATGAATACCTACTTTGAAAATCTCTACTCACATAGAGTGGAAAACACAGAGGAAATGGACAGATTTCTAGAAACATATGAACTGCCAAAGCTCAACCAAGAAGATATAGCAATTTTGAACAACCCAATATCAGCTATTGAAATGGAAAACATAATTAAAAACTTACCAACAAAGAAAAGCCCAGGTCCGGATGGATTCACAGCTGAATTGTACAAGAAATTTAGAGAATATTTGATGCCAATACTCCTTAAACTCTTCAATGAAATTGAGAAGAAAGCAACTCTCCCTAAATCATTCCTGGAGGCAGTATTACTCTGATACCAAGACAAGAGAAAGATTCAACCAAAAAGCAGAACTATAGACCAATCTCACTAATGAACACTGATGCAAAGATTCTCAATAAAATACTGACAAACAGAATGCAGCAAATCATCAAGAAGATTATACATCATGACCAAGTGGGGTTCATTCCAGGAATGCAGGGATGGTTTAACATACGCAAATCAAGAAATGTAATACACCACATCAACAGAGCCAAAAACAAAAACCACATGGTCATCTCAATAGATGCAGAAAAAGCTTTTGACAAAGTCCAACACATGTTCATGATAAAAACCCTTCAGAAACTCAGAATACATGGTGTCTACCTCAACCTTATAAAGGCCATCTATGACAAACCAACAGCCAACATTATACTAAATGGAAAAAAACTGAAAGCTTTCACTTTAAAATCAGGAACAAGACAAGGATGTCCACTATCACCACTCCGTTTCAACATAGTTCTGGAAACACTAGCCAGGGCAATCAGAGAAGAGAGAGAAATAAAAGGAATAAAGATAGGAAAGGAAGAAGTTAGATTATCACTATTTGTAGATGACATGATACTATATAGAAGACCAAAAAAACTCCATTAAAAGACTACTAGAGGTAATAAACCAGTTCAGCAGTGTAGCTGGATACAAAGTCAGTGCTCAGAAATCAATAGCATTCCTGTACACAAAAAACTCACCGAGAGAGAAATTATGGAAATATCGCCCTTTAGAATAACATCTTAAAAAATGAAATACTTAGAAATCAACCTAACTAAAAATGTAAAAGACCTATATGCTGAAACTTATACTACACTGAAAAAGGAGATTAAAGAGGATATTAGAAAATGGAAGGATATTCCTTGCTCTTGGCTAGGAAGAACCAACATTGTGAAAATGGCCACACTCCCCAAACTGTTATACAGATTCAACGCAATCCCAATCAAAATACCATTGACATACCTCACAGATCTAGAGAAAACATTCCTAAAATTCATTTGGAAACAGAATAAACCTAGTATAGCAAAGGTAATTCTGGTAATTTTGGGCAACAGAGCAAGGCAGGAGGCATCTCAATTCCTTGACTTGAAAGAGTACTATAAAGCCACAGTGATAAAATAAGCATGGTACTGGCAAAGAAATAGACCTGAGAATCAATGGAACAGATTAGAAGATGCAAGCACAACTACAAAGACACTCAGCCACCTGATATTTGACAAAGGGGCTAAATATGTCCACTGGAAGAAGGATAGCCTCTTTAATAAATGGTGTTGGAAAAATTGGCTCTCCACATGCCGAAGGCTGAAACTAGATCCATGCCTATTACCATGCACAAAACTAAAGTCTAAATGGATCAAAGACCTAAATATTAAAACAGAAACACTAAATCTACTGGAAGACAAGGTAGGTAGAAGTCTTGGAGACATAGGGGTAGGCAGAGAATTTATGAACAAAATGCAAACTGCACGGGAAACACTTCAAAGAATCAACAACTGGGATCTCATATTATTGAAAAGTTTCTGCACTTCAAAGGAAATCACCAACAGAGTGAAAAGAAAACCCACAGAGTGGGAAACAATTTTAGCCAGGAACCCGTCAGACAAAGGACTTGTGTCCAGAACATATAAAGAATTGAAAAACATCAAGCCCCCCAAATTCAAAGACCCTCTCCAAAAATGGGCATCTGAGATGAACACACAGTTCTCAAAGAAAGATATACCAATGGCAAATAAATACATGAAGAAATGTTCACCATCCCTGGTCATTTGAGAAATGCAAATTAAAACAACATTGAGATTCCACCTTATTCCGGAAAGAATAGCTGCCATCAAGAAATCAACTGATAACAGATGTTGGCGAGGCTGCAGGGAAAAAGGAACAGTGCTCCACTGTTGGTGGAAATGTAGACAGGTGCAACCACTATGGAAATACATATGGAGAATTCTTAGAAAACTAGGATTGGAAGTTCCATTCCATCCAGCTATTCCCCTCCTGGGTATTTTCCCAGAAGAACTGACAAGTTCATATCACAGTGATATATGTGCATCCATGTTCATAGAAGCACAATTTGTGATAGCTAAATCTTGGAAACAACCAATATGCCCACTAACTGCAGAGTGGATGAAAGAGATGTGGTATTTTTACACAATGGAATATTACTCAGCTATAAAAAAGGATGATCTTGAGGCCTTCATAGGTAAATGGAGACAACTTGAGACTATCCTCATTAGTGAAATAAATAAGAATCATATTTATAAATATCACATTGTGTCTCTAGTGTAAAAAGTGATAAGAACTATAAGAGTCATAATACCCAAAATGTATAATTGCTATTGTAAAAAAGAGAGGAAAAGAAAGTGCTCTAATGGATATAACTGCATGTATGTTTGAGTGTGTAAAAGAGATGACCACATTGCCAAATAGTTATTGGATCTTTGAACAGAACTGTTTGCGGTCTCACTGTTTGAATGTCTACTATGTATCCTTTAATTTTGTAACTTGAACAACTACATACAAGATGACCATATGTAATTTATCAACTAGTGATTTCTTAGTGTTTTTTTTGAATTCTGTATTGTTGCTACCTTTTTTCTTGTTTTTCTTTAAAATTTTTAAAGAATGAATAATTGCTATTGTAAAAAAGAGGAAATAGGAAGTGCTATAAAAGATATAACTGCATAAATATTTAAGTGTGTAGGATTGATAACCACACTTCTAAGTTCTTGTTGGATTGTTGAACAGATCTGTTTGCAGTCTCACTGCTTGAATGTCTACTTTGTATGCTCTAATTTTGTAACTTGAAAAACTATTTCTAAAGGACAATATGTAATTTATTAACCAGTGATTTCTTACTGTTTATCCTTTTTTTGAAATTCTGTAATATTTCTACCTTTTTTGTTTTTTCTCTTTAAATAAAAAAAATTAAAATTAGAACTACATTGAATAGGCCAGGGATTTAGCTCAGCAGGTATAAGTGCCTGTCTTGCTAGTGCACAGTCGTGAGTTCGATTCCCAATTAAAAAAAAAAAGCAAAAACTATATCGAATTGGAGTGCCGATAATGGACATGATTGTCTTATTCCTGATTTGAGTGAAAGCTTTCATTTTTTTGACCATTTATAATGATGTTAGCTGTTGGTTTATCATGGCTGGCTTTTTATAAGATTGAGATAAATACCACTTATCCAATTTCTTGTAGGGTTTTTGCCATGAATGAGTCTTGGACTTTGTGAAATGCTTTTTCTGAATTTATTTAGATGATTATGTGATTTTTTTTTGTACCAGGGATCAAACTCACAAACTTGTGCTTGCCAGGAAGGTGCTTATACCACTCAGGCAAATCCCCAATCCAATTATGTAATTTTTGCCTTTAGTTCTGCTAATATAGTGTATTATATTTACTGACTTGCATATGCTGAACCATTTCTGCATCCCCAGGGTGATTCCTACTTCATCATGGTATGTGATCATCTTGATTTGCTGCATTGTTTGCCAGTATTTGAGGACTTTCGTATCTATGTTTATGAGAGACTTTTTTGGTTGGGTTCTTCTCTGGTTTTGGATTCAGGGTTATACTTGCTTCTAGAAATGATTTTGAAAGTACTGCTTCTCTTTCAATTTCCTTAAGAGCTTCAGTTTTAGTAGTATTATTTCTCTAAATTTCTTTTAGAATTCAACAGTGAATCCATTAGGAACAGGGCTTTTGTTAGTAAAGTTTTAGTTACATTTTAATTTCATTGGCTGATATTGGGTGAAATAAAATGTTTTTATATCTTCCTGATTTAGTTTTGGCAATTAGACTGTCTAGGAATCTTTCCATTTCTTCTGTTTTCCATTTTATTCGAATATAGGTTCTCACAGTAAATATTGATAATTTCCTCAACTTCTGCAGTTGTGATTTCCCCTTTTTCTTTCCTAAGTGCTGGAATTTATATACCCTCTTCTTGATGAGGCTAATAATTTATCGATTTTATTCTTTCAAAGAACCAACTTTTAGATTCATTGATTCTTTTTGTCTCTATTTCATTAATGTCTCCTTTTTATAATTTCCTACCTTGTATGAATTTTGGATTTGTTCTTTTTCTAGAGGGTTGAGGTTCAATATTGTTTATTTGAGCTTGTTCTGTTTTCCTAATGTGTACCACTATAAATTTCCTTTGTAGGACTGTTTTCATTGTGTCCCATGTTTTGATATATCAGCACTCTCAATTATATATACTATTTCTCTTTTATTTCCTCTGTAACCCCATTGGTAGTTCGGGTGTTAATTTCCACGTGGTTATGTAGTTCTTACAATTTCCTTTGTCACTGATCTCCAGTTATCTTCACTGTTATGGTCAGACAGTATGCATGGAATTTTTTCCCCCAGTACTGGGAATCAAACACAAGACCTTGTGCTTGCCAGGCAGGCACTATACCACTGAACTATATCCCCAGCTTCTGGGATGATTTCAATTTCTCTAATTTACTTAAATGTTCTGTCAACTAATATATGGTCTATTTGGAGAATGTCCCATGTACAGCTTAAAAGAATATTGCTGTTTTGGGGTGGAACACTCTGTAGATATCTACCAAATCCATTTGTTCACAGGCTTGGTTTAAATCTATTTCTTTGCTGACTTTTGTCTACTTGATCTATTTGTGAGTGGGGTACTGAGTTTCCCCACTACAATTATGCTAGTGCTTATTTGGTTTTTAATGTGTTAATTTTTTTAAGGTAGCTAGGTGAAGCTGTGTTTGGTGAATAAATTTGATTGTTGTTTCTTATTCTTGGAGTTTTCCCTTGGAGTATGTAGTGACCTTCTTTTTCTCTTTTGATCAGTTTTGGCTTAGTTTTCATTGTCTGTAAACAGAATACCTACCCCTGCATTTTTACGGGTTCCTGTGGCATGGAGAATTGTTTTCCTTCCTTTGATATTCAGTCTATGAATTTCTTTTTGGGTTAAATGTGTTTCTTGAATGCAGCACTTTACTGGATTTTGCTTCTGGATCCATTCTGCCAGTCTGTTTGATTGGTGAGTTGAGACCATTGACATTGATGGTTATAACTGATACATATTGGTTTATCTTTTTCATGTTGTTTCCTTGTTGTTAAGAAAGTTTTCATAAAGGACCAGAATGTAAAAATTCTAAATTTTGTGGGCCATATTGTCACAACTGTCACTGAAGCAAGAAAGTGACCACAGATGATACATACACTAAGCATTATAACATTCCTGTAAAGTTTTAAATGCACTAGACTGGATTTGCCTGTGGATGTAGTTTTCCAAATCCTGGTTTAACTCAGTAAAATACAAATTATCTTGAGATGAACTATTCTGATATCTGCTTTGAACAACAAGACACCAAAGGCCCAAGATCTGTGTCATCTAATGCAATTTGAGGTACCACAGTCTGACATACTTGGCATAGGTCTGACCAAGGAAATCACAGGAAATTATGGAAACTTATCTTTTCTGTTTTACATATGCTTCACTAAAAACCCTTAAATATACTTTAAATATCACTGAGATTCCTAAGACATAAATGGTATTCAATCCTCCTTAACAGTATATTTGCAAGACTAGACTCCACTGGTATCATGCTCTTCTCCCTATGTACTTTTTCTTCAAATCCTCATCACATTTTATCTCTAGAACTTAGACTTTTTTCTTTCATATTCAAGATTTGCTCTGCAAATTTGTAAACAGTTTCTTCCATTGTTTACCCACACAGTCTAAGTCTCTTGGCCAGCTAGTATTTAGAAAGACAAGTTCTCCCAGTTAGACCAAACACTTGAAGTGCCACAGCCCTGGGGCTATCCATTTAAACAGTGATGTCTGACAGGAAAGTGATGTGATGCCCCTGAACTACATTATTCTTCTGTGTCATAATTCTGGATCATAACTTTATGTTATTGTAGGAGCTCAAATGTTAAATTCCTACTGAAACATCGGGCAGTACCCCATACACATGCAAATTTTTATGTTAACATTTTAAATTAAAAATTCTCTTGGTGAACTTTATTTCCACATTCACAAAAACACAGCAATATCACTAATATGCTTATTCAGTTCTTCTATTTAAGTTTCCTAATCCTAAATTCCTCTGTTATCTGGGTTCCTACTCTACTAACAGTCTTATCAGTGGTGGAGAACCTATGGCATGCATGCCACAAAGGGCTGTTTATCACTGAAAACTCTAATGGGTTCACCACCAGTTTTATATTCTGACTGACCCTTCTTCCAGGCTTTTTCTTACTTGCACTACTAAGAGAAAGTGAGTCATTCATAAACCTATAATTTGTATGTTTGATAAAATTCACCCAATTGTAACAATTTTTGTCCTTTTTCCTCAGGGTGGGGAAAGGTAGAAAAGCGGGTAGAGAACTTGACTAATCAATTGCAAATAGTTTCTACTAAAGTTTGGATAAAAGCAATGCTAAAGCTCTTGGAGGACATGTCAAATCAATGAAAACTTGGGAATAAAAACTGACCAATTTTGAGCTGGGCATTATGGCACACTTGTAATTTCAGCACTCAGAAGGCTGAGGCAGGAGAATCACTGCAAGTCTAGGCCAACCTGGACTCTATAGTGATAGCAAGGCCAGCCTCAGCTACATAGTAAAACCTGTCTCAAAAAAAAAAAAAAATCCCATGTAATATTTACTGTCATTGGGTTGGGAAGTTAGCTCAGCGCATAAGCAACTGCTTGGCAAGCGCAAGCTCGAGTTCCATCCCTGGCACCAAAACTGTTGTAAGCTCAAAAATTCGAAATGTGCCTTTACACCCTGTTCAACGACTTTCTGCAAGACTTGTGTAATCACCGTATTAAGTTACAATCTTGTGACTTACCCACCATGTAACCCCTCCCCTTGCGATGTAAGCGGATTCTGAGACCCCAAACTCTCCCCTTGCAGTCTGTAACTTTAAACAAAAGCTCTTGCAACTCCCCGCGCGCGGGGCACTCCCGACGGACCGTCTGATGGGAAGAGCGGCTGCTGAGCTCAGCGAAGAGTTTTTCCTTTTTAATTTTTGGAGTCTTTCATTTTTGGCCATTACAAAAATAAAATAATAAAAATTTACTGTCATTACTTAACTTTTCCTGATACTTCAACTTCTACACTAACTGTATTGAAAAAAACAGCAGTGTAATATGTACTTTTTTTGTGAAACAGGATCTTGCTATGTAGTTGAGGCTGACCTCAATCTCCCAGTCACCCTCCTGCCTCAGCTTCCCTAGTTCTGGGATTACAGGTGTAAACCTCCATGCTGGGCAGAGTGTAGTACCCTATTATTACAAGATTAATGAAATTCACTTCCAGCCTATATTGTCACAAGAGAAATAACTGTACTATATAAAATCAACAGAACACTAAAGTTCAATAAGATACAAACCAATTTGTATCTTGTATTGTGAGAACAGGTGCTAATCATAAGAGTGCAATGCCAAATTAATATTATAAACTGCAACACAGACTGGTTTTCTATTTTAACTTGGCTCCCTGAATTAACTTCATTACTTTCAAGTTTAATTCTAGTTACCAATCCACAGTATTCTGGATGTAATCTCAAAATGATTTTCAAATTTCATGCCTCCCACTAATGTAACAAATACTGAGCATGTTTTAAAACTATTTACAAAACTGATTATGTAGGTTCAGCAATTTCTGCCTTTAGAATTAAAGTTGTAGTGAACACCAAGCCCCTCTTTTAACATTTGAGAAAGGCCAAGGTTCTGACCAAAGCCTTTATAATACCAATTTTAAGAGCTCTTTGTGCTATATGCTCTGAGCCACAGTGGCATGAAGTTACAGGTAAGACAAATGAAACAAGTTTTCCTCTGAGATGTGAGTATAAAAATTCACATGACACGTAAGTTTTCAGAAACATCATTTTATAGAAATTTTTTGTGTGAATTCTCTCTTCTTACCATCCTTATTATTTTTACAGGACCTATCACCATGAATTCTATGATGAATTGTAAGATTTGATCGCCAACTGAAGCTCTTATTACATATCTCACATGTGTAAGGTTTCTCCCCTGTGTGAACTCTCTGATGAGACTGTAGTTGTGAGGACCGGCTGAAGACCTTACCACACACATCACATTTATATGGTTTCTCCCCAGTGTGGACACTCTGATGAAGCTGAAGACTTGAAGCCTGACTGAAGTACTTACCACATTCCCCACACTTGTATGGCTTTTCTCCAGTGTGAACCCTCTGATGCATGTCAAGATTCAAGCTCCACTTGAAGCCCTTCCCACATTCCTCACATTTGTATGGTTTTTCACCAGTGTGGACTTTTTGATGGGCTTGGAGGTGTGAGCTCCGACCAAAGCTTTTGCCACATTCTTCACATATAAATGGCTTTTCTCCACTGTGTACTCTTTGATGGGCCAAAAGATTTGAGGCCTGCCTGAAGACCTTCCCACATTCCTCACAATTATATGGTTTCTCTCCTGTGTGAATCCTACAGTGAATTTTAAGATCTGCTCTCCGACTGAATCCCTTTCCACATTCTTCACATTTGTAGGGTTTCTCTCCAGTGTGAATTAGTTGATGAATTTGAAGTCGTGAGCTCTGATTGAAGCCCTGCCCACATTCCTCACACTTAAAAGGTTTTTCTACACTGTGGGCCTTTTGATGGATCTGAAGATATGAACTCTGACTGAACCCCTTCCCACATATCCGGCATTTATAGGGCTTCTCTCCTGTGTGGACCACTAGATGAACTTGATAGTGGGAGTTTCTTCTGAAACTCTTCCCACACTCCTCACATTTGTATGGCTTCTCTCCAGTATGGACTCTGAGATGGGCTTGAAGATTTGAACTCAGTGTAAAGCCTTTACCGCATATAGTACAAATGTATGATTTCTCTCCAGTGTGGACTCCTTGGTGGGCTTGAAGACTTGAAGGCCGACTAAAGCCTTTACCACATTCCTCACACTTATAGGGTTTTTCTCCTGTGTGTACCCTTTGATGAATGTACAGATTTGAGCTACAAATAAAACACTTCCCACATTCTTCACATTTGTACGGTTTCTCTCCTGTATGTACTCTCTGATGGGATTGAAGATGTGAATTCCGAGTGAAAGTCTTACCACATGCATTACATTTGAATGGCTTTTCCCCGGTGTGGACTCTCTGATGGTCCTGAAGATGAGAAGCCTGACTGAAGGCCCTCCCGCACTCCTCACAATTATAAGGCTTCTCTCCTGTATGGACTTTACAATGGACGGCAAGGGCTGACCTACGACTGAAATCTTTCCCACACTGCTCACATCTGTACGGTTTCACTACTGTGTCAACTTTCAGATGGGTCTGCAGATGTGAGCTCTGACTGAATTTCTTACCACACTCAGGTTTTTCTCTCAGATCAGCCCTCTGATGAACACAAAGAACTGAACTTTCCCAGAAGCCTTTTCCACATTCAACATACATCTGCGACTTCTCTTCAGGGCGTGATTGCTGCTGAGGATCAAAGCTGGAGAGATCAGTGAAGAGTTTTTCACACTCCTTAAACTGGTAAGGTTTCTGTCCTGGGTGAATCCTATCCTGATAAAATGCTGAACTCTGTGTGTTACCTTTCCCATAATCATTGGAGCTGTAAAGTTTTTTACTTCTGTGTATTATACGTTCATCATGGTGATCTGATATCCAGCTGATCTGGTCAACACCTTGTCCACACTGACATAGTTTATGTTTCACAGAAATCTGCAGACATCTATTTTGATAATTCTGTGATTCAATCAAGGAACTTTTCCTCTGTGAATCCTGGATTTCAAAATTTGGAAGTTCTGGATCTCCAATATCACTGGGAACATCTGTTTCATGATATTCTAGACTGTCTTCATCTTTAGAAACTTGAATACATTGAACTACCCCAACATGGCAGGCAGGGTCACCTTGTTTGCAGAACTGAGTAGTATTTCTCATGGAGTTGTGAAATGTGGTTAAGTCACTTGTAATTTGTTGCCAGATTTGCCAGCAGAAAAGCTCTTCACAGAGTCCTCTGTCTTGAATAGGCCTTAACTCACTTTGTTTATTCTCTAAGGACAAAGAATTTAAAGATACAGTCAAGTGAAAGTTTTATTCAAAGAGTCACACTTAGGACACAGCAAGAGACATCAATGGATTTCAGGATGACTCATGTTATCTTTCTCACCATATATGAAGTTTTCTGATTTATACGCTGGTAGCAATCAAGAGGTTAAAAGAAAAACCAAGAAGTGATCCAGTAAACTCCCACTACTAAGCATTAATGAAACCCATTTAAAAACATAATTACTGATACACATTCTAAATCTCTTACAATTATGTCTTTCCTACCACAACACAGTATTGGTAAAGATAAAATTACGCAGGGCTCAGAGCTTCATAACCACTGCCCAAAACAGTATCCAGCAGTTAGAAGGTACTCAAGCAATGCATGGATAGATGAATTTCAGTTTGACTTCTAGGAGTTATTGGTAAGTACTATATTATTATAAGCCTATGTTTAAGTCTGAGCTAATTCATATGCAAAGAGCTTTTGGAAGTAACATATTTGCAACACAAGAACTAGACAGTGCAATTTTGCTGAGGAGGCAACAAATTGCATATTATTTCTGAGACAGTGGCACAACCAGTAGGTCTCCAGGTGGTGAGAATCAGCTGGGGTGAATCATGACTGGTGCATTGAATTTAAGACTCAAGGTCTCAGGCATGCTAGGCAAGAACTCTATCATGGAGCTACATCACCAGACTTTTTCAGAGGCCTTTGTACTGTGTCTCTTTAGCATGATTCTATTTCCCTGAAAATGAGTTCGAAATCAGAGACAATTGTGAAATAGGAAGAAAATGTGCAAATGACAAGGGAACTAAGGAGAGAGGGGTAAAGGGAAAAGGAAAACAAGAAAAGGAAAAAATAGAAACAAAGCTTTTGTAAGTGGGGGAGGGGAAAGAAGGGTTGAATGGAGGGTAGAAGAATGGGGTAGAAAAGAGACTCAAAATATATCATGTACAGGAACAAATTCCCTATGATGAATGTGACCATTATGTATACCTAAATACATCAACAAACTTTATTTTTTCTTTTTGGTTTTTTTGAGACAAGGTCTTGCTATAGTTCAGGTTCGCTGGGAACTCATTATACAGCCCAGGCTGACCTTGAAGTCCCAGCAATCCGCCTGCCTCAGCCTCCCAAGTGCTGGGATTACATGCATGTTCTAATAAACTTCATTAATTAAAAAAAAATTCAGAAGCTAGGTGTGGTGGTACATCCTGTAATCCCAGCACTTGTGAGGCTGAAGCAGGAGGATTGTTGCAAGTTTGAGACTAGTCTAGGCTACAAAGTGAACCCAAGGCCAACCTGAACTGCAGTGAGACCCTGTCTCAAAAACAAACAAACAAACAAACAAACAAAAAAACCCATAACCCAGATATAAAGAAACAGTAGTTTCTTTTCATTGTATGCAAAATTCTAAATATACTATAGATTTATTTTGCCTTTAAAAACCTGTTTACCTATTTCTTTTTTAAAAATAAGGCTGTTTTCCAGATTAATAAATAAAGTCTAGGGCCAGGACTTTAACTCAGTGGCATAAGCGCTTGCCTGGCAAGCATGAGGTCATGAGTTTGATCCCCATACCCCCCGCAAAATAAATAAAGGAAGTCTATTAGTGAACTATGAAATAAGCTTAGAAGCTCATAATATTTAGAAGAAACATTAAAGATTCCACACAAGCAGTAAGGGTATTATTACATGAAATGCCTTCTAAAGTCACATAAATCTACACACACATACAATGTTGGTAAAGATAATCATGAAAGATTCATTTCTTTTTCCATTTTTTGAAAGATCCATTTCCTGTAATGGTCATGGACTTTGGAAGAAGCAAGTAGGATGAAGCTGGGCAAATATTTTAAGGGAAAGGCTAACTCACAGTTATTTTCTGAGCTTTTTCTTTTCTGACATAAGAGACCAATAAATAGAATTTTATTTCCTTTTATGCACAAATACCTAAGTAGACATAAAGTATTTCCTTTTCAAGTGAATATACTCTGCTATAGCTGCTGAAATGAAGTCAATGAGAAGGTACGTTCCTCTTCCTGGTTACTATTATAGCACTTCGGGTTCCCTATAACGTGGATCCACTTGAACAGATAAGCAAACACATACACACACTATTAGAAACTAGAATTAGCTTAGGAAGTCATCTGAAGACAGCCATTATTTTGTAAAATCTTTTATTTATTCTGGTCTGTGTACCTTTTCGCTATCTCCACAGAAGACAGCTTTTCATATCCATTAACTTATCCATTTACTCACCTAATATTCAATCTGTCATGCAATGTGACTGCTCTAAGAACTGAGGAAACAGCAAAACAAAAGAGGCAAAAGTACTACACTCCCATGTATAAGCATATTAAAAAATAGTTAAGATATTTATACTACTGATTTTGCTGAGTTTTGTGAAGAGAAAGATTTGTGCTGGTATTCGGACAATTGAAGGCAGATGTCTTGTGCTCTGGGGGAATGATTTGGGGATGATAATGTACAATGTATGTACCACTGTTGCCCCAACTGATGTGTTTTGAAATTTTGTTGTAATTTTTGTTTTTTATTTGTCCCTTTTTTTTTTTTTTTTGGTACTGGGGATCGAACTCATGACTGCACGCTTGCAAGGCAGCACTTATGCCACTGAGCTAAATCCCCAGCCACCCCCCTTTATTCTTGAATAAAGTAGATTTAGAAAAAAAAAAAAAAAGTACTACACTCCTAGAGTACAGTCTCATACATGAGGTGATGATCAATGTTCAGACACAAAATAATGCAGGTCACACAGAGTAAAAGGAGAGCTGTATTTTTAGGGTGATCAGAAGCCTCTCATGACATTAAAAATGAGCCGAGGAGGGCTGGGGATTTAGCCGAGGGCCTGGGGATGTAGCTCAGTGGTGAAGCACTTGTCTAGCATATACAAGGCCCTGGGTTTAATCCTCGTTACTGGAAAAACAAACACATGCAACAACAAAAACTGAGCAGACTTGAATGAGAGAAAGGAGGGGCAGGAGGATTAGAGGTGAATGAGTGTTCCAAGCAGAGAGACCACATAAAGGGCTCTGGGGCAGAAGTGACCTTTGCCAGCCTAAGAAACTGCAGGGAGGACAATGTGGCTGAAAGACGCATGAGGGTCAGGACAGCAGGGAAGCAATGGACGGTGAAGAACAGACCACAGAAGACTCTATTAGCCATTTTTTAGGCAGAGGTTTTACTCAAAGTAAAATAACCACAGGAGAATTTTGGGCAGAATAACACATTCTGACCCAAGGCTAAATGATCACTTTGGCGGCCACACAGGGAACAGGAGGGGGGAGGAGGAGGAGGACGGGAGCTCAGCACCCACTAACTAGGCTGCTGCGTTGTCCAGAAGGGAGTCGGCAATCGACCAGGTGACAGCAACAAGGGTAAAGAGCAGAGCGGACAATTGCCTGCAAGAAACTATAGCTGCTTCTTGGTCCTTACCTAAGTTACTTTCTCTCTGGGTTCCAGCCTGCTTCATCCAAAGCTTCTCTTCTCTTTCTACATGTGAACTGTCTCCTATGCAGAGCTGATGCTCTGTGAACATGCAGGGTTACAGGAGTTTAAAACAAACGCGCTAGCACTAAAATTTACTCAAAATCTGAGTTTCAACAGCACACTGAAGACACTGAAAACTGTTCTTTAAAACTGTCTCTCAAACCCATGACCTACTGAAGAATTTATTTCATGCCACATGGACATAATTTATATTATTAAGAACCAGTTCAAATGACCTTTTTAACTAATGCCTGTTTTCATCAATTCTCTTCCATTGGCTCTCATGCTACTCACCCATCTGGCCAGTTTTTGATGCAATATGTATCATCCTTCATGATACTTTCATTAGAAATTGCTCACAGAAGCCTGGTTATGTAGCTCAGCAGCCAGAAACCTGCCTAGCATGCTAGAAGAAAAACTGCTGGTAGGATTCAATAATGAATTGGTTTTAAAATTCACTAATGGGACAGGAGTGAAATTTGAAAAAGAATAGACAAGAAATAGCAGTATATTGTCCATTCATGTTTTCTTTTTAAAACATAAACATAAAATACAATTGAAAAAGACTTGAAAATATCTTATCCACAAAGAGCAGAAATATCCTGTTTCTGCATCCCAGAGGAATAGCAAAGACAATATTTCAAGAGCCCCAAACTGGGCATAGTGGCATGTGGTTATAATGCCAGCATTCAGGAGGCTGAGGCAGGAGAACTGCTATGAGTTTAAGGCCAGCCTGAATTACATACCGAGACCCCTGTCTCAAAAATTAAAACAAACAACAAAGAGCTCCAAAGTTTTAAACCTCCAAGGTTATAAAGATATTCCAGAGGGAGGTTGTCCTCACCCACTGAGACCAGGTTCCTGAAATTTTCCACCATCACATCTTGGTACAGCTTCCTCTGGGCAGAGTCCAGCAGCCCCAACTCCTCCTCGGTGAAAGCCACAGCCACGTCTTTGAATGTCAGTGTTTCCTACAACAAACACACACACAACCTCAAGTGAAACGACATCCCTGGAAGATGGACAGCAGTGAGGGGGTAGGGAGGAGGGGTGGGAAGTCTCTGGATTCTGAACCATGCCATTCGTTAATTTTCCTGTGCCTTACCAAGAATGCTACCAGAAAAGCTTTGAAAATTTACCTGGTGCTTTTTTATTTTTGTTTTTTTTTTTTTGACACAGGGTCTCACTATGCAGTTCAAGCTGGCCTTGAGCTCACTTTGTAGCTCAGGCTATGAAGATTCTCCTGCCTCAGTTTCCCAAGAGTTGGGATTCCAAGCATGTGCCACCACCACTGGCTTACCCGGTGCTCTTAATGACCACTGTAAGGTGTAAACTCCTAGACATCTAGCTCACTAATTACTTACCAATTTAGTTCCAAAAGTGTCGGACAGCAACTGCTTTCCCACTTAGGTAGGAGCCAAGTGAGAAGTAGCACAATATGTTCAAACAAACCAAAAAGGCATGCCAGACCTCTGACCGACAGGCAGCTTCTGCCTGTCTGTCTTTTATTAGAATACAACATGTGGTTCCTTAGTTTTCCGTGTGAGCTTGAGTAGCTTCCTCATTTCTCACAAGTCCCTTACTGTGTGTTTGTAGTGAAGATGAAACTGAGTATGCACGCACCGTTGCTCCATGGCATAAATGCGGTGATGGAGCCTGCGTGCTGGCACGTGTACGCAGTACTAACAGATGGTTTACACTAAGGTCACACGCTACTTTGATTAAAAAAAAATACAAAGGAGCTAGGTGTGGGACGCAGGGTATAATCCTATAGGTTGAGGCAGGAGAATGGCAAATTTGAGTCCCGCCTGGGGAACCTGTAATACTTTGTCTCAAGATAGAAAAGGGCAGGCCAGGAGGGCAGGCCAGGAGGGCAGGGCAGGAGGGCAGATGGGAGGGGTAGCAGGGATATAGTTCAATGCAAAATCCCACATATGTGCAAAGAAAAAAAAAAACAGATCAGTAAATAAAATATACTCAGGGTATGACTTGGGCATGGGAACTCAGAATCTGGCTCTGTAGAACAAAAATATCTTAACAGTGTTTTCTACTGAAGCAGCCATCAAAACTGATACTCTGTGCCACATCAGAGTGCCACATCTGAATATTCTATGAAAAATATTCAAGGCATCAAATATAGAAAATTTCTTTTCAATTCTGGATACTTAGTATGCTAAGGATTAAAAAAAAGTATTTTTCAAAAATGATTCTTTCAGAAAAAGGTAAATGTAGGAAAACTGCCAGTGTAGTGTTCTTAAAACAGCAGAACTGCTAAAGTAATCAGTTACCTATATAGGACAGTTTAAAAGCTGGGTACACACATTTGATAGAAATACGATACAGCAATGAAAGATGAGTGCTATATAATATTAAAGAAGAAAATACAAATTAAATTGCATCTAGGGGGCTGGGGATACAGTTCTATGGTAGACTGCTTGCTTGCTAAGCATGCATGAGGCTGAGGGTTCAATTCCCAGCATCACAAAGAATAAAAATAAATGGTATCTGTTATAAATACAAATATATGGATATGATGCAGGTTACAGAAATATAAAAATAGCCATCTTATAACTGTAGATCTTTTTTGTGTTTATTATTTTTCTACTCTGCTTTGTATTATAAAAAATGATGAAATACAACTAAAACCAGTTAAACTTAAAAGGGACAAAATGAGCACCAGGCACACTCTACAGGCCCTCAAATGCCCTGACTGCTTGAGAGAAGAAAATATCTTATCTCTGAGTATTAAGGTAGCATTTTGAATACGCAGAAAAGCAAGCTCTACTCACCTTCAACATGCTCATTTTTAATTCTTCCTCCTGGGAAAGCACAGAGCCCTAAGGCAGCAGAGCTAGAGAGACAGAAATTCATTGGAATCTGGGTGAGTATATCGCTAACCTGTGTACCCCTCCTGTGAGTTAGTGAAGGTACTTGGCTCCCTGGAATTATGTCAGCTCACAACAATGACATCAAGGTACCTTATTCACCCCTTCTGGTGGCACTTCGCAGGACAACCCATCAAAGCACACTGGGTGGCCTCACATTAATGATTCTCACTCTGGGTCTGGTATACACGGAGAGAGTATAGGCAAGAGTAGGCTCTGAAACTGGTGTGTCCAGGCTGAAACGGTGGCACAGCTACTCACTGGTAGAGTCACCTTGGGGAGCTATTAACACGTCTTTGCCTCAGCTCTGTCATCTAAAAGAGGGAGAGAACAATGTTAACCTCAAAGAAGAGTTGCAAAGTAGAATGCTCATAGAACATGGTCAGAGTTCTTTGCAAAAAAAGCTGCAATAAATAAGCAATAATCTAGTTTCAAATTATTCTTAAAAAGTAGGTAAATTTTTGTTGACTATTTACCAACAGACTATTTGAAGATCCCTAGAGCTTACAAGTTATTGCTCTTTCATGTGAAAGTTTCTTTTTTTTGTTGTTTTTTTTGGTACTGGGGATTGAACTCATGACCTTGTGCTTGCTAGGCAGGCACTTATGCCACTGAGCTAAATCCCCGGCCCTTATGTGAAAGTTTCTTATAACTTCTCAAAGTATCTCTGGTTGTCTTTTCAAGAATTTGCTATCTCAGCAAAAATGTTTATATGTTTTATTTGATTCTGTGGTGCTGGCGATCAAACTTAGGACTTCATACATGCTAAGCACATACGTACCCCTGAGCTACACCCCCAGTCCTTAATATTTCTTTTTAAGTGGGGAGTGTCTTTTGGCATACATGCACGGAAGTTAAAAAACTAATAAAACACAAAATACTGCAATGAAGAAACAATGTGACAATCTACAACTAATTTAAACGAAAGGTGAGGGAATCTGAACCCATACTGTTATAAACGAAGGAACACATAGTAAGTAGACATGAAGAGAAAGTAGAATACATAAGCTAATACAGGTGGGATAAAAGATAATTAGAAAATCATCAGTGAATAGTAAAATACTGGTACAAGTCTAGTGAGAAATAAGATAGCTACACAGTTTCAAAGAATTACAGAGGAAGACAATAACCTGGCAAGTACCTTAAACAAAAGGACAAGGCTGAGACCACCAGTAAGTACGACAAACACAAAAAGTAGCATTTGACTCCTCAAATGATACAGAGAAGGGTGCTTCATCCTTTCTGTGACCTCTCTGCTCAAATAATGCACAGCTTGAATTTAATCAGAATATTAAATAAATAAATAATTACGGACATGTGCAAAATAATTTGCCAATACTTTACAAAAAATATCAACAGCAAAAAAGAAAAACAAATCTGAGGAGTCATTTTAGATTAAAGCGACTAATGAAACAAAAACTAAGTGTAATGCATATAATTAGACTGTCACTTGGGAAAGAGGTTCTCTCCAGGACTACTGGAAAATCTGAGTAAGTTGAAACACAGACTGTGAATTAGACGACAGTGTGCTGTCAGTGTAACTAACTGCATTTCAACCAGTGTCTCTAGCTTGCTCCCAAATGCTTCAACAACAATACACATATGCACGCGTGCACACACACACAGACACACACGCAAAGCTGTGAAAAAGAAAAACAAGAAGCAGCTCTGATAACTAACAGCAGGAAGAGTCAGAACTTGGTGTTTTCTGATGATCAACAAGAACCAGGCAAGGCCACACAGCGATCACAGCGAACAAGAAGAAAACCAAGTCTGTAACACGGAGACACATTCTACACCGACACCACCAACCAAATGAGTATCTGTCCTGCTCATACGGGCAACTGGTTTACTTCCAGGTACAACTTCAATCTCACCTGGCTTCTCCCATCTTCTAGGTAAAAATTATTACGAAATTCAGGTATCAAATTTCTTCTTCTTGACGGCATTCAGCGCAGAACACACCCTCCGCCTACAGCGCGTCTCAATCTGGATAAGGGAAGCTAACTAAACCCTAGTAACTATCTCCTCCTAACTGCCTCTTTCCAAGACACCCCACACCTGATTCTCTGCAGTGGCTGGCTTCCTTGGCTGCCACAAGCTAAAGCAAATTTAAACGTCTTTGGCTATGTACGGGTACATACCTGGTATTATTTGGCAGACAGTCATGGACAGAACAGGCAAAAGACAATTGATGAATCTAGGCTGGGTACGTGAGATTTCTTTATACCATTCTCGCAAGTTTTCTATAACCGCAGAATTACATAAAAAAGTAAAAAGTTAAAAGAAATCAGGAAATTCTCATACTAGTAACAGTAATAGTAGTAATAATGTTGGAGATAACTAAACAATAACATTACCAATAACAAGTAGTCAAATCTTCCCACTTCCAAAAAGTCCTTTAGGCTGGGTGTGGGGACACATGCCTGTAATCCCAGCACTTGGGAGGCTGAGGCAGAAGAACTACACAGTTCCATGAGTTTCAAGCCAACCTGAGCTACCCAGTGAGTTTAAGGCCAGTCTGAACTACATGGTAAGACCCTGAAAAAAAAAAAAAAAAAAAAAGTAAATACTCTAGTACAGAAAGTAAGGGCAATGAATACACTACCAGTCTGAGAGAAACATATCTTCATGACTTCTAACGTTCGTCTAACTCTAGACTTGCCAGGTTGCCTTCTGCTTATGTCCTGATTTTGTCAAGACTTTGACAGTCTGAGAAAAAGAAAATCTGACTGGACTAAGTAGAAATCCAGTGTGGTAAGCTCATGACATCAAGCTGGGTCACTATTTTAGGCCCAAGTTTCTAGAATAAGACCCTATTCTAAGTTTCTCTAACTTCAGCCTTTACAAGAATCAACCTTGGAATCTTGTTGAAATGTACATCCCTGGGTTCCAGATGTAGAAATTCTAAAAGACAAGGTCTTCAGTGGGGTTCATAGACAGATACTTTTTCTAAACTAATGACACTCCTGGTTTATGGATCACAGCTTTAGAAGCACTGCTGGGTATTGTCAGTCTCAAAGAAAAGTCTCTAATAAGCAGAAGCATATGCAAGAATAATCTGACCAAAAGGGAGCTGAGCACAGTGGTGGACTCCTGTAATCCTAGCACTTGGGAGGCTGAGGCAGGAGGATGGTTGCAAGCTCGTGACCAGCCTGGGCTACAAAGTGAGCCCAAGGACAGCCTGAACTGCATAGCGAGACCCCGCCTCAAAAAGACAAAACAAAAACCAAAAGAAAAATCTGACTAAAAGGCACTCATAATTGTTATATTTACTTCCTAAGGTTTTGGCAATTCAATTTTTTCTTTATATACTTTTGTATTTCTTAAAATTTCCATGATTAAATGTTACTTCCATGATCTAAATGGTACTTAAGAAAACAAAATGAAATCGTTCAGAAAATGTTTTAAATATTCATACAATAGGCAAAACTTTGCTCTCAAGATCCGCACTATGAGGGCTGGGGATTTAGCTCAGTGGTATAAGCGCCTGCCTGACAAACTAGGTTTTGAGTTTGATCCTCGGTACAAAAAAAAAAAAAAAAATCCTCACTATGAAGTCCTAACCTCTTTTCATATAATACCAGTTTCTTACGGTTCAGGGAGAATATAACAGAGATTATGAACTCAGATCTGGACTACCCAGTATCACCAACACCAGTCTTGCCACCTACAACTTGTGCGACCCCGGGCTGTTTCCTTTGTCTCATCAGAAGGGTAGCAAAAACAGCAGTACCATTTACTAGCCTGCGCCCCTGTTTCACTGGCATAAAACTCAGCAACTAGGGTTTAATCACTTCCAGGCCCTAGGACATGATCCACACATTCTCTGACTTATGTGAATATCTTTGTGGAAAAAGAAACGTTTTACCCACGTAGGCCTCCTCCTCCTCTTCCATACAGTGCTTTTTGAGAAATCAGATCTGGGAAAGGAATAAAAGTTGTCAGGTTCCAAGACTGTGTCTGTGTCTCCGATAAATTACAGTAGGGTCCCCCGATTCAGAACCTTCTTCCTAAAAAGACGGGTTAACTGAGCCGCCCGGAGGCACTGCAGGAAGCGGCAGGACTGGCTGGTGGGGACCCCCGAACACCGCGAGCCGCGCGCGACCCAGGTCCGCGCTCACCGATCGCCGACTCGCAGCAGCCTCCTGCCCCGGGAACGCACAGCGGCAGCTTTGCCCCCAGGCCTCTCCTCTTTGCCGTTCCTTTTTTTTCCTCCCTAGACGAAACACTGTTACCTGTTGGTCTCAAGGGCATTTGGGAGAAATTGAAAAGATGCCCGAAGGAGCCGACCCCAAAAACTCCTCGACTGGGGAAAAAAGATGGCTGCTCCACGGTCCTCCTGGAACGGAAGTACCAATGACTGCGAAGAGCTCCCACACTACGTTTCCCAGAATGGTTCTGCACGTTCTTCCCGGAGCGGGAAGCGTTTGGAACGCCGGGGTTGGGGAGTGAGGTGGTGGTCCTGGACTACATTTCCCAGAATTCAGTGGGGCCTCAGGTAACCGCAGTGTGTGAGCCTGTGCGCAGACTTTTAGACCACATGTCCCAGGATGCAACTGAGGTCCCTTTCCAATTTGTACACCTTTCATATATTTTCCATTCTCTCGCACAAGCCAGGATTACTTATAAGCTCTAGCACCTTTACAAGTATTATTTTTGTTTAGTATATTAAAGTAAATTTCACATATGTCATTTTGCACATGAACAGTTTGGTATTCACTTATTACTAATAGGAACATCATTTTCTAAGCTTAAACACGATGTAATTATTCACTTAAGAAATGTAAAAATATTAATAGTTTATGCCCGTACTGTTAGAAATTCCTTATTTGTCTTAAAGATGTTCATTTAGGAAAAAAATTTGAAATCAGGTCTCCAAAATAACCACATATTCATCAGTTATGACAAATATTATTCTATACTAGTGCTCTAATCATTTGTATTGTATGTAACTGAACTCATGGAAAAATCGCATCATCTCCCCTACACATCATAATTCTGATTTGGCTGACTGCATCTGTATTGCTAAAAATTGTAAGACAATGGATCAATAAATACAAAAATTTGGTATCTTTAAATTTTTAACATAGGGGCTGTGGATTTAGCTCAGTGGCATAAGTGCCTGCTTGGCAAGTGCAAGGTCATGAGTTCGATTCCTCGTTCCACACACAAAAAATTTTTTTTAGTGTTGTGGAAAACCCCCTCAAACAATTACCCCTGGGTTAAGACAACATATGGCACACAGAGAAAACACAATTTCTTTCCAGTAGAAGTAAATCCAAATTCTGGGCATAGTATGATAAAATACAGTAACATGATTTAAAATTATTTTATTTTCTCCATGGAAATTCCATTCCCTCCATAAGCAATCATTCTAATTTGTTTCATGTATTTCTTCTTGGATGTTTTCTTGTGCAAAATGTATGACACATAGATAATCAATTAATGGAGATATTTTTTGAAGTCTACTACAACTGTGAGGTAGTACTGCAAGTCTGATCCTGACTGAAGGAAATGAAGAAGAAAACTTCGGTGCATCAAATTGAGGCTGTTTTATAATCTAAGAAGACTTATTCAGGGCTGTCAGGGAGCCCTTAAAAAAAGGACTTTCATATTCCTTTATCATCATTATTTGATAGTAAAATTATTCAGTGTTGGCCAATGGGAGTCTCTTTAAACTGGACTTGGTGCCTTTTAAACTTATGCCACCATTCTTCTCTACTTGCTGGCAGAACAAAGTATTCTAGGCTCATTTTGTGATTTTCCTCCCTTGCCTCATAAAATCAGCCAACTTGAGGCCATCTTAAAGGTTTCCACTCTCAGGATGGAGACCGCTAACATTAGGACATGTCTTTCAACGAAACTGACATCACCCAAACTGTACGCTATACTCTTGAAAATAACTATCTTCCAGAAATTCTACTCCAAAGTGTATACTCATGAGAACTGAAATAAATCCACACAAAAGGTGTATAGATAATGGCCATAGTAGCATTAGTCATAAAGTAAAAAAAGTGGAAAAACCCAGTGCCCACAAACAATGGATAAACAAATTGTAATCCATGTATCCAATCCAATATTATTTGGCAACTAGAAAAAGTGAAGCACTGGTTCACCTTACAACATTGGGGAATTCCAAAGACATGATGTCAAGTGAAAAAAGTCAGACACAACACACTATTTGGGAAATAATTCCATTTATATTAAATGTAGAGAAATCTACGGGAACAGAAAGTAGATTTGTGTTTTGCAGAGGCCAGGGTGGTGGAGCTGCTAACGAGGAGTCATTGTCAACACGTAGGGTATTTCTTTGTGGGCAGATGAAAGAGTTCTAGGATTAGATGATTGTGGCTTGACATTGCGACAACTTCCTATCCTGTAAAGTGTTAAAATATAGCTAAGAAGTCCTCGGGGGCTAAAAATGAACACAGAATTCAAGCCCATAGAGGAGGACAAGTGGGAGCTGAAACTGAATGGTCCCACAACGGCTAAAGAATACCAGATACGCAGTGAGAGAACCGATCTTGAATGGAAATCAAGGTTAAAGGCCCAGTGCACTTTGGGAAACATAAACTACAGAACACTACATGAGACAGCTCTTTCTTGACTGAGAAACAACAACTCATGTAGCTCTCAGGTTCACAGCTATTTTGTAATCAGTCTGAGCATTAAGGTCATCAGGAGATTAAACATAAGCTGTACTTGTATGCTTATTAGTTTGGGGAGTCAATGAACTATTTTGGTTTAATCTATTGTGTTTTGTTACAAGTTACCTTGAACAAGAATAAACTATTGTATCTGATGATGAAAAGAAAGAATTTAGGTCCTGTATTTGTATACAGAGAAGATACCCTTGAGACTTAATTGCTAGGCCTGCTTGCAAATATGATTTGAATGATGGTGTCCCCTCCAAAATCCAAACCGAACCCCCCCCACCTTTTTTTGGTACGAGGGATCAAACTCAGGACCTCATGCTTGCCAGGCAGGCGCTTATGTTGCTGAGCTAAATCCCCAGCCTTAACTCCCCTTTGCATTTCCTCCATTACGTCATGTGAACAGCCTCCCCTAAGGATCAGCAACAGGGCACCAAAGCCAAAAGCAGCTCTCACCACACATGCAACCAGCCAGAGGCTACACATTTGGCTCTCCAGCCTCCCGAGCAGCACTAAATCCATTTTTATTGTCTCCAAATCACTCAGTCTGTGATTTTCTGGTATAGCAGCACAAATGGCTTAAGAAACAAGGCTGGCCCTTCACTGATGTCTGGGTACCTGGATTTGAGGAATATTTTCACAACTTCTTGGTAAGTTACTTACAGTGCTATCTGAACAATGTGGTTGATGTTGAATACCAGTTGTCCTGGGAATCTAGAATTTTGGAATGAGCTTATTAGGGGTTTGCCTAAATCACCATTTCCTAGTGAGAACCTAGGTCACTGTGACTCCACTGAGCTTCCCTGGTAGACATTTTGCACAGGTTTTTACAATCCAATGCAGAACTAACTTAGTAAATCATGTGTAACAGGAAGAGGACTTTTGCAGTGTTGCACCTGACTTCTCACAGAATTCACCCAATGCACATTTTCCCTTTGGTGATTTACTTTGTATCCTTCACTGTTGGGGAGCAGGGGATATGAAATAATATTTTACTACACGGGGGACCCAGCTATGTGACTGGAGTCCCGTGGTCTCAAGGCTGGTGTGACCTGCTTTAGGAAGAGAAGTCTGCGAAGGCAGCTTGCTCTCTGGTTGCTCATAACCACAGAGCTCCTAAGAGGACAACGTAAAGAATGCAGACATCCGGGTATAGGAAGAATCTGTTCCTCATTAACTTATCCACTGCAGTCACTGTTCCATGAAAAGTACACTACCCCTTCTGTGCTTCCTGCTTGCTAATAAAAGTAGGTCAACCATGGAGATTGTTGAGCCAGTCCACTAGAGGCAGGTTCCTCTTGGTCACCTTGCACCTTGAATATTGTCTATATCTTTATTCTCCATTGTTCCCCCTACAGGTATCTGAGGGTCGGATTATCCTCTAGCAAATAGGAAACTTGGACTTCATTTTTGCACACTAGCAACTAAAGTCAGGGCCTAGGGCCTGCCAGGCAAGTGCTGTACAATTGAGCCATACCTGCTCTTGGACTGTGACTTAGTATGAGTGACCCATAAGCTTCATTTCTTTCCCAATCCCGATAAAGTTCACCCACTATCCCTCAAGTACATGTGCTCACCAACCATCTCCTTTAGACTTCCTGCTGGCAGGACCGCCCCTCTATAAAAGGCCCAAATGCTATTCTTCACCTGTTCTGGAGCTTGTCCTGTACAGCAACCACCACCATTTACCTTTCTTTCATTACCCTTATAGACTACTGTCATGATTTTAGACATCAAAATCTAAACTTGGATGGAGTTTATGACACAATTGAAAGCTTTTGCAGATGATTGTCTACAAAGAAAACCCCAAGAAACTCACAGAATAGCCACTTAAACTATTCAGTTCAGCAAGACTATAAGTTTTCAATAAAAAGTTTAAGAATACTTCTTCATAGTAGCAATAAATAGAAATTGAAGTTTAAAAAATAGTACCATTTAATTTAGCACCAAAAGCATGGAATCCTTATGTATAAACCCAAAATGTTTGTAGAGAACTACAAGTTTTTGATGGAAGAAACCAAAGGAGTCCTAAACAAAGTGTACCACATCTATGATTTGAACATTTAATACTGCTACATCAATTGTCCCCATACGCCACCCCCCAAAAATTCCAAGAGTTTTATTTAAAAAATCAAAAGTTGATTCTAAAAATTACTAAAAGGCAAACAAAGCCAAATTAATTCTGAAAAAGAATTAATTAATTCTTCCAATGTGCCTGGAAGACACATTGTTAACTTTGAGACGTTAAAGCTACGAGAGCCAGGGCTGTACAGTATGTGACAGAATAATAGGCATAAAGACAATGGAACCAGAGGTCAGGGAAGAAAAACCCTACACACAGGGATCTTTCAGAAAAGTGACAGCAATTCAATGCTGAAATATATTTAAGAAGCCGGAGCGCCGAGTTGCCATACTGGAAGCTCAACAATGCTGTTCAAAGCCCACTTGGAGAGGTTCTAAGAGCAAGGAAGGAGAGGGCTGTCCCAGGTCTAGCCACCAGGTGACTGCAACTGAGACCTGAACAACCCCGCTGAGCCTCCACCCCAGTTTCCTTGAGAGAAAAGACTGTTGTCTTAAGAGAGGAGAGAAAGAACAGTTAATTGTAAGAAAGGGATCTTGACCTTGTACCCTATAAAAAGATTAATTCAGTGTATTATAGTCCTAGATGTAAACTTGAAACCTTAAAATTTTTGGATAAGAGTATTTGCATCTCGAACTAGAAAGTGTAATTCACTGAAGATAAAAACTGAACATCAAAAATTTAAAAATAGACTGTGAAAAGTACTATTAATGAAATGAAAATAAGCCACATACTGGAATAAAATATTTGCAAACAAGATGACTGACAACAGATGTATAAGGGGAGCATTAACAAAAGAAAAAAACTTGGAAAAAACCCATCCAGTTAACAACAGACCAAGATTCTAATAAAAATAAATAGGTATATATTAACAGCAAAGTATAAGTTAAAGTCAAAACGAGATATTCTTGTGAAATGCAAAAATAAAAACTAAACCATAAGATGCCAATTGCTGATGAGGAGAAATAACTGAAACTTTCATACAATGATAGTGGAAATGCAAGTTTTAGAAAAAAACTGTCATATTTGTGGTAAAACTAAACACATCTGAGCATACCATCTAGTCATAATCCTAGATATTTAGGACAACAAAGGAAATCTTAAGTAGACTGATAAAACTGTACACAAATGTTTATAATTGTTTTCTTCATAATCATCAAATCTAAAAATTCAAACAGTCTTCAAATAGTAAATAAATACACGAATGTGCTACATCCATACAACAGAATAGTACTCAGCAATGACAAGGAATGACTGAGACTAGGGATGAAGCTTAGAGGTAGAGCACTTGTCAAGCATGTACAAGGCCCTGGGTTAAATCTCTAGCACTGTAAAACTTTTGAAAAGGGACTGATACATAAAGCACGAGTGAATCTCAAGAGCATTGAAACTAAGAAATGAGACTCAACAAGCTATGTACCACAAGACTCCATTCATGATATCCTGCAAAAGGCAAACTGTAACTGAAAACATTTCAGTGGCTGCTAAGGGCTGGCAATGAGGAGAAGTGCTCACCACACATAATGGAATTTCAGGGCAGGGGATGTTGGAACGTCTTCACTGGGTGGTGGTTACCTGAGAGAAAGCATTTGCCAAGACTCAATAATATACTAAAGCCAGCCTATTATATATATGTTCCTTAATTTAAAAAAATTTAAAAGATGTTAGCCTATTAATTTTCATACATACTTTTTACCTACTTTTTATCTGAAATGGATGTGTAATTGTGTCAAATGTTCTATCACGATCATAAGAATCCATATCTGTCCGGGAATTTAGCTCAGTGGCATAAGCGCTTGCCTGGCAAGTGCAAGGTCGTGAGTTCCATCCCTGGTACAAAAAAAAAAAAAAAAAATCCATACCCTAAAATGAAAACAGAGCTAACTAATCTATAGCACTGAAATCAATATTGGCCCTGAACATGGGATTGACTGGAAGTGGGAATAACAAATCTTTCTGTTTAATACAAACTTTGTATCCACTGATTGTAGTGATGATTACACAAGTGTATTCATTTGTCAAAATTCAGGAAGCCACAAAGTTGAGATTTATGCATGTTATTGCATGTAAACCTTACCTCAACAAAATAGCATACAAGTGCTGGTCATAACCCACTGAACTGACTTCTGGATTCATTAATAGACTTCAACTTCCAATTTGATAAACAAAAGTCCATAGAACTTGGAGAATTTGGAATATGAGCCCACTTGTCTGACTTAAATGTCCTGTAAGCCTTATACAATACTCTGAGGACAACTTTATAGAAACTGAATAAACATTTCAAGTAAGACTGGTCTCATTTCTGTGCATATGATTATAGAATTCATACAATATGTTAGGCACTGAAAAGGCAGAGTAGATTTGACAGTCAGCAGAAGTCCTTACCCTCTTGGAGCTTGTATTCTAATGGAACAGATTTTGGCACTTCCATCTTAGAACTTTTATTAATTCCAGGTCAGATTCACCCTTCCTGAGCACCCTGTCTGGGTGTATCTGTATGTTCTAAATGAAATGCATTTGGATACACTTTCACACAGCTTCTCTATTGTATGGCCTCCCAACCACGGCAACGTCAAGCTAATTAAAATGCTGACCTTCTGTGAAACAAGTTGTCTCCTATGACAGCTCTGATCACTGGAGTATTTCAGCACCCATTTGAAATACTAAAACACAGTATTTTATAGTTTATTTCCTGTATAAATGCTCTGATGAAGAGAAGTTCTTGTTACCCTCATCATCAGCATGGACTCGCTGATGAATTATAAGACTTGAGCTCCAACTGAAGCCTTTCCCACATTCTTCACATTTGTATGGTTTTTCTCCAGTGTGAACTCGCTGATGGGCCTGAAGGTATGAGCTCCAACTAAAGACCTTCCCACATTCTTCACATTTGTATGGTTTCTCCCCAGTGTGGACCCTCTGGTGGGCCTGAAGATAGGATCTCTGTCGGAAGCGCTTTCCACATATATCACATCTATATGGTTTTTCTCCTGTGTGAACCCCACGATGAGCAAGAAAATTTGAGGCCCGACAGAAGCCCTTTCCACATTCCTCACATTGATATGGTTTCTCTCCTGTGTGGCACCTCTGATGGGCTTGAAGCTGTGACCCCACACTGAAGCCCTTCCCACACTCTACACACTGGTATGGTTTCTCTCCTGTGTGGACTCTCTGATGTACTTGAAGACTTGAGAACTGACTGAAGGCCTTACCACACTTCTCACATTTATAGGGTTTCTCTCCTGTGTGGATTCTAAAGTGAACATTAAGATCTGAACTCCGACTGAAGCCCTTCCCACACGTACCACATTTGTATGGTTTTTCTCCAGTGTGACCTCTCTGATGGGCTAGAAGATTTGAGGCTTGGCTGAAGCCTTTACCACACTCCTCACATTTATAGGGTTTTTCTCCTGTATGGACTCTAAAATGAATGTTAAAATCTGAGCTCCGGCTGAAGCCCTTACCACAAGCATCACACTGGTATGGTTTCTCCCCAGTGTGGCCTCTCTGATGGTCCAGAAGATTAGAGGCCCGACAGAAGCCCTTCCCACACTCTTCACACTTGTATGGTTTCTCTCCAGTGTGGCTTATCTGATGGGCTTGAAGGTGTGAACCTACACTGAAGCCTTTCCCACACTCCTCACATTTGTAGGGTTTCTCTCCTGTGTGGATTCTGCAATGAATGTTGAGGTGTGAGCTGTAACTAAAGCCTTTGCCACAGGCGCCACATTTGTATGGTTTCTCCCCAGTGTGGATTCGTTGATGGGCCTGAAGTCGTGAACGCCAGCTGAAGCCCTTTCCACACTCTTCACATTTATAAGGTTTCTTTCCAGTGTGGATCACCTGATGAACTTGAAGATATGAGCTCTGACTGAAGCTCAGCCCACACTGCTCACATTTATGGGGTTTCTCTCCTGGGTGGGCTGTCAGAGGAGCCTGGCAATGAGAGCTTTTCCTGGTATTCTTTCCATACTCCTTATATTTGAATGGGTTTCCTCCTGTCAGGAGTGTCTGCTGGGGGTAGAACTGTGACCTCTGACTGAAACCGCTGGATGATAAATCAGATTTGTGTGATTTCTCTCTACTATGCACTCTCTGATGGGCTTGAAGAGTTGAAAATCGACGGAAGGTGTTATCACAATTTTCACACCTGTAGGGCTTTTCTCCTGCATGGGCTCTCTGGTTAACTTGAAGATGAGCGTCCCAAGTAGAACATTTCTCATATGCCTCTCCTTTGTAAAGATTTTTACCACTATGGATTCTGTGGTGAACCTGAAGATGTGAATTCTGATTGAAGCATCTACTGAAATCTTCATCTTCGTAGGGTACATCATCTAGTTTTTTCAACTGAGAGCCAGTTTGAGTATTCACCACAGGCATCTGACACCTGGATAACTCCCTGGTAACTTGCTGCCAGATTTGTGAGCAGAAAGGCTCTTCATGGGGCAGGTACCTTGAGTCTACCTCTTGCAGAGTCTCCATCTCATTTAATTTCTTGTCTTCTAAAAGAATAAAGAGAATTCAGAGACAGGGCATGTGAATGCTTTATTCAGACATGTCAGTTATATACTTAGAAACCCAGACTAAGGTTTTAGAAGATTCTGTTTTTCCTTTTCATCATGAATTGTGTTATCTGTCTTACATGCCCCCCCAAACCAAGGGGTAGTTTCTGCCAGATCTCACCACATTAATGAGGCTAATAATTCAGAGTCTTACTAAGTTCAGCAAGTGAGCTACAGGTTAGAAATTTGGAGTGAGAAAAGTATTTCCTATGAAATTTTTACCAAGAAGGTGCACCTCACTAAAATCCTTGTCTCCTTTTGCTGCAGCAGGTGTTTGACAAACATCTTCCACATAATTCTGCCTACTGCATGGACTCCAGAATGAACTGACCCTCCTGAAAACATCTAGTAAGATCCCTACAGATAGATGACCAGACACCCTTGGACAGTGCTGGGAATCTCTACCTGGGATTATTTCTTCGGAAGTAGACTGCAATGTTAGGAGCTCTGAGGCAATGGACAGGGTAGAACAATATGTTGGAAGAAAATGCCTCAGCCCCTAACTGGCTAAAGTTCAGGGTGCAAGCAGAGTGCCCAACTCCATCTAGGATACACCCTCACAAGAGCTGCCAGGGAAGAGGTTTCCAGTAATAACACAGTATTCTAAAGCCTGATGGCAAACAGTCTCTAAGGGAGAAAAATGAAAAACTGGAAGTTAATCTATAATGACAGATTGAGAACTCTGAGGAAGAAATAAAGCAACAGGACAGATTTCCAAAGTCAACACTAGAGAGGAAAAGCTAGCGTTCTCCTTGGAGCTCTACCCCCAGTTCCCCATAGGGCTTGCTATGTGCTTACAAAGACAACTGCACCAGCGGGGCCTCATTTCCCACCCACTCTCAAAGAGCAAATTCTTCCCATCCATTATGTGCCCAGGCAGTATCTGGTCACCTTACTCTGTCTTGTTTCATGCAGCTCACGTATCTCTGACATACTACATGCCCTTCAGCCTGTTTTATGTCTTCTTCCACATGAATGCAATGCCCATCAAGTCAAGTGCTTCTACTGTTCATGCTTTATCACCACCCCCTGAGCACTGCCTGACAAACGGTGTTCAATAAATGTATGCTCAATAAACAAATGAACTCTAGTTTGACTAAGTTACAAAAATAAAAGCTTCTGTCAAGTGTGTGGTGGCATGTACCTGAAATTCCAGTACTTTGGAGGCTGAGGCAAGAGGATCGCTACAAGTTCAAGGCCAGCCTGGGCTACAAAATGAGTTCAAGGACAACCTGAATTGTATAGTGAAACCCTGTCTCAAAACAGGGTTGGGGGGGTACACAGAGATTTAGCTCAGTGGCACAAGTGCTTTCCTGGCAAGTGCGAGGTCATGAGTGTGACCCCCAGTACAAAAAGGGGGGGGGATAAATCAAAGAAAAACTTTTTTTCAAGTGAGTTATCCAGAATAAGAAAGAGATTTAAAACATCTTGGCTGAGGAGTTGAAAGATACCACAAAACTGAAGTGCTGAGCAAACAATGTTGCTGATGAGAAAATCAGGCTGCTCACCAAATCATGGCAGGGATCATTCAAAGAAAAAAAATCACAAGGCAGGAAGTGGCCATGGGGCCTCTATGGATATTGACTGCTTCTGAAATTTTTGTACTCCCTTCATAAATGTGTAAAATACTTCATTGGTAAGGAAAGAGTCAATGTTTAGAGCCCCAGGAGCAACAAGGATAATGCAGGTTATATAAAATTGACCTGAAAGCAGGTTATATAAAATTGATGGAAGTAAACTGTTCTATATGGCTATGTCAGTGCTTTTCAAATTGAAGGCTGTGGTTCAATATTATTTGTTTGTTTACTTTTAATGACTTTAAATTTAGTAGCCAATGGCAAATACTGACAGAATAGAAAAATACTAGAAGTACTCTGAACAATAAAAGTATCAATGCAAATATGCTTGTCAGGGCCACATATATACACATTATCTACACATATATGAGTACGCTGCTTATATATTTGTGTGTGTGAGTGTGTGTGTGTGTGTGTATGTGTGTGTGTGATGTTGAGTACTGAATTCAAGGCCTTGCTCATGCTAAATACATGTCCTGTTGCTGAGCTACATCCCCAGATCCTAAAATACATTTCTTAATAGCTATATACTCAAAAACGCTTTAAAGCCACTGGCCTACAGTTAAGTAAGATATCAACTCCTTAAGCACTTAAACTGTTCAAATGGAAAGTTATATACATTTAAGTTAATACATTTAATACATTAAGCCTGGCTTAATACATTTGTGAACACAGAAGACTAAATGATAGGTAATATTCTTTTCTTTTTTTTTTTTTTTTTTGAGATAGGGTCTCATTATACAGTTCAGACTGATTTTGAACTCACTCTGTAGCCCACAATGGCCTTTAACTCATGGTGATCCCCCTGTTTCAGCCTCCCAGCACCTATAGTGCTGGAATTACAGGTGTGTGCCACCTGTACTGTAAGTCTCTCTGGACGACTGAATGGCTACGACAGGGAAAATCTGTGAGTTGAAAGATGAACTTGAAAGCCAGCTTTCTTCAAAAAAATTTTTTTGTATGTAACAGATAGGTATTTTGTTTTACAGAGGACCTAAAAAGTGACTTTTAGAATCTCCATTCTAAAAAAAAAAAAAATAGTTTTTCCCTAAGTGAATATGAGAGACTGCCAAAGGCTACAGAAAACCCACAGGGAAAATGACACTCGATTCAGTCATAACTGTAAGGCTAAGCTTTCATGAGATGTGGATGCTATGGTCTAAAAGCGTATCTCATAAAATTCTTAGGCTGAAATCCAAACCCTCAGGGTGATGATGATATTAGGGGGTAAATATGTAATGAGACACAGCTTTCAGGAATAAATGACAGCCTACAAAAGAAGCCTGAGAGACACCACTTGCCCTTTCACAAGTGAAGACAGCAAGAAGATGCTTCCTTCAGCCAGACAGGCTCACACCCAGACACCAGATCTGCTGGAGACATGAACTGGACATACCAGCTTCCAAAACTGAGAAGGAAATATCTGTTGCTATGAGCTACCCAGCCTAGGGCATTTTGTCATAGGAGTCTCAACAGACAAACACTGTGAGTTAACACACACTAATGCATACCTACATATATCCAGAAGCAACTAGTAAACTGAAATTAAGCATTTATCACGGGAAAAAGTATTCTAGACCATGCTGTCATCACACACTTTTTTTTTTTTTTTTGTCTTTTTGAGTCAGGGTCTCACTATGTTGTTCAGGTTGGTCCTAGGCTCACTTTGTAACCCAGGCTGGTTTTGAACTTGCAACAATTCTCTTGCTTCAGTCTCCCGAGTGCTGGGATTACAGGAGTGTGCCACCACGCCCAACATCATCACATATTTTTGTTTACCAATCTTTAAGTACCTCTGCAACCAAAGGGAAAAAGTCCATGTAACATGCTTAACTCATTCATTTATTCATTCAACAAATATTTACAGCACAACTGCCCTCAGCCAGGTCTGTTCTGTACACTGAAAATAGAGCAATAAACAAAGCAGCCAAATTTCTCTTCTTGCTGGGGACATAGCTCAGTGGCACAAATGCCTGCCTGGCAAGTGTGAGGCTGTCAGTTCAATCCCCAGTAGCAAACTTCTCTTCTCCTGAGATCACATTCGAGGGCAAATGTAATGATATAAACCTAAACAAGCAAGTACAGTGGCACACACCTGTGATCTAAGCTACTCGGGAGGCAGAGGCAAGAGCAGCACAAGTTGAAAGCCAGTCTGGGCAACATAAGAGAAGTCCTGTCTCAACATAAAAACATGTTTTAGAAGTCTGGGATATAACTCAGTGGTACAGTACTTGCCTACATAGAGGCAGCCCTAGCATAAGGTGGCCCTGGGCTCAATCCTCAGTACCAAAACAAAGCAAAAAGGAAAATAAATGAAAATGTAAGTTAGTATTTTAAGTGGCGATCAGGGTGTAGATGTAAAATGAAACAGGGTAAGAGAAAAGAAAGTGATGAAGAAGAAAGCATAGCTGACAGAGTGGGCGTGGGACGCTTTTCTCGCGGTGTCACACCTGAGAAGAGGCCCAGGTAAAGCAAGGCGGGCAGCGTGGACGATGATGGAGTCAAAGATGGCTCTTCTGGAGAGCAGTCAAATGGCAGGTGGGGAGGCAGAAGCACTTTTGGCCTGGCTGATAGACCAGTGTGGGTGGCACTGAATGACAAGGGGGAAGACACAGCAGTGTTCACAGAGCAATGGGGGAACAGGAGCAGAGACATGTGGGACACTGTCACCCACTTTAAGTACATGGACTTCAGACCACGTGACAAGTCACTGGAGGTGTAGGCTAGGGCAATGACACGATTCAACTTTCAGAGAGGTTGATCAAGTGGAGAGCAGATGGCGGCCACAGCCACCCAGGGGTGAGGCAGGGCTGGGGCATGGCACACAGCAGGACAAACTCGGTCGCTCTCACCTGAGGCGCCACCACTCTGGACTGTCATCTTCCTCATCCAGAGCTTTTCATCTCTCTTTAACTGGGGTAAAATATCTGCTGTGATGAACTGATACTCTGTGAAAAGTGAAGGATATGGGTTTAAAATAAATACACAGAGGCCAGATTACTAAAGACTGGGGACATACACTAATTGTATCATCTTTAAGACATCAAAACTAGCATTTTCCAAACTTCTAGTAGTGACTGAATCAAGGAAATGTATCTAATGCAAAACCCCCAAATGTGCATACATTAGTATAAAATTACTGGAAGGAGTATCTGTTTTCATTGTTATTTTCTCCACTATCTCTCACACTGTTGTTGCCAAAAGGACTGCAGTTTTTGCACTTGTCCAGGGCTTGGACATTTTCTACTCCATTTCATTTCATTGAACAATTGTACAATTCACTAGATGTGCAACATGTGCCCTTAATTAGAAATGATTGTAATTTGAGAAAAGACAAAAATACACAGCAATCATGCTGTCAACTTATATGACAAACACATTAGCCAGGGGAGAAAGATGAGAAAAATTCCAACCATGTATCTTACGATGATTCGAAACTAGAAACCACCACTCTGAGAGCGCCAAGGACCTGTACATCTAGGGGAACAGATACACAGCAGGGAGCAGAGGATCAGCCAGAGTATGGCCCTCACCCACGGCGAGCAGGTTCCTGAAGTTCTCCAGCATCACGTCCCGGTACAGCTTCCTCTGGGCAGAGTCCAGCAGCCCCAGCTCCTCCTCACTGAAGACCACGGCCACGTCCCTGAAGGTCACTGCCTCCTACAACACAAAATGCACTCTGCTTAACCTCACAACAAAGCCCACTAGAAGGGTGGCACTAAGAACAGTGGAAAAGGTGTGAAGGAAGGAGGTCCAGATGCTGAGACCAGAGTCAATTTTACTAAGACATATGTTAAAGACTTTTTTCATCTGAGCATGACGATGCATGCCTGTAATCCCACTGTTTGCTTTCAGAATATAGGCAGCAAATACTTTCACTTGCGTTTTGCTTTTGTTTTTGTATAGCTTTGTGTACAGCAGTGTGTCTCAACTTTAGCACTAATGACATTTTGGGCTGGAACCTTCTCGGCTATGGAGGGCTGTGAGGTACACTGCAGGATGCCCGGCAACACCTTAACTACTACCCACACCAGAGGCACTCCCAAACTGTTAGCAGATGTTGCCTGGGAAGTAAACTTACCCACGATTAAGAATCACTGTAATTAAGATTTAAGCACTGTTCTCATATGAACACTGTTCATCCCCGGAGCCCTGCACATTCAGGCAGGGACCCTAAATGAGCCCCAGGAGTCGCTCAGAAGGAGTCACGTAAGACTGAAGCAGGACCTGTGGCATCTTCCAGCTACCAGAACACGCTTGGCACCCACACAGAAGAGCACAGGCCTGAGAGAACTCACTTCTCTCGCTCCTCTCTCTATCCAGATAAAAACCCTAGGAGGTTTTTTTTATTAGTTGGTTCTCTGGTCTTCTTTGCAAACTTAGGCACCTTTTTCAAATTCTACAATACTTTTTCTTTGTAGTGTGAATGAAACCAAATATTGCTACATAAGGTTGACCTGAGGACTAAAGGCAGGAAGAAAAAAAAAAGGACTTGGCAAGTACATTATTACTTTGATAAAATACAATGATGAAAAATACAGATCAGTAATTGAACACATCCAAGGTATGACTCAGGGCTGGAGATTTAGCTCAGTGGCATAAGCGCCTGCCATACGAGCATGTAGTCCTGAGTTCAATCCCCAGTACAAAAAAAAAAACAGTAATTGACCCAAACTATGGCTCAGCCATAGGTGAGACAGTCCTAGTTTCTGCTCAGGCACAGTGGTTCATAGCTCTAAGCTCTGCTACTCGGCAGGCTGAGGCAGAGGACACAAGTTCAAAGCCAGCTTGAAGAACTGAACAAGCCCTTGCCTCAAAGTTATACAATAAAAAGGTATGGGATTTAGTTCAATGGCACGGCACTTGCCTGGCTTGCACAACCCTCTGGGTTTCATTCTTGGCACTGAAAAGAAAATCTGGCTTTCTTATATGAAAATATCTAACAACATTCTCTGATCAGATCATGATGCTACACGCTGTATTTGTATATTCAACATACAAACTATCCAAAGCACCACAGAGGGTATCAAGAATACAATTTAGTATCCCTAAAGCAGTAGGAACAAATAATAGCAAAACTCCTTTTGGGGGAAAATCTTATATGCAGGAAGACTTTACCACAGTGATCCTCAACATAGTACAAAATGTGAACTACCTAAATGTCCACGAGTAAAGAAAAGTTACCCTTCACACACACACACACACTGCACAGAGCACATCAACCTAAGGGGGTACGATGCAGTCACTGAAACTGTAGGGCACAGAGCATTTCTTAGAAGAAGCATAATTTGAAAATTTTACCTATACTATAACTACAAACATACCATTATGAATGCACATGAGGAAAAGAATATAGAAAAATAACCACTGTTTTATAGGAGAAATAATAGATGGTGGGAGTTTTTAGTCACTATTATTGACTTTTCTATTCTATCCTTCCTTATCAAATTATAAAATAAGATAAAATTACAAGAATTAAACTCCATGAAAAAGGTGGCGCACATGGACATCAGAGATTCTCCAATACCTACCGTTCCCCTTGATCCTTCCTCGGAAAAAAGAAACAAGATATGTGTAATCTCTGAGGAAGGAGATGACAGCTTAAAACCTACAAAAGTGAGCCCAACTCACCTTGAACTTGGTCATTCTGTCCTCCTCCTACTGGGAAGCGGCTGGGTCTTAGGAAGGCAAGATGCGGGAGAAAGAAAACAGCCGTCAGCACCCGGCCCCGAGCGTCACTAACCCACACGACTGCTTTGCGTGGAAGAGCAACCCCGCCTGTGGGGCGCCGTGATGGGCGGCGTGGGCTCCAGATTCCACCCACTCCTTCGGCAGAGGGCCCCTGGGAACTAGCGCCTCCCCCCACTCGTGCGGCCCTAACGCATGTGCTCCCTAAGGGCCTCGCAGTATCACGCGAGCTCTACAGAGGACAGACGTGGAAGGTCCAGCCAGGTAAAGAGAGTAAACTCAGGCCCAGACACCGCAGTTCCCGGCGCTGCTGTTTACTAGCTGTGAAATCCTACCTGCATTATTATCTTTACATATCAATTCTTTCATCCATAAAACGGAGAGATTTAACAGTTGAAAGAATTAACAATCTCAGGATTAAGAATTCGGTGAGAAGGAAAAAAGCTCAAAGAGCACTTTCAGGGTAACTTACTCCTTAGACTGTGAAAAGCAGGTAATAGTAACATAGAACTGAAGTCTCCATAGTGATTTTTGTCCAGGGAAACTCTACCTTTAATGTCTGAAATATTGTTATTCTTAGTTTGTCATACTTAATTTAATGCCTCTCTAGTAATAATTAAGATCACATTATGAGGTATGATCAAAACATACAGAAGCCAGGCATGGTGGTGACATGCCTATAATGCCAGTACTTGGGAGGCTGAGGCAGGAGGATCATTGTGAGTTTTAGGCAGTGATTTTAAGGCCTAATGAAACTGCATAACCCTGTCTCAAAAAAAAAAAAAAAGTAAATGTCTATATTTTAAAACTTTATTACAGGGGTGGGGTTTAGCTCAGCAGCATAAGCTCCTGCCTGGCAAGCACAAGGTTGTGAGTCTGATCCCCAGTATAAAAAAACAAAAAACTTTATTACAGTAAAAAGAATCATATTGCCATTAATTCCCCTTAAAATATTTCTCCTCCCTTTAAATATTTATCCCATTGTTCTTGACACTTTCTGAAACAGTTCTTTGAAGTTTTCTTTAGTGAGTGTCTTTATGAGGTATGAGTTGAGTTTTCAAAGATGTAAGACCTTGCAGAAAGTTTTCAACAAGGAGGAGAGAAATTTCATAAAAACCTACGTCTCTATTCTGTATATTTGACCATGTATCTGATAATCACTATACCATGCGAGTAACAAGCTACAGTAGTCGTCACAAGAATAAAAGTAACAGAGTCAACATTAAGTACCTGCTAGGAGCCCTATAAAGCACTTGGCATACACTGTTTCACGATCGCACACATACCTGTTATGCTACTGCTGCGCCAGTCCTGTGACTTTGGTCCAACCACCTAAACCTCTGTGCCTATCCTTAGTTACGAAAGGAAAAGAAAAATAAAGTCAGTCATGGGATTATTCCAGAAACAAATGGACGAATTTATGTGGTAGCCTTGGCAAAGTACCTGACATTTTAGGACATTCTCACCACTGAAGGCAACAACTGCCGCACCCACTGGGCAGGTGAGTTTGAGGGCAGGAGTAACCCCTGAATCCGGTTCTCATGCCAGCAGCAATACTCTCAATCTTGTCTCTCTGTTCTTTTTCTTTTTCCTTTCCTCTTCTCTTCACTCCTCTTCTCCCTCTCTTTTTTTTGAGACAGGGTCTGGCTGTGTAGTTCAGGCTGGCTTTGAAATCACTATGTAGCTCAGGCTGGCCTGGAACTCATGGCAAACCTCCTACCTCAGCCTCCCAAGTGCTCATATTACAGGTTTGCGCCATTGTGCCCAGCACTCTGCTGTTTCTATGGATAAAAACAAGCAGATGGTAACTTAAGGTGTCACAGAAAGAGAGCTAGGATAAAAGACAGACACATGAACTAAGACAGAACTCTAAATAAAGTAGGATCTGCTTGAGGGAAAAGAGAACTGAGTTATGAACAAGACAGACTCTAAAGCTGCTCTCTGGTGTTAGGGTACTGGCATCTCCAACTTGATGGCACTTCTGCCTCCATGTCTCATCTGTGACTGGGGGATGACGAGGAGAACACCAAACTCACAGGAAGGTCACAGTGACTAAATATACATAAAGCAGGGAAGGGGTTTAGCTCAGCAGTGTAAATGCCTGCTTGGTAAGCGCGAGGTCATGAATTCGATCCTCAGTAACAAAAACAAAAATAAAAATATAAAGCATTGGGAACAATGTCCAGCAGCTTAAAGATTCAATTAAATTTCCCAGTATCCACATGGCTGCTGTTTATTGGTGCTAGGGATGGAATGTGAAAGCCCTAATGTGATGGTACTGGGCCTCCAGAAGGTAAGTGAATCATGAGTTAGAGCCCTTACAATGGGATTAGTGCCCTTATAAACAAAGATGGTAAATACCCATCCCCTTTCCCCCAGGAGGAGGACAAGAAAGACAGGGAGAGAGAGGTAGGGGAGCTCTTTGTGTTCTTTATATAGTATTCAGTCAACTGGGACTAGGGTGGTGCCAATCCAATCAGCAGACTGATCCAGCAGTCACCCAGCCCTAATCCCAGCACCATGAATCTTGGACTTCCTGATCTCCAGAATGTTAAGAAATAAATGTATGCTGTTTAAGCCACCTGAACTATGGTATTTATGTTATTTCATCCCAGACTTATTCATTCAGTCATTCAGGGAAGCTAAGCAGCATGCAGCCTGATGAGCAGGGCATGGACTGAATTCCAGATACTGCTGAAACCCCCAGCTCAGAGCCACTACACGATGAACAACCCACCCAAGCTACACAGTGGCCCTAATGTAAATTCTCCTTGCACGATCTGCCTCTGACTCTAGGTAGGATGGAAACTGAAGATAAAATACACTGGGCTTGGTGGCGCACACCTGTAATACCAGCTGTGTGGGAGGCCAAGACAGGAGGACTGCAACTTGAAGGCAATCCTGGGGAATCTCAGAGACTGTTTCAAAACAAAATAAAACAAGGGCTGGGGATACAGCTCAGCACTTTCTTGGCTCAGTGGCTGGTATTATGAGGTGGGGGGGATTAGTACTAGTTAATTACGAGTAGTAAGTCCTCTTATTTCAGATAGAAGAACCTTACTATGGAAGCTTGCTGCTATTTTGGACCCTGAATGGCCCCTAAAGATCCACCACACTTGATGCCCAGTGCAGAAATACTGGGAGACAGTGGAGGCTCTCAGAGGTGAGGCCTACAGAGAAACCTTTAGGTCACTGCAAGCGTGACCTCAAAGAGGACTGTGCGAGTCTGGCCCTTTCCTTCTTTCTCTCTTTTTTGCTTTGTGGTCATGAGGTGAGTGGTTTTGCTCTACTATGTGTGTGCAGCCTTCCCACAAACTCAAATCAAGGAGGCCAATGTATTACAGACCCTCTAAAACCATGAGCTAAATCATTTTCACAAGTTGGTCCTATTACAGTCACAGAACACTAATACACCTAGTATGGCTTTCTCTCCAGTCTTAGAAGAAATCTCCCTGGAGAACTTGTGATTCATTTTGTTCTAATTCTGAATTTGCCTAGGAATCTTTCGTAAAAGTCCTTTGCAGAGAGATCCCTCCATCCCCTCTGAGGGAAAAGGGTTAACTAGTAAGTCAACCATTGTCACACTGGAACTGAAAAATCCTCAGGCCTTATCCACAATCAGTTAACTCAGACCCTGTGGCAGAGGGATGCTGACATCCAAATTTTTATACCTTCCCCCACACCCAGGCCACCATTTCATTGTCCAGACAGGACAGTGTACCAGGCAAGGAATCTGGGTAATCTGACTCTTGTGTTTACATCTTTTACCACTAGGCAACGGTTCTCAAACTCTGCTATGGTCTGAGCCTGAGAAACCAAATGCTGCCTTACCATTTTTGAGTCTCTCAGGGCCTGAGGCCTAACCATGAGTTACGCTGTCTTCTTTAGAAATGTCTCCTCCCCAGTGTGTTAACTCTTTTTATTCTGTTATTCCTAACCTCTCCATAGGTGCTAAACCACAAGGTCGGACTTGGAATTAAATTACTTCCATCTTTCTGCAAGCAGTTTTCATGGAGGGCTTACTATATTCCTGGACTAGTCTAAGCACTTTACATACCGTGTCTCTTTTAATGACAGAAACCTTAGGAGGTATGTGTTGATATCATTCCTACTTGATAGCTAAGGAAAGTGAGACACAGAGAGGTGAAGTAACTTCCCCAAGGCCATCCAGGTACTGTGCTCAAGCGAGGTTTCCAACCTGGGTGCTGAGGTCTGATCTGAGCTCTCCTTCTTTTAGAATGTACCACCAAGTCATTTATTCAGTTAAGTCATCTATGCCTATTTCTTCCTCTTTCAAATGAGAACATGGGGCTGGGGGTTTAGCTCTGCAGCACAGGCGTCTGCCTGGCAAGCGCAAGGTTGTGAGTTTGATCCCTGACACCAAAATAAACATGAATAAAATTGTCATGAGAAATAAATGAGTTAACTGCAAATAATGGAATTCTCCAAGTCATAAGGAACACCCAACAAATGTTAGCTGTTTTTACTATTCCCCTGATCTCCATGGAATAGATAAAATTGCAAACATTAATGTTGTCTCTAAAGGAATTTGTCTTAGATCATGACAATACTATCTACAACTATACATCAACTTTTGAATACTCTGAAAAAGTTGATGAGTTCTATAGCCCACCAAAAGTAAGTGAGATAAAAGACAAGGGACACGGGATTTTCAGGTTTGTTCTCTGAGCCCAAGCTGTAGTTCCTTATTTTCAGCTGCTTGTTGGATAGCTACATGAATCACACCTACTCACTGAGTAACTCCTCTTTGCCAATCTGTTGGTGGCATTCTGAGACTATGATAAAGTCCAGGAAACACAGAAATGAATAAAAGAACGAAAGAGGCTGGGGATTTAGCTCAGTGGCTTAAGTGCCTGCTTGGCAAGTGCAAGGTCATGGTACCAAAAACAAAACAAAACAAAACAAAACCACAAGAAAGAAGAAAAGGAAAGAAAGGGAAAGAAAAAAGAGATAGAGACACCGAATTTGTATGTCAGTGGCTAGCACAAGTCTAAAGGAACAAAAATTAATCATCTTCTTTTTCCTAACCCCATCTCATTCTAGGTTTCTCACACTCTAGTCTTCTAGTTGCCAAGAGTGAAAACCTTTAGAGTTGCTATTGACTCTTCACATCTGTTACAGGCTGTGTTCCCTGCTGAACTCATGTGTTAAAGTTCTAACACCCAGTGTCTCAGAATGGAGACGGTGCCCTTAACAGAGGTAAGTAAGTTAACACACCAAGCGACAGCCCAGGAGTCCTTGCACAGAAAGGAGAGAGAATTCAGACAAAACCAAAGCTCCTAACATACTGACCTTGAACTTCTCACCTCTAGACATACCAAAACAAAACAAAACAAAACACAAACCAAATTTCTGCTGTCTCAGGCCACCCAGTGTATGGTATTTTGTTACGGCAGGCCTAGCAAATGAATATAATCTCTCCTCTCTTAGTCTTCACACAGAATTTATTATTTTTTTGTAGTACTCCTTCACAATGAAGTATACTCTGGCCCTTCTTAGTTTTATTTTGTGACAGATGCACTAAATTGCCCAGATATGGGTCAAATTTTGTTGAGATCCTCCTGCTACAGCTTCCCAAAATGCTGGGACTACAGGCATGTGCTAACACACCTGGCTTATGAAAACTTTTAAGTCCCCCTGACTCAACATCTACACTTGGTTTAAAATAGTCAATGGAAAAAAGGTAGGAGGGTTAAAGCAGCAATACTGGCAAGGTTAACAGGGCAGTTGTTGCATAGGAGTTCATTAGACATATATTGAGTATGTTCAGAAATTTCCATAGTAAAGAAGTAAAAACTCACCATGCATAGTGTGACAATACTAGTACAAAGGGACACTCTTCATTTAAGATACTCTTCATTTAAGACCTACCTGTTTAATGACTAACCAAACTTACAATCCAGGTGAGCCATTTGAACTTCTGCCCTATTTCTTTTTTCTTTCTTTTTTTTTTTGGTACCAGGGATCAAACTTACCACCTCATGCTTGCCAGGCAGGTGTTTGTGCCACTGAGCTAAATCCCTGGCCCTCTTTTTTTCTTTTTTAAATAAACAGTTTAGGACATTTTGTTTGAAGAACCTCAATGTCTTTTTTGGTACAGTATACCTTTTTAATATGGAATTTTATTTTATTTTATTTTTTGTCTTTTTGAGATAGGGTCTCGCTATGTAGTTCAAGCTGGCCTTGAGCTCACTGTGTAGCCAAGGCTGGTCTCGAACTTGCAATGATCCTCCTGCCTCAGTCTCCTGAGTGCTAGGATTACAGGCATGCACCACCATACCTGGCTTATATGGTAATTTTATATAGTAATGTTTATACTGTAATTTTTGCTGATAGTATGGTACAGTATTGTAGATTTATGTTCTGTCATACATTACAGTACTGCATTTAAGAGTTATGCAAATAAAAGCATAGTCATCAAGCTGGAGTTTCTTTTGACCATTTCTTTGTCCTGAATATTGTTTTGTTTCTTTTTTGCAGTACCGGGGATTGAACTCATGACCTCGCACTTGCTAGGCAGGTGCTTATGCCACTGAGCTAAATCCCCAGCCCTGTCCTGAATATTGTAACACACACAATTCATGATTTAGCAACCTAGTTTTGCTAAATTCACTTGTTAGATGAGAAGTGTCTGTAATCTGTATCTGAATGTTATAGATAATTCTAAATATTTTTCTTTGCATATTTCCATACCTTCAGAATTCTCTACAAAGAGCTTCATTTTTATGATTAGAACTATACATACTGCTTAAAATACAGTTAAATGGAAATACTTTAACAATTTTACAGATCAGTTGAAATTCACTAATCGCACTTTCAAAATCCTCTACACAAAATACAAAACAAAAATTTTAAAAATCCTTAACAATAAAATTCCAACCCCATTCCCAACTTGATGCCAAGTAATTCCTCTGCAACTAGTCCTTTATGGTTGGATACTTACATAGATTGTTTTCCTATTTTACTTCCTAATTCTAATTTTTGGATTCCAAACTATGTGACCAGCAATATCAAAATATAGAAAGAACACAAGCTTTAGACACAATGTCCACCATTCTTACTAGAACAGGATGTAACTCATTGCGTTTCCATTTCTTTTTCTGTAAAATAACTGCATTAGCAGTACTCCTAGCGAGGCAGTTTTGTGAAGGTAAAATATGCTGTTTTTCATAAAGTCCTTCGAATGTTACTTAACAACTCATTGTGCAACGATGACAAGTGTTACTCACCCATGTCTTCCCAAATATTCAACAACACCTGAACACATGTATACCACATCTACTGAATAAAATACCATTCTGCAGACTTCTTTCTGAAGGAGGACAGGGAAAGGAAAGGAGGCTGGGGGGCACCACAAGCTTTTCTGTATGTGTGTGTGTGTGTGTTTGTGTGTGTGTGTTTGTCTTTTTTGAGACAGAGTCTGCTATGCAATTCAGGCTGGCCTTGAGCTCACTGTGTAGCCCTGACTGGTCTTGAACTTGCAAGGATCTTTGTGCCTCTGTCTCCCCAGTGCTTGTCTATGGTCTTGCAAAATCCAGAGGATATCCCAAGAATCCACCTGTGAGCGATGCATTCTTTCTTTAAATTTTTTTTTCATAAGTTATATAGGAACTGAAGTGATCCTACCTTCTGCTTCCTGGGATTCCTTTATCATCGACGGTAATTGGGGCACACAGGAGGCGTTTTACATGCTGTTTTGTATCTGGCCAGAACATCACTTTTTGGCACACTTTTAAAAAGGGGGATGGAAATTGAAGATTTTCTCGAAAAGGTTCATAAATTAGAGTATTCTAGCTAATGTAGTAAAACCTGTTAAGAGATAGCAAAAAAGAAGAGTGGGGAGGTGGTAGTAAAAGAATATCCTTCATTCCCTTCTGAGTCAAAAAGAACCCACGGTATTTCGAGAGCTTTCACAGAAATGAACACTCTTCCTGTTATTATAATAATATACAATAATATACTAACAGCCCCTACAGTGCCACACGCCTGCTCTGTTCTAAACATCCACTTGTACTCCAATCCTGAATCTGAAAGCAAATGTGTAAGGTGAGTTGCAATACTCCCTTTTACACCAGCGGAAACGAAGGCACAGACAAGGGGAGACGGAGGTGAAGGAAGGCGGGCTGGGCAACGGGGAACCGAGGAAATCCACACACGCAGCCGGACCCAGGTGCCTCCGACCCGGGAATCCGCGACCGGCCTCCAAGGTAGGGGCTCCGGAGAGCGGATGCCAGACACCCGCTCAATGCCCCGCCACGCCGCCCTCCGCCATTGGCCGCCGGCTTCTTCAGCAGTGACCGGCGTGGCGCATCTCGCAGACTTGACAAGCAGGCCATAAAAGAAAAGAGGTTGAGGGATTTCCAAGTCACTTACCTCCTCAAGAGAAACGCAGGCCGCTAGCTGTTCATCGGATAGCGGAAGTGTCCCGGCTACGCGGCGCTCTAGAACTACAGTTCCCAGGATGCTGCGCGGCATTGCAGCGCTAACCCCGCCTTCAGGGCGGAAGTACTTGCTCAGACTTGCGCAGCCTGAGTCTCGCTTCCCATAATCCTCTAGCAGAGCTCGTTTTCTAGTCATTCCCTCAAGTAGTAGGGCACACTTAAAACGTGCAACCCTGGGTTGTACTGTACAGTTGCTTCTTTCCTAGTGGACCAGTGAGCATAGTCACGCTTTGCTGGGGCAAAAGTGTGGCAATCATAGAAAACCTTTGGACGCTAAGTCCCAGAATCCTGTACAAGCCTGAGGTTCCCACCACCCTGCGATTTTCCTTTTGGATTTGAGTCTCAAGGTGTTTGAAAGCTCCACCTGGGTTCTCATTTTCTCACTGTTCCCTTGTACACGTGTCAAAAGTTAGAAATATGAAAAAAAGAAAAATTATAAAACAGTGCTATCTATAAGCTAATAGTAAAATAAGGGGTGATTTCAGCCACACTGCACAAGCTATTACATTGGTCTAGAGTCACTTGCGACCAAGAAAACACAAGAGATGCAACTGTTACCAATCACCCAAGGGTCCTTTTGCTTAATTCCACCGGCAGTTACAAAATTGGCACATTCTCTGACGAGGCTGAGAAACTTTCAGAGATAGGACGTGAAGCCCTATCTTGGCTTGCTTCCCACCCAGGTTCATCAACTTTCCTTAAAAGAATTTCAGGACACATCAGTGAGAGGTGTAGGTAGTTATTAAAGCTATAAAGTAAAGGAAATAAAGGGCTTTAGTTTGAGCTACAAGAGTCACTTTCTGAGGGAGAGAATCAAACTGACACACCACAAATGATTCAGGATTTTTTTAATTTAAATTTCACAGATCATTGTCGTTATTAAAATGCAATTGATATTTGAACATATTGAGCCTGTATTTTCTCTCCTTGCTAAATTCACTTCATGACTTTGGTGACTTTTAATAGATTGTATTAGATTTTCTAGAAAATCATCCGAGAATACAAAGAATCCTACTGATTTTATAATCTAAATCCTTTTTCTTTTTCTTTTTCTTGCCTGATTGCATTGAGTAAACTCTCTAGTACAATGTTGAATAGAAACAGTTTAGGTAGATATGTTTGGGATCAGAGAACAGGAAATAATATTTTACTATGCTGGGGACCAGGCTATGTGACTGGGTTCCATGGTCTCAAGGCTGTTGTGACCTTGCTTTAGGGACAGAGAAGTATACAAAACACTGCCTGCTTCCTGATTATGTAGAGAAAGCATCTAACAGTGGCATTCCTAAAATACCATCTGAAAACAACCTAAGGAATGCAGCATATTGCTATTGAGAAGGTATTACTCTCCATTTCTTTGTGACACATTTACTACAGCCCCTGTTCCATGAAAAGAACACTGATCCTTCCCCTGTGCTCCCTTGCTAATGAGTCAAGTGGATCTACCACAGAGACTGGTGTGCCTGTTCAGTAGAGTCAGGTTCCTCCCAGTCCCCTTGTGCCTTGAATATTGTCTCTTGTCTTTATTCTCTGCTATTACTCCTATAGGTATTCCAGGTGTCTGATCAGGCCCCCACATAGGAAACCTTGATTTATCCCTGATTTTAGAAGGAGGAAAGCACTAGTAAACATGATGTTGGCTATAAGTTTTATTTGTCGATGTCATTCATTAAACTGAGGTTATTTTCCTTTTTTCACTGAAAGTTGTGATCGAGAGTGGATGTTGGATTTTATTTGACTTAACTTATTTTTGGTACCAGGGATCAAACTCATGACCTCATGCTTGCCAGACAGGTGCTTACTCCACTAAACTAAATCCCAGGCTGGAGATGTGGCTCAGGGGTAGAGCTCTTGCCTGGCATGCACAAGGCCATGGGTTTGATCCCTAACATCACATACACACAAAAAATTTGTGAAGGATCCTGGTTTGTAACTTCCTTATAGTCACTTTATCTGGTTTTGACATGAGGATAATTCCCAAGAGATCCACTTGGCTTTGCATAGGTTCCCATCCCTATACCCTGCATAGGCTCAGGATGGTCTCTTGTGATGAGCTAGGGCAGTATAAGTCTCACTTCACCCTTTGTGGGTTTATGGTTAACTGGGAGGGCGGCTTTCAGGAAAGAGTTTATCTAAAGTTTAACTGAAAACTAAAATGGAGGCTAAAAAGCAAAATGGCATCACATTAGCTCTATCACTGATATTCCTTTTTGGCTGACAGATTCTACAATATATTTGAGAAGGTAAGTTTTATCAATTCTTTTTATATGTTCCTTGAAGACAGAATATTTAAGAACTTTCATAAATAATTTGTGATTTAGGCACATAGAAAGTAATGTGGTTATATATAGTATTTGATTTAACTGGAAAAGTGTGATTACTAATTCATATACATTTGGATTTTTTCCATACGGTTCAGGACATTTTTGTGCTGTGAGAGAATTCTTTAAGATTGTGTGTATATTATACTTAAGACATGCTAATGTATTTACATTCACCTAACCATGTCATGATCTTGTAACTTCAAGTTACTTATTTTTATATACTGCTTCTTTCTGGGAGTTCAGCATTCCATCTTTAAAAATTTTACTTTTATGTAAAATACATGATTATGTCATTAGGTGCCGTGGATGTATAGTATTATTGTCATATGCTTCTATCAGGAGTGGAAATATATGAACTCACATCAGAGGAATTTGTACAGCAATGTGATATTAGAGAATTACACTAACTTGGTCTTCTTTGATATCTGTGTGAAATGCTGTAGAATCTGCTTTGTGACTGTCTGCCTTCTCTGCTGTATCTTGCTAATGGCAAGAAACCAAAAACATTTCTACCCTATACTTTTAAACAATTAATTTGAAATGTATTGGGTGGAAATGGGCACCTCCTTTCAGCACCTAAATCTTCTCTGTATTCAGGTGCCTTTCTGCTTCTCTCTCTTTTGCCCTATAATTGATTTGTTTTCTAAATGACTGGAGTTTTGAATTCTCAAACTTTCTCTACATAACCACTGTCAACAGAAACATAGTTTGTATTGCATGTATGCTCAGAATGTCTGTAAATGCTCTATTTTAACGGCAGGTGCACTTATACAAATAATAGATACTTTGGGGTCTTGTTTTTCTCTTTACTACAAAAGAGCTATATGGTTTTTAAAGGGTAGAATGAATCACAGCCATTATCATGATGAATGTTATTTTGTAATTATAGCAGTGGGGATGTTATTTTAGTAGTGGTCTAATACACTCTAGCCAGAAGTAGAAGTAGTTGTTCAGTTTTTGAAACACATTTGACCATCTTTCCTCACCTTTAAAATCCTATTACATTATATCTATCGAGAATAATTTCACAATTACATCATGTGTTTATCTTTTCCCTTTTATTTTTCTCTTCACTGGAGTCTTGACTGTTTTTATTGATCTGCATTCCAGATCACTTAAGCTTATCTTCTATTGTGATGAGTCTACTATTAAAGCAGTATTTTTCACATCAGATTCTGTCTTTTCTACTTTATAAATTTGATTTTCTTTTATAACTTCCAATTATCTTTTTTTATTTTGAAGATAATAAAACCAAATGAGAAAAAACAAAATGGGGTCAGTCAAAACAAAAGGATGGACACAGTACATGACTTAAAACCAAAATGCAAGGTGATTACAATGATTACCATAATGTCTCTTGTTATCGTCAATAGAATTGCCCATATCATTGGAGATATTATAGGATTTCAAAAGAAGATAGTAGTCAAACCAGAATGGGTATCATGGTGAAACTTATTGTCTTCAAAGTAGTTGCCTATGCCCTCAGACTTGATACTATCAAACAAAACAGGTTCAAATAAAGTCAGTCAAAACAAGGCAGCGATCAAATAAAACAGATTCAAATAAAATCAGTCAAAACAAGACAGTGAAAGCAATACAGGGTTTCAAATTAAGTTAATAGGAAATCAAAAGTGGTTACCATAGTGTACCCTGCTATCTTTGGAATAGCTGTCCATACCATCAAACCTAGTACAAGTAGACAAACTGGAACAGAATATAACCAAACTAAACAGAGCGATGAAAACAATATGGGTTTCAAATCATGATACAAGATTAACAATGGCCACTGCCTTCTCTTTTTAGACAGTTCCTCCCCTTTCACTTTCCCAGGGTGCATTGTACATTTTGTATCTCACTAACTCTTTTAGTTTTTATATTAGGGAGGCAGCCTGCTATTCACCTAAGTGGTTCTGAACCTTTTTATCCCCGAGCTTGGTCTCAAGTTGTATCCATTTACCTACAAGAGCCTCAAGGTTTTCCTTCCTTATAGCTGAGTAGTTCCCCATTGTATAAAAGTGTCAGGCTTTCTACCCAATGTGCAAGCTACCACTACTTTTTTCTGGTTCCCTGTCACGTAGAGCATTGTTTTCTCATCTTTGACTTTCAGTCCACAAACTCTCTTTCAGGTCAATTATATTTCTTATATAGAGCATCTTGATGGGCCCTGTCTCCTGATCCCCTCTGCCTGTGTTTCTTTTTATTGGCGTATTGAGGCTGTCTGTATAGTGATTGTGGCCAACCTTCTCTGCCTCATCTCTGCCATGCTATTTTTCTGCTGTTGATTGACTACATTTCCTCTTCATTCCACTGTCTGCCCCATTCAGTGAGCCCCCTCTGCCACTCTTCCTGAAGCCATGGTCTTTTATCTCTCCCTCTAGAATACTCTTCCGTATTTTTTGTAGGGTTGGATTAGGGGTTATGAACTCCCCCAGTTCCTCTTTGTCATGGAAGCATCTTGTTTCTCCATTAATTTTGAGAGACAGTTTTGCAGGATACATCAATCTGGATTGAAGGTTATTTTCTTTCAGGGTTTGGAATACTTCACTCCAAGCTCTTCTTGATTTGATGGTTTGTGTTGAGAAGTCTGTTGTGATTCTGATGGGTTTTCCTTTATAGGTGATCTGTTTCTTTTCTCTGTAGCTTTTAATATTCTGTTCTTGGGGCTGGGGGTTTAGATCACTGGCATAAGTGCCTGCCTTGCAAGCAAGCAGTTGTGAGTTCTATACCTGGTACTGATAAAAATAAAATAAAATAATAAATATTCTGTTCTTGTGTTGAATTTCTGGAATCTTGATTATTATATGTCTGGGTGTAGATCTATTTTGGTTATAGCTGGGTGGAGTTCTGTATGCCTCATATATTCCTTTTCTTATGCTTGGGAAGTTTAATTATTTGTGTAAATCACCTTTGTATTTCATTTGTGTTTACCCCTACTTCTTCACATTTTTTATTAAGTTATAGATCCTCTTGTCATCTTCTAGCCTTTGTATTGTTACATCCTGGTTCCTTATTATTTTTAAGAGATCTTTCCTTTCGCAATCCCAAGTTGCAAACCTGTCTTTAAGGTTTGATAGTCTATCTTTAGTTTCTTTCAAGCAGTTTTGCCAGCTTTCAATGGATTTTTTAATTTCCTGGTAATCTCTTTGAATCTGTTTCATGTATTCTGGATTTTTAAAATATTCTTCATTGAAGGTTTCCCTTCTTTTTCTGTGCTTTGTGTCTTCCCTCTGTGTCTTCTTGAGAGGTGCTTAGCATTTCTATTATTTTTCCTTATATCTTCCTTTACTTGTATTAGTATTTCTGGTTTTCAGGATTATTTATTTATTTATTTTGGTGCTGGGGATTGAACTTACAACCTTGAGTATACCAGGCAAGTACTTGAGCCACTGAGCTAAATCCCCAACTCCTGGTTTTTAGTTTTGGTTTCAGCTACATCTTTGTTTTTCCTTTCCTTTTCCTCTAGCTTCATTTGGGATCAATTAGTTTATCCACAGGAAAACTGGTTGAGACTCTCAGGGACAGTTCAACACTCCTCTAGTGGCTGTAATTTCTTATCTGTTTTTATTTCAAGCTGCTTCTCCTGATGTATCTTTTTATTTCCAGAAGAAATGCTGAAATTTAATGCTAGCCATTCATTTGATAAGTTGAGGGAAGAAGAACATTTATAATTATACTTACATAAAGTAGAAAAAAGTAAATAAGGAAAGAACAGAAAAAGATTAAATAAAAACATACAAAACAAGAAGTCATAAAATTAGTATGAATCAAAAAAAGAAATCTCTGTGAGGAAGAAAAGACTTTCGTTAAAGATCATGAAGTCTTGTAAATATATTTTAAAACATATTATGCCAAAAAGTTTGACAAAGCAAATGAAAGAAATTATTAGTAAATGTTAATCTAAAATAATCTCACTCAAGAGAAAAGAAAACTTGAAAAGGCTAATAAGAAACTGAAACAGTCATTAATATCTTACCACACACTTGAACTTTCAGGCCTAGTTGTTTTGTTGAAAAGTCTGAATGCAGCTAGGTACAGTGGCTCAAGCCTAAAATCTCAGCACTGAGGAAGGATGAGGCAGGAGGATCACAAGTTTAACCATCAACCTGGAAAGCTTAGCAAAGCCCTGTCTTGGAAAAAAGAAAAAAACTGGAATGTACCACAGTGCAAAACATAAGTTTAAACACAACAGTTGGAACATGTAAGAATTTTGGCAAACTTTTTTTCTTATAAGTTCTTTTTCATGTTGATTCTAATGAAGTATCAATTGCATAAAAGTAAGATAAGTAGAAATTGACCATTTTCTTTTTTTAACAGTGTTCTTTTTTATTTTTTAAATTTTTTAAAACTAAAAAAAATTTTTTTTATTGGTACCGGGGATCGAACTCACGACCATGTGCTCGCAAGGCAGGCGCTTATGCCACTGAGCTAAATCCCCAGCCTGACCATTTTCTTGAATATTTGTAGAATATTTATAATGGCTCTTTTAGGAACTTTAATCTACTATTTCTCACTATTATCTGAATTATTCCTTGATCTCTTTCTCTTAATTTATAGTTCTAGTAAAAGTTTGTACTTTCCTCATTTTACCATGCCTGATAATTTTTTTATTAGATGCCAGATAGTATAATATTTATGTTGTTGGGACATTGGACTTTTAATATTCATTTGAATATTTTTGGCTTTGTTCTGGGACACTGAGATAATTTGGAACCTGTTTGATTCATTGTAGTTGGCTTTTAAGCTTTGTTTGGTTGAGTTCAAAACAGAGTTTCCTTTAAAATTCATTGAGTTCTACTGCCAAACCAATGCCCTGCTGGGCACTTTATTCTCTGGAATCTTTCTATTCTCTGGGGTAAACAGGAACTTTTTCCTGCCCGTGGTGACTTCCATAGTCTACCTGCTCCTGTCTTGTGCTGCCTTCCTTAGCCTTTATGAGTTTCCTCACACATGTGTGTGCTCACCACTGAGCCAACACTTTCAGGAAAGCCCTCTGCAGATCCTTGGAGCTCTTGCTCTGGGCAACTCTCTGCTTTCTGGCACTGTGCTGAGAAAATTCAGTTTGCCTAGTTCTCCCTGAGCTCTATTCTTCACCTCACCTCACTGATGCCCACTGTGCTCTTTTTTGGCTCCCCATTCCTATCCTTTGTTCTGGAAATTTCTCTTCAAGCAGTCAGCCACAGCACCTGTGGGAATCACTTCATTTTTCTCATTTTTTAAATCTTTTTGAGACAGGGCCTTGCTCTGCAGTTCAGGCTGCGCTTGAGCTCACTTTATAGATCAGGCTGGTTTTGAACTCACAACAATCCTCCCAAGTGCTGGGATTACAGGTGTGTGCCACCATACCTGGTTTATTTTTCTCATTTTCTTTCAGACTTTTACTTCATAACTGAGATCAGTGAGTCATCTTCAGAAAAAGCGGTTAGGAAGTTAATTCAAATCATCAGGAGACATTGAAAAGAGGTAAAATGTACAGACCAGAGGAGCTTACGTTTAGTAATGACTCACAGTGCAGAAGTGAATTTGAGAGACAACAAGGACCTAAAGTGGAATACTGTTATGTGATGTTCAGAAAATATATATCCCAGCCTGGGGATTTAGCTCAGGGGCATAAGGGCCTACCTGGCAAGTGCAAGATCATGAGTTCAATCCCTGGTACCAAAAAAAAAAAAAAGAATTATATAAGAAAATATATATCCCCCTCTTTACATCAGAAAAGTCACACTAGAGAAGAATTAGAAATATATTAATATAAGAAATGCACAGAAGTCTTTACAAAATATCTACAACTTACTGAATATTTGAAAGGTCACACTGGTGTGAGACCCTGTGAATATTAGGCAAGTGTATATACTATGTAGTTCTCCAGAATGTTATTAGACCTCACAAATTTCACGTTGATTTATGTGAAGACAGTGAATCTATGAATGCAATGTGTGTGAGAAAGCCTTTAGGTTTTATTTATAGTTATTCAACATCAGAGAATTCATACTGGCATGAAATCCTTGTGAATGGAATAAAAAAGGGAAGGCCTTCAGATACCACTCTCACCTTACTGAACAAATTCATATTGCTTTGAAAGCTTATGAATGCTCAGAGGCTTTTAGGTTATACAAATATGTGTCTGCAACAGAAAATTTAAGATTGAAACCCTAGGTATGAGCCGGGCGTGGTGGCTCATGCCTGTAATCCCAGCACTCGGGAGGCTGTGGCAGGAGGATCGTCGAGAATTCAAGACCAGCCTGGGCTACAAAATGAGCTCAAGGCCAGCCTGAACTGCATAGTGAGACCCTGTCTCAAAAAAAGAAAAGAGGAGAAGAGAAGAAAAGAAAAGAAAAAGAAACCCTAGGTATGTAAGGAAGGTAGGGAGACCTTTGGTGGTCATTACTGATTTTTTTGTACCGGGGTTCGAACTCATGACCTCATGCTCAGGCAGGCACCTTGTGCCACTGAGCTAAATCCCCCCCTGCCCAACATTATAGATTTTATCAACACAAGAAGATTCATTCTGATGAAAAACCATATAAATGTAAATAATGAGGAAAAGCCTTTGTTCCAACTATTCACTTACTTAATGTCAAAAAATCATAGTGGTGAGAAACCTCATGAATGTAAGGAATGTAGGAAGGATTTTAGCAGGGGTTAAGTCTTCCTAAAAAAATTCATAGCAGTGAGAAACTACAATTTTAAGGACTGTGGGAAGGCCTTTTTTAGAGGCTTTCGACATATGAAACATCAGATTATTCACACTGGTGAGAATTCATATGAATGTAAAGAATATGGAAAGACCTAAACCTCATTCAGATCTTATTCAACATCAGATAATTCTTACTGATTTGAAACCATCAGAATGCATATAATGGAGGTAAGCCTTCAGTGTTGTTGGAAAACTTAAAACACATCAATCAATTCATACCTGGGGGGAAACTCCACAGTGTAAGAAATGTGGGAAAATCTTTAGGTTTAATTCTAAAATAATGTATGATCAGATGATTAATTCTGGCTTGAAACATTATATATGTAAAGAATATAAGAAGGTCTTTCAGTCTAACTCAGGGCTTTCTCAACATTAGTGAATTCATATTGGTGAAAGCCCTATAAAACTAAACAATGAAGGAAGGCCCTGAAATATAGTGATCAATTTATTTAACATCAGAAGGTTCACAATGGTGTGAAACTACATATCTGTAAGACATGTGGGAAGGCTTTTCATCCGCACTATCAACTTCCTTAACGTGAAAGATTTCACAGTGGTAAGAAACTCTTACTGTAAAGAAGGAGGAAATTCTTAGCTACGGGATATCCTTTACTGTTATGGCTAGTCTACTATCTAATGGACTTGGTTTGGCTCAAGTTTTCACAGGGATTTATGTATGGGCATCTTAGAGACCCTGTGTACCATGTACTATATTTTTTAAAAAAAACTTTCCTAGTCTCATATTTGCTTTAACAAAGACATCATTAACAGTCGCTTTAGGGGCGGTGTGCATCCAATGGTTGGCCAAGAAATCATACTGGGAGCGGATTGAGTGGAGGGGTTTTGTGGTATGTAAACCTCCGAAACCAAACCTGAGGGTTTATTTAGAGTTTCGTGTGTGTCCTTTGGGTTTTTTGTCTCACTTTGTTTTGGTACAATTTCTCCATTTACAGCCAAGTCAATTTCATGATGTTTAAAACTTCTATTGTCAAATGGAGAACGGTATCAGAAAAAAAAAGATTTTTGCAAAGTAACAAAATTTAAAACTAAGCTGATTAAATGTTGCTGTTTTTACATGTCTGTTTTACCCCAAAAGTGGAATATTCCTTTGGAGAAGAGGATCATTTCCCTTGATTTCTAAAGTTGCCAAAAGTCTCAGTGCCTTGCTAACCCCATGAATTCTCACGTTATTTCCCAGTTGGTTGAGTCCAAGTCAAAAAGACATTATTTTAATAGTCAGAGGGGATCAGTTGCTTAAATGCTGTCAATGTTGTATTTATAGTTTTACAATAAAACAGGAAAAATATAAATAAGCTGCTTAATATAAAAGATAAATGCTTGGAACAGCATCTGGTACATGGTATTTTCTTATTAACATACTATTTTTGTGGCAGTCACTATTACTAACAGTAAATCATGAGACAGGTAAACACTTGAGTACAATATTGTATAAAACTTTCTATCATCACTTGGTCTCAATCACTCTGGACACAATTCTGCATAATATATTGAATGAGAGATTTTCTTACTCAGAATTTATCCCCCTAACCCAGGATATATCTCAGCAGCACAAGCACCTGGCTGGTAAACACAAATTTTGAGTTCAATCTCAGGTACCAAAAATAAAAGCAACAACAAAAAGCACAAAAAAGCCAAACAGATATTATTCCTCTAAAGATCAGGGGAAAGAAAATACTGTCTTTATTGAATGTTCACAGTACAGCTGGTGAAAAACTAGCGAGCGGCTTGAAATTTTCTCCTAATAAATTCTATAACAAGAGATAAAAGCGATCTATGTTCCCTGTGGTAGAAATCAGAAATTAATAGAGAGGTAGACAAAAGACTGATGTTGACTTGGAGAAGCTTTCTCCAAATTTATGAATGTTTTCAAGTCTTACATATTTATGGGAAAGGTAGCTTTTTAGTGGAAAGGTGAAAGCTTTGCAGGATGCGTGATGTTGAAAGCATGATGCTGCCATTTGATTATAGCTAATGAGGTTTGGTGGTTGATATTTCTAACACTAGAGTCTCTGATGGTTATGGCAGCAGCCCCAGTGCAGTTCCACACACCTGAGATAATACCAGAAGGTGGGAATTAGTAATTCCACAGCAACATGATGGAATACACCGGTTTAAAGTTGAACAATTTTGAGAAGCTAATGAAATGCTTCTGATTGTTCTTTGCAAGGAGATTTAGTCGATGACTACAACTTCATCCAGTTGGGAATGGTAGCACACACCTGCAACCCCAGCACTTGGGAGGCTGAGGCAGAAAGACTGCTGTGTGTTCAAGGCCAGCCTGAACTGTATAGTCAAACCCTTTCTCAAAAAAAAACAAAAACACAAAAAACCCCTCACCAACTTCTTGGTCAGAATACCCCTGCTTCATCAAGTATCAGTAGGCATTGGTAATTTTTTTTTGAGTAGAATATATTTACTAAGAGGAAGAAAGCTTCTGTCTGAAGAGAGACAGAAGGGGTCCTGAGCAGATGGCCCTGCACTGGTAATTCTTAAAACATCATTTCAAGGTCCAGGGATTTAGCTCAGCAGCATAAGCACTTGCCTGGCAAGTGCAAGGTCATGAGTTCTATCCTTGGAACCAGAAAAAAAATCATTTCAAGAGTGCTGAGACAAGGCACCATCTCCACATCTCCTGGTTGACATGTAAATATGGTACTGGGGCCGAGATGGATATTAGTTAGGAAGGATGGATTCTGTTAGAATACTTAGCCTTATGCTTTGTTTTACACTTGATTATTGTGACTGCAGTTGTGTGAATGATATCAACTACTAGATGGTGAATAACTTAATGGTAATATCACAGAAGCTCCCTCTGCACAAACTAGACATAGGGAAGAGGACAGATTTATAATGATGAACCACACGTATTTGGTTCTCAAAGCAGTTCTGATAGAACTGTCAGTCCTTTTGGAAAGGAATACTTTTTTTTTTAACTTTTTGGAACCGGATTTGAACTTCAGGCCTTGCGCTTGCCAGACAGGTGCTGTGCCACTGACCTCCATTTCCAGCCTAAGGAATACCATCTATTTATTTATTTATGGTAGCAGGGATCGAACTCACGGCCTTGCACTTACTAAGTGAGCTTAAACCACTAAGCTAAATCCCTAGTCCAGGAGCCCCTTTTAAAGGGCTGTTTTCTTACTGTCTTGAGACTGTAAAGGCACATTCTGTTTCATAATTAATACGTTTTGATGCTGGCACTAAGGCCCAACAGCCACATGGTTGAAAGTCATTTCTTTTTTTTCTTTTTCTTTTAGTGGTACCAGGGATCAAACTCACTACCTTTTGCTTGCCAGGCAGACACTTATGTCACTGAGCTAAATCCCCAGCCCCTGAAAATCATTTCAAGAGCCATCAATTTTAAGATACATTCTGATTTCCAAATGTTAAATATATACACATAGGGTCGGAGATTTAGCTTAGCAGCATAAGCACCTGCCTGACAAACATGAGGTCATAAGTTTGATTCCTGGTACCAAATATATATATATATATATATATATATATATATATATATATATATATATTTTTAACATATTTCTAAGAGTGGCTGACTGAAGTTTGCCAATTGTACTAGTTGTGCAATGAAACTTTACAATAGAGAGTATAAAGATTCATTCTGTAACTAATATAATTAATGGAGTGATCAAACTGCATTGGCAGTGGTCTGAAACGTGATGATTATGTTTCTGATGTATGCACCATGAAGTACACATCACCATCTATCAAGTGTTTCAGTCAAATATGTTTAAGTATCATTAGCTCTCACTCCATTTGATGGAAAATATAAAAGATGGAGGCAGATATTAAAATTTCACCATGAGGAAAGAAACAAGTGTCATTCCACAAAATAACTTTCCTAAACTCTTCAAAGTCTGTTTTTATTCAGCCTCAATATTTTATGCACCTTAAGAGAGAAACCTTAAAAAAATCCTTTCAAATTTTCATTTTACCAGTTTTCCCCAGAATGGGTGAATGGGAGGGTTCTCTAAATTCATTACACTACGGTAGGCATGGTGGTGCACACCTGTAATCCCAGCACTCAGGAGGCTGAGGCAGGAGGATTGCTAGAAGTTTGAGGCCAGTCTGGGCTACCAAGTGAGTTCAAGGAAGGCCTGAACTGCATAGTGAGACCCTGTCTCAAAAAGAAAAAAAACCCCAAAGTGCTGCAAGTTTCCAAAAATCTGTGTTCATTTCTCTCAGAAAGCACAGGTGAATATTTTGTGAACTGGCACTAGTCTCTAGAAAATAATTTGAGCAGAGTTTGTCTAAAAGCTTGTCTACTTTCCTAATTCAAAATTTCTCTCAGATGAATTCTCTGATGTGCTTTAAGATGTTTACCACATCTACACACCTTTTTATATTTTTCACATTTCTAACAAGTATGAAGTCCTTGATGTTGATCAAACCTTATGCCATACATAAAGATATATATAGATATAGATACGATAAAATCACACAGAAGTCTAAATGCCTTCTCATACTCCTTACATTCAAAATACTTCTCATTAGTATATATTTGTTATTATCCATACACAGGTGAGACAGCACATTCCTTATATTCATAGGCTTCTCAAGAGTAAGATTTCATGTTAAGTTGTCCATACACAAAGATGTTCACTCAGCTCTCTTCATCATAATGTTTCATCAACATAAATTTTCTCACATGAGTAAGCTGTCCATATAAAGGCTTCCCCACATTCTTTATAACCACAGGGTTCATTACTATCCATTCTCTCCAGCTGATCAAAGTTTGAACCCTTAGTAAAGGTGACCCTAAATTTCTCACGCTGATGACCTTTCTCACCACCGTTAAATCTCTGATGAAAACTACCAGAGACACTGCCAAAGATCTTCCCACATGGTTCATAGTCATAGGATGTTTTGTCAGTGGAAACTCTTTCTTGTTTAACGAGGTTTGAGCCCCAACTAAAGGCCCTCCCACATGCCTTACATTCAAAAGTTTTCTCACCAGTGTGGCTTCTTTCATGTTGGACAAGACTTGACCACAGCTAAAGTCTTCCCCACAGTCCTTACATTCATAGGGCTTCTCACCAGTATGGCATATCTGAGGTGGAGTAAGTTGATAGCCCCAACAGAGCCTGTGTACACACCTTACATTCATAAAGTTGCTTATCAGTATGGATTTCCTGGTGCTGAGTTAGTTGATAACGGGTTGAAAGCCTTCCCACATTCTTTACATTTATAAAGCTTCTCACCTGTATGAATTATCTCATGTTGAGCAAGGCTTGAGCTCCAGAAGAAGGGTTTGCCACGTTCCTGACATTGGTAAGATTTCACACCAAAGTGCATTTTCTGATGTGGAGTAAGGTGATCACCACGGCTAAAGGCCTTCCTGCATTCTTTGCACGCATAGGGTTTCTCGCCAGAACTGATTCTCTCGTGTTCACCAAGGCTGGGGCCCCAGCTAAAAGTCTTCCCACACTCTTTACATTTATAGGGCTTCTCAGCAGTGTGAAACTTCTGGTGCACAGTAAATTGATAGGCACTGAAAAAGTTCTTGCCACATTCTTTACATTCAAAATGTTTCTCAGCTGTATGAGTTCTCTCATGTTGGACAAGTTTTCCTCCATGGCTACAAGCTTTCCCACATTCCTTACAAACAAAGGTTTTCTCTCTATTATGAATTCCTTGGTGTGGGATGGGAGATTTACTTGTTTTGCACATGGGTATTTTTTCATAGCTGATCAGTGTTTCACCTTTGCTTTGGCACTTCCAATTATTTCTGAAAATGAATGTCTCAAGGCCAAGGGTTTTATTTTTTCCCTTCATCTCCCACTGGGAAAAATTTATTTCAAAAATATCCTTTCCAGGAAGTACACTTTTGCTTTCATATGTTGACTCCAAATAAGAAAACCATACATTTTATTTCCTTTACCAGGAAAAAAACTCACCTCTATAGTGGAAATAAAACATAAACAGAAAATATCTACTGGGAGAGAACGGGGTTAGACTTACTGAATTCACTCAAAGATCTCCCCTGTTATATAATATGCTCAGTTTTTATTTTTCCCTGCTTATGATCTTAGTGTTCTCACCTGATAGTTTTCTGAAGGACTCACTGAGAACTTCAACGAGACTCTATCTTCTCATGCTAATATTTAAAATGAAATGAGAGCTTCCACCAACCTGTTCCAAGGTGCAGTCATGCAACATTCTTTCCATGTATGTCTCTTAATGGTAACCAAGTTCTCACTGTTACATCCCTTGGTTATATTTTTTCTAACTGAGTCTAAGCTTTCTACAACATGTAGCTTATTTCCTTTACCTCTAGCCAAAAGTCTCCTATAAGATCTGAATTTAACTCTAGAGTGTGTTGCACTTGGGAGGCTGAGGCAGGAGGACTGCTGTGAGTTTGAGGCCAGCCTAGGTCACATAGTGAGTTCAGGGCCAGCCTGAACTGCATAATGAAACCCTGTCTCAAAAAGACAAAAAGACAAAAAAAAAAAAACCCCACCTCCCACCAGTGCTATGATCTTGAAAGTTATTTAAACTACATATGACTTGGTATTCTCAGCTAGACAATGGGGGTAAAATGGTACCTACATCCAGGGCATGTTTTAAAGGTTAACTACTGATATTAGTGGTATTAAATTGGTAGGTCAAAAGCAGGACATTTCACGGGACAGTTTAGGTTTGTCAGTGTTAAATGCAAAGTTCCTAGGTTGTAACTTTCAGCTTCAGATCTGTTATAAGGAATGTGTTCACTTTAGTATTAAATGCATTCTCTTCACTTACTCCACCCCATATAAAGTGCAGAAGCTCTCGGCAGTTAGAGTACATCAGGACCCTGTTGCTAGCTGTTCCACCTGAATGTGGGTCAGAAAAGAACAAAGAACGGTGTTTCTCACTTTAATGTGTAGAGGGTCATAAATGGATCTTGTGTAAATGTGTTCTTGGGGCAGGTTCGGGACAGGACCTGATGTGCTATATTTCTGGCCAGCCCTTGAAGAAGCCAGTGCTAACTATTTATGTAACACTTTACAATAGAAAGATAAATTTAACACACACACACACACACACACACACAATGAATACGCCAAATCATGGCTTCCAATTATTGAGAAAACAATGTATACTCCTCCCCCAAACCAATGAAACTGTCACCTGGCCCTCTCTCCCTCTCTAATTTCCCGGTGCTCTCTTCTTTACTGACTTTTGTCTGGTGGTTCCTTAGACAAAAGAGCCACACTGTGAGTAGCAAGGGTGTAGGCAGTCAGAAGGGAACATGGCCTGTGAGTCAGTTGCTTTGACAAAGGTTAGGAATACACACCCTACAGCTTGGTCGTTGAAGAGACAGCTACAGAGGGGCTGGTGGAGAGGTGAGGTTCCCTCAGGTGCTCGAGGAACTCATTTCTGGTTTGCCTTTGGTGATTTTTTTGGCTTTGCTTTACTCTCTTTGCTTAGTTATATCTATGCAGTCCTTGAACTCACAGTGATCTTCCTGTCTCAGCCTCCCCAGTTCTGTGACTATAGGCATGTGCTACCATGCTTGGCTCAATGACATCATTTCTAACCCAACAAAGTGTTACAACATTCCTTTGAGAAAGAGAAGAAATTTCTTCAAAGGTAGCCCTGAAGCTTCCCATGTGGAGAGCTGCAGTTACCTAAGGGAGCTCTGCCATAAATTCCAGGCCGGTGACCTTACCCAGTGACACCAAGATGGTGTAGTTCTCCAGCATCACAGCCACAAACAGGTCCCTCTGAGTAGGGTGCAGGCACTCCCACCCCTCTAGAGAGAAGTCGATGGCCACATTCCTGAGTGTCACCAACTCGTAAAACCAGAAACTTACCTAGTACTTGTGAAATGGAAGAGCATGTTTCCAAGAGGAAAAATGAGGGCATGAAAGATAAACTGCAACGAAAGAGAAAATATAACCATTAAGAAGGGTGGAAGCCTGTGGCTCAGGTAGGGAAAGGATAGAAAATGAGTTTAACCACAGAAGAGCGTCAACTGGCTTGAGATGTAGATGGCTCAGCCACCCACACCCCTCTGGTAATGTGTAACATAATCCTAGATTCTCCTCTATTAAATGAAAATTACGTGTGCACATGCATACAACTGCTATGTGCTTGCTTCATAGACTTTTGATAAATGTCAATTGCTATCTTTTCTTTTTAAGAAATAGGAAAAGCCAGTTTTCCAAATATACTTTAAAATCTCTTATTTTAGAAAACGTACCTCCATTAAATTAAGAATCATTATTAAACTGCATCTAAATCACTGTTAGAGTATATCATAAACATTGTTCCTTGGTATGATAAATATTTATTATTAGCTGCAATTTAGTTAATACCCTGGAATATATTTGTTTAATCACATTATAGTTATACATTTGAACGGAACAAAGCTTTCAAAGATGTTCCTTCTGGAAATCTAAAATCATATAGACATCTAAGTCACCTTCTTATTTGCTACCACCAAGGACCTCTCACCTAACACCTCCCTTGTCCCTGAGTCAACAGAGGTCACGTGTGACACAGATGCCACCCAAGACCAGCATGTCCTAGGAAAGGACAAAAGGGCATTGACAGTGCTGTTCACTTATCAAGGAATCCCTAGAAATACCACTCGCTCCCTTCTCTATACCAAAAGCCTCAAAAGGCATATACTGTCACATAAATTGAGGTTATAACCAAGCAATCCCAAATTCCACCTAGTCACTGGGAAACTCAGGGCAGTGGAGAAGTTCCAAGTGTTCCCAGATGATCTGCTGGGACCTCGTCACTGCCTCATGGTACTCTGACCTTGACAAAAGGATGAGAAACTCAGGTAAGGGAAGTGGTACAGACCTGGCCACAAGCGGACGGAAGCACTAACAAAAAGGCATCATCCTTGACAGTGCCACAGTGAAACACTGCTGCTCCTCCAGAGACTGTTCTCCGGGGTGTACCACAAAGCTGTTTAAGGATAGACTGTCCTGGTGCTGGGGATTTAGCTCTGCGGTGCAGTGCCGGCCTGGGAAGCACAAGGTCCTGGGTTCAGTTCCCAGTTTAAAAAACAACAGGATAGAGTACCCTGACTGGCTTCTCTGCTAGTTAACCACTAGGCAGCATCTTACCCTGAAGAAGGAAACTATGGTTTTCAAAATGTGTGCTCTTTGCCGGGTGTGGTGGCTCATGCCTGTAATCCCAGAACTCGGGAGGCTGAGGCAGGAGGATCATTGGGAGTTCGAGACCAGCCTGGGCTATGAAGTGAGCTCAAGGCCAGCCTGCACTGCATAGTGAGACCCTGTCTCCAAAAAAAAAAAAAAAAAAGTGTGTTCTTTCATGCTCCTCTCTTTTTTCCTTTCATGTGAATTCTACTAATGTCTTTGATGAAATCAATCTACGGTTAGTTTTTCTTGTATCCAAGTAAAAGTGTGCCTATCGTTGACTATAATTCTTTGAATCACTCTTTGGTAGAAGCTTAGTTATTTCCCTTGTGAGACTCCATTCCTGCTGGGCATGGTGGCACATGGCTGTATTCCCAGCACTGGAGCAGCTGAGGCCGGAGGATTGCTGCAAGTTTGAGGTCAACCTGGGCTACACTGAGTTCAAGGACAGCCTGGACTGTATAGCGAGAACCCGTCTCAAAAAGAAAAAAAAAATGAGGCTCCATTCCTTCACTGTTCTACACTGCTCTTTATGGAAGCCCAGGCACACAGGAGATGCTGACTCTCAGATTCAGTGAATACAACAGAGATAGGAAAAAGGAGCACATGCCTGTAACCCCAGCACTTTGGGAGGCTTGAGGCAGGAGGATTACAAGTTCAAATCCAACCTCGGAAACTTAGTTTCAAAGTAAAAAAGAAAGTTAAAAAGGAGGCTAGAAACCAGGGATGGTGGTGCACACCTATAATTCTGGCATTCAGGAGGCTGAGGCAGAAGGATCCACACCAGTTCAAGGCCAGCCTGGGTTACAGGGAGTTCAAAACCAGACAAAACGGTTGGGAGCCGCTGAAGCTGGAAATTGACCCAGGGCATGACCCAGACGTGACCCTACCAGAAAACAAGGAGCTCCAGGGTCAGCCACGTGAAGAAGTTGCTACAGCCCAGGAAAACACCAAGCCCCTAGGCAAGAATGGGGTGCTAGGCAGAGGGGCTGAAATTGACATCATCTTTCCCAGTATATAAATAAAGGTGCTACAGTGGTTGAGCAGTTCCTTCCTCCCATCAGGAGGATCAGGGCTCCACCTGACCCCAGCTTTGTCTCATCTTTATTTTTCTCATCCTCTCACTGGTCCTTAACCCCAAGAACCTCAGGAGCCGCACTGGGTCGCGGCACATGGTGCCAGAACACGGACAGAGTAAGAGATTGAGGGCAAGAGGACACTTCTCATGTGGGTGCAACCAGGAGGAGTGCACTGGTCTAGGTCAGTAGTCATCACTGGAGTGTACTGATACTGGCTTCATCAGGTGTAAAGAGTGGGGCATTGGAACGCCCTTATTCTGTCTTTTTTTTTGGTACTGGGGATCGAACTCATGACCTTGCACTTGCCAGGCAGGTGCTTGTGGGAGACCTAAACCTGGCCTCCATTCTGAGATAATAAGCTACCCTCACATTTCCGAGTTAAGCACTAGGGTTAAGCTTCTCTTTAGAGATAAACTCCTATCTCTCAGCCTTCCCTGGCCGTCCTCCTAGACACCTCGCGGTATGGGACCTCCCACCGTTGCTTGGTAACCTGCTGATGTCAAGGGCTCTGGCTTCCGGCGCTTCCAAACAAAGGATTCCTGTGCTTCCCGAACCCTGTATATTCGCCGCCCCATCCCTTAATAAACGAGGCTTGATCAGAGCTTTTGTCTTGTCTCCATTTCTCGTGTTTCTTGTTCCTTTATCATCCCCACTCCCCCTCTAGGGCCTTCGTTGACTTACCCGCGGGTCGGGCCCATCTAACCAACTAATTTTTATTTATTTATTTATCTTTTTTAGACAGGGCCTCACTATGTGGTTCAGGCTGGCCTTGCGCTCACTTTGGTAGCCCAGGCTGGTCTTGAAATTGCAACAATCTGCCTGTCTCAGCCTCCTGAGTGCTGAGATTGTAGGAGAGTGCCACCATGCCCAGCTCCCTCTAATTTTTAAACAATGAGAGAGTCTCAAGTCAATAATAAACAACAATATACACATTACATTTACACAACCAATTTTGGCATTATTTTGGCTAGCTGGGAACCCAGGAGGAAGCATGCTTTTTAAGTCTATGATATTAAATTTTGGTCAAATGATCCAAAAGTGCAAAAGAAAAAAATTGTTGAGCTCAAATAAAAAAGAACAGCTGTTCACACAATAGACAAATGCACAAACATGGGCAGACAATTGATATAGATTGAAACAGACATAGAAACAAGCACTCAGCTTGTAGGTGTCTGTGAGAGCTAAGTTTCCAGGGTGCCATTTATACACTTGTATCTTGATGACAAGTTTGATTTTTATGCCCTGTGTTCTCAGGACCGGAACACCTGTTCACCTCCAGCACCCCATGCCCTCAGGGTGCTTCTCAGTGCTCAGTGCCCTTGGGCACTCCTGCAGGGGCACTTGTGCTTCTGGCTCCATATGTGTGAATGATCACTAGCTCAGTCAGCTGTCAAAAACAGCTTAACAGGTTGGACAAAACAAACAGATACACATGAGGACAAATGTCTTACAAAATCAGCCCCAGCCATGCACATGTGGTCTATTTTCAGCTTCAGTGGCTCCCAATGCTTGTGTTGCCCTGAGTTTGGTAACCTAATTTGTTGTGTGGAGTTACGGTGATAGGATGATTTCTGAGTGTCTGTGCATCCTGAATCTCTGCTTCCTTAGGTGTGGGGCAGTCCGTGGTGGAGATTGTGTGCCCCTAATGGAAGACAACAACAAGTGGTTGTGGGGAAAAATGCCTGGAGACTTACAGGCATATATCACCATGCCCAGTTCTTCCACTTCATTATTCAGTTTAGGCTTCATCTTCCTATTCTCTGGGATTGGAGATGAAGAAAAATACTGTTAACCTACACGTTAAATATTAAGGTATTAATGCCAGGCTATAGCTCAGTGGCACAGTGCCTGCCTGGCAAGTATGAGGTCATGAATTAGATTCCTGGTACCAAAAAAATTAAGGTATTAATTGGTAAAGCTTAAACATCCAATGATATTGCTTTTAAAAATATTATAATACAAAATGTCTCATTGGTGGGAGAAAGTCTGTATTATATATATTAAATATGATCCAGAAGGCTCTCCAGAAAAGTGTTGACAGTGTTGGTTGCTAGCTTCATGGAATAATGTGTATCTTTCCTGTTAATGTATTTTCTCTGTTTTCTTATTTTACATAATAAATATGACACTCTGAAATAAGACTACTTAGAAAAATACTATGTTGGGCATTATAAATTGATCAAACTTGTTTCACATTTTCTGATGTGGCAATTTTTGTTTTATTGTTCTGTCACTGAAATTACTCTTTCTAATAATTTTCAGTGAGGCCATAAAATGGTAATAAGTGAGATCTTTTCAGTTCAAGTGTTTCTGTGTTTCAAGAAAAAATGTCTGAGAAAATGTAAGGCAGGAGAAAACCTTAAAAAATAAGTAATAAAAATATAGTTTTGTAATATTGTTGAAATTTTAAATATTTAAACAACACTAAACTAATACTAAATGATGTTAGAAATGAAAGTGTGCCCCTATACATTCTCTCTCTACAGAAGGGACCAAAGTTAACACTCAGGGATTCTTCCGGATTTTTCTGTACTCTGAATGTATGCATAAAGATACACCAATGGAACCAAACTGCAGAGATCACTTTGCAATTTCCCCTTTCCACTTCAGTCCATCTATTTCATTTCATGATAGATTTAATGCTGCATGTGTGTGTGATGCTGGAGAGATCAAACACAGGGCCTTTGCATGTGTGGCACTTGTAGTAGTTGATTAAATGTGTCGACCTGAGAAATGTAGACGCTGAACTAACTCAGCTTAGCAATTCTACACTCTAGGATGTAGAGGACCCGCCCTAGACTGTACAAAAGGGAAATGAGGAAAGCCTGCAGGCTTCAGTTCTTCCTTCTTCCGAGGAGCTCCAGTCTTCGCCTTTAGCTTCAGCGTCATCTCCTGACTTCTAGCACAGACTCTTCGGCTTCCACCTTGGACCCTTCAGCCGTCCAGCGTAGACGCACCAGCCTTCATTCACAGACTCACAGACACAGGGAACCCTGCAGTGAACTCCAGACCTTGGACGGAAACCTTTGGTCTCCAGTGTGCAGACAGCCTCTGCACACTTCCTCATGAAACACAAACTGACCATCCTAAGTCAATCTTGTAATTTCTTATACACTTGAGTATCTTGTGTTATATCTGTTTCTCTAATAAAACCCTGACCGATACAACATTCTACCACTGAGTATGCTACAGCCCTTCATGCAATTTTTTAAAATGTTGAGTTATTATTTAAATCTGCTGGTAGGAACTGAATTCACTATACTACTACATCAATCTAGGGACATTCAATCTGCCAAAGAGCTGTCACAGTGGCACAGAGTCACATAAAGCACCACCTTTGTTCCCAGTGCCACTTCAGGAGTTATCAGAAATCTCCTCCTAGAGCGCGAAGATGGTCAGACGCAAAGATCCTCAGGGTGAACCCAGCACACCACACGGACCAGCCTACAATTCCCAGAAAGCCCCGGGGTGGTGTCGCCTCTAGCGCCTGCGTTTTCTTCTCAAAGGCCTTTCCCAGGCTGGACTACATTTCCCACAAGCCACCGGGTCGAATGACCATGAGTCTCTGCGGCCCTCTGCTGCATCCTCTAGGTAGGTGCTGGCGCTCAGCTGCTTATCGAGTGTGGTTTGAAGAGGATTTGAAGCAAAGAGGATCACCGAACTTTGGAACTCCATCCAAAGCCAGCATTTGGGGTGGGAACTGGGGAGCCCTCTAAGTGAACAGGAGTGGTCTGAGAAGGTGGTGGTGTGACGGTGTGGCCGATTTGAGGGAGTGATGGGCGAAATAGGCTCTCTGAGTCTCCCTGACCGCGTGAACTAGAGTGTCAACGTGGTCCGGGGCCGGAGTCTGTGGGTGACGGCGAGTGGCGTGTTTAGGGAAGGGATGTGAGTGAATTTTAGGCGCATGATTGACCGGGGATGTGTCATACGGGCCGTGTGAACCGTGATGTTGGGTTTGCGCGGAATGTAACGGATTCCAGAAATGGCCTGCACCGGAAATGGCCTGCGTCTGTGAAATAGCCCGCCGTGTGAGCGAATCCGTGCTCGTGATCTTGGGAGTGTTTCTCCATCGCTGTGATGAACTGCGTGTGGGTGTGTGAGATTAAGAAAGTGCTTTGTGCATAACGGGATTTGAGAGGAATCTGCTGAGAAACAGAAGTATGCTTCCCCTTTTCCCTCTCTGCTTCCCTCTTTTTTCCCCATCTTTCTCTTTTAGTTTTAGTATTATTTAAGGATTCCATTCCCAAGGCCACACTAAAGTTTTTTGGTTTCGTTTTGATGAGAGGGGAATAGTTCTATTGTGACATATATGCTCAAATCAGTGAGGTTCACAGGCTAGTAGAGGCCCCAGGCTCACTAAAGTGCTGAGACCAAGTCTTGAGTATGAAACAGTTTCCCTTCCTCTTCCCTTACCACCCCATTATTAAAGGCCTATTACAGCAATTGTTTTCACCCAGCACATCATGTCTAGCTGTCTATAAAAATGTACATGTTGTACCACAGGGAAAAAACACACTTTTGAATAGACAGAACCAGTCTCAGAACTGGATGCTCATATGTCATATGTCAGGAATGTTAGAATTATCCAACCAGGAATTTAGAACAAGCGGAGGGGTAGAATTCTAAGAACCCAAAAACGCTAGTGATCAAAAACACTGTAACAGCTGGATATGGTGATGCACACCTGTAATCCCAGCACAACTGAGGAAGAAGGATCACTGAGTTCAAGGCCAGCCTGAACTGCACAGTGAGACCCTGTGTCAAAAACAAAACAAATTTGTTTACATCACATTGTTTCTCTGGTGTAAGAAAGAAAAGTATAAATAAGGACCACAACACATAATTGATATTGTGAAATAGGAAAAAAATGTTCAGTGCCCAGCTTTGCAAAAGTGCTGGGCTGGCTGAAGAGCCTGGGCTAGTTGGAGTGCTGCAGCTGGAGGGTCTGGGTGAGGCTGGAGGTCCACGCAGGGGACGGGGGCAGGAGGGAGCTGGGGGCCAAGTGTCGAGAAGATGGAAGAGGAGGAACTGGAGTTTGTGGAGCAGCTAGCTGGAAGCTGTGTTGCAGCTCACACCTCAGGTGCAGCTGGCCACTGAGCAGGAGGCGTTTTGATCTTTTGATGCTGTGTGTGTGTGTGTAATTTTTTTTTTCCCCAAAGGGACTTTATTTTTAAAAAGCCAAAGGGGCCCCTGGGATGACAGGACAGACAGGCCAGCTTCTCAGGGGTCAGGGGCATTTGTCTGAATCCTCTGTGTCACCCTGGGCTGCCTCAGGGATAGGTGCCATGGCTCAGAGAGGGGGTAAGCTCCGGGGGCCTTGGCTTCCAGCAATTCTGGGATAGGCTCCTCCTTGGTCAGCATTGCAGGTTCATCAGTCCCGCCTGCAAGTATGACCGTGGGTCCAGTGGTGGGGGCTGAGCCTCCTCCGTGACCCTTTCTGGGGGTCCAGCAGGTGACACAGGGTGTCTGGGCTGGGGGGTGCCCCAGTGCTGGGCTCAGTGCCCTTTTGCAGGGAGCCTTTAGGATGGGAACTCTGGTTGCTGTTCTCATCATTGAAATCCCGCAGGGTGAGAGGGCCACCTGCTCAGGGACTGGTGCCCCTGCCACACCTCTCTTGGCCACAGGATCTCTCTGCTCTGGCACTGCTGGCCATCGCCCCTCCTTCTGGGCACCATGGGCACCCCTTGAAGATGCTAAGGAAAGTGTCGCCCGCTGTCACCCAGTGCTTCTCCCATGGCTGGACCTTCTTGATGATCACCATCACCATCTTGATGTCAGCCTTGGCCTGGCTCCGGGTTTCAGTCTGCATGATCCAGCCGGCCCTGGTGGCAGCACTGGGGCTGGGCCGAGCCCTCAGCGGGGCTGCCTGCTGTCCAGCGGACTCGGGCTCCAGCTCTTGCAGGGTAATGTCCCTCCGGGCAATGCTGCATATCTTTGGAAGGCTTCATCTTTGAAGTAGTTGCTTCCCAGAATCATAACTGTCTGAGCTGGTGTTTCTAAGCCAGGATCCTCTAGTCTGAGCAGAGTTCAGTGCTGTTGAATATATCAATACCCTGATCCCAGTGGAGCACACCGCAGTGAGGAGCACGGAGAGATGAGGGACGCAACTAAGATGTGATGCACAGCCATGAGGGGAGCTGCTACCAGAGGCATCTGAAGAGGCGGCCCCAAGGGGATGAGGAGCACCGTAGGCCAAGTAAAGGATTCTGAGCTTTACATCCTCGCCTGAAACATTGGGTGGGTGTTACCGTCTCCCCACAATGTTGAGAGGAAGGAGGAAGAGCAAGTTTCAGCGGTCAGTAGGGTCGAAGAGAAGCATAAGCCTGAGCTCAGCTTCGAACACATTTGGACCACTCGGGTAGAATTATGCAGTGGAGCTTCATCTCTGGAGTGAGTACCACCTGGACATGCAGTGTTTCAAACCTTCTTCTGATTTAGTATTTGTTTTTACCACAGTGTGTTTTTTTTTGGTTTTGTTTTTGGCACCAGGGATCAAACTCACGACCTCTCGCTTGCCAGACAAGTGCTTATGCCACTGAGCTAAATCCTCAGCCCTACAATGTGGTTTTGTTTTTGTTTTTGTACTGGAAATCAAACTCAGGACCTTGTTTTGTACTGGAAATCAAACTCAGGCCGGTGCTTATGCTGCCGACTCATCCCCAACCCTACATTTTTATTTTTAATTTTCATACAGTAATTGTACATGTTCATGGGATGCAGTGGGACATTTTAACTACACACATGTGCAGTGTGTAGTGATCAGAGTGATTGGCATGCATATCGCCTCAGATGTGTATCATTATTTTAGGAACAAAATCCTCTCAAGTGTTTCGAAATATGTAATTTACTGTTGTTAACGATAGTCTCACTGTTCTGTAGAACATTGGAAGTTCTTCCACCCCCTTAGAAGGGGGTCAGCTGTACCCCCTTCTTAGCTTTTTAGTATGGACATACTATTTTTTTAAATAAAAATTTAAAAGTGATTAAAACAAGAAAATGTTCAAATATGAAGGGGAACTAAGGAGGCGAGGGGAAAGGGACGGGAGGAAAATGAAGAGAATAGAAACAAAGCCTTTGTAAATCAGGGTGAGGAGAGGGGACGAAGGGAGGGTAGGAGAAGAGTAAAAGAATCAAGATCTGTCCTGTGCAGGTACAGATTCCCCATGATGATGTTGCTCATTATGTATACCTAAATGTATCACTAAACATAATCAATTTTAAAAAGCCACAGTAACAGATATGAAGACTGTCAATGAGGAGCGAATTAGTAGATTCAACAGAATAGGAAAGAATTTCCGAGCTTAAGGATATCTCAATAGAAACTTGCAAAACTGAAAATAAGAGAGACACTGGAGAGATGGGAGAGGGGAAGGGGTTAGCCACAAAACTTGACCACTACAAAAGGTGTTACAAGCCGGGCATGCTGGCACATGCCTGTAATCCCACCACTCTGGAGGCTGAGGCAGGAGGATTGCTATGAATTTGAGACCAGCCTGGTTCACATAGTAAGTTCTAGGTCAGCCTGAACTTTGTAATGAAACTGTCTCAACGTAACAACAATAAAAATGTAACAAGTGTAATGGAAATACCAGAAGGGGAAGAAAAAGACGAAAGTATTTGAAAGACGTATTTGAAAAGATGGCAGTGAAAATCAAAAATAAAGGAAAAGAGGCTGAAAGATAAAAATTACATCTATCTTTTCTGAAACAATACAAGCAAAAAGAGATTGAAATGAAATACTTAGAGTTGAGAGAAAAAACAAGTTGCAATTCTGCACATGAAGAGATTATGATACAAAAAGAAAAAGAAAACTTTCTCAGACAACAAATGTATTTGTTTCCAGTACACCTACCTTGCAAGAAATAGTCAATAAAGAGCAAAAGAATTTTATGGGCAATAAACTTGAATCCACATAAGAAAAATAAACATTAAGTGAAAGTAAAATAAAAATTTTTTAATTCTTAATTGATCTGATGTTCAAAATAATAGCAAAGTACTCAATTATGTATATCTACATCATTTCTGCGTGTAAGAAGTGAATGAAAACAGCAATCCAAGAGATAAGTGGGAGGAATTATGGTTAGACTATTATTGTAAAATACACTATCTAGCTGGGGATTTAACTCAGCGGCACAAGCGCCTGCCTGGCAAGCCCAAGGTCATGAGTTTGATCCTTGGTCAATGCAAAACAAAACAAACCACTATCCATTAAGTGGTGCAGTGTTATTTGAAAGTGGACTTGGATTAATTGTAAGTACGTATTGCAAACTCTAGGGCAAACTTTTTTTTTTTTTTGTCTTTGTGACAAGGTCTCACTATGCAGTTCAGGCTGGGATTCACAGTGATCCTCCTGCCTCAACCTCCTGAATACTAGAATAACAGGCATGTACCACCATGCCTGGCCATTAGGGCAAATATTTTAAAAAGTAAGGATAAATAAAAGATGTATCACTGATATGCTAAGTGACACAAGTCAAATGGTTTAAAATGCCCAACACCAAAGGCAGAAAAAGTAGAAGACAAAAACAGGAAAAAAGAACAAGGCCAGTGTGGTGGATTATATACGGGTTAACTTGTAACACCCAGCTGAGCTGAATCAGCCTAGTTCTGGGTGTACAAGGCCCCTTAGGCCTCCCCAGAGCCAATCCTTGATACAGACCTGCATGAGACGTTGTCATGGGCTCCAGGCCTCCAGTTACACTTGTGGAGAACAGTGCCATGGGAGTCAGGCCCTCAGATGGATTCTTTGAGCATCTAGTGTGTGGGCAGATTTCCTGCACTCTTCTGCATTTGACTCTTTGGGTGAATATTATAAAATAATCCTATAAATTATGTATCGTGTTAAATCTATTCCCTTGTAAACCTTGACTACAAGTAAAAATTTTAAAATGGTAATGAAGCCATGGTGGCATATACTTATAATTCCAGCTGAGGCAGGAGGAGTGCTTTGAGTTTAAGTCCCACCTGGGCTACATGGTGAGTTCAAAACCAACCTGACTACATAGTGGGACTCTGTCTCAAAAAAAAAAAATAAAAAGCTAATGACTATGTTACATAGTAGACTCTGTTGACAATCATTTTAAACATCAGTGATCTAAATGCACCAAAGAAAAAGTTCACCATTAGAATCTGTTTTTAAAAACAAAGACTCAAGCCAGGTGTGGTGGTACACGTCTATAGTCCCAGCTCCCTGAGAGGCTGAAGCAGGAATATCTCAAGTTCAAAACCAGCCTGGGCAGTTTAGTGCCTGAGCAAGACCTTGTCTCAAAATTAAAAATAAAATGGGCCGGGGATGTGGTTCAGTGTAAAGGTTTTAGGTTTAATCCTCAGTACCCAAAATTAAGAAACAAAACAAACCTCACCCATATGTTGTCTCAAAGAAACTGACTTTAAAGATGATTTAAAAGAAAATTGATAAAGATATCTCATGTTATCAGAACAAATTGGGGGTAGGTACATTAATTCCAGACAAGAACAGACTTTGGGTGGAGAAAGTTATCAAGAAACACATTATGTAATGATAAAGGGTTATTTCTCCAGGAAGACATGAACATCCTTAGCATGTGTGTCCCTCACAACAAAATTCAAAATATATGAGGCAAAAGCTGATAGAACTACAAGGAGAAATAGAATAATTCACTGTTATAGTTGGAGAATTTAACAACCCTGTCAGAAATGGAAGGAGTCAGCAAGAGTAAAATCAGCACAGACATAGCTGAAATCAGCAACACCATCCATCAACTGGACATAGTGGACACCTATGACTCTGTACAGCCACAACAGAAGGTCCATTCTTCTCAAGCTCACCTGGAAAATTTGCCAAGGTAGATCACTTCAGGGCCATAAATACAACCAACATTGCCAAAACTTGAAAGCAACCAAGATATCCTTCAATAGGTGAATGCAAAAGTAATGTGGTATGTCCATACAATGGAATATTGCTCAGCACTGAAAAAGAAATGAGCTAGCAAAGCATGCAAAGACACGGGGGTCTCAAATGCACATTACAAAATGAAAGAATCTAATTTGAAAAGGCTTCACATTCTGGAAAAGGCAAAATATGGGAATAGTAAAAGGGGTCAGTGGTGGCCAGAGGTTAGAGGGAAAGTTGTGACTAGGCTGAGCACTGAGAACTTTTAGGGCAGTGAAATTACTGTGTGTGATGCTGCACTGGTGGATGCATGTCATACATTTCTCCTAACACATAGGATACGCATCAAAGTGACTCTTACCAAATGGACTTTTGGTGATAATGATGTGTCAGTGTAAATTTACTGATTGTAACAAACTTACCATGTTGGTGTAGGATGTTTATAATGGGGGCAAGCTGTACATATGGGGTGCGGTGGGTACATGGGAATTCTTAGTATCATCAGCTAGATTTTACTGTGGGCCACACACTATTCTTTTTTTTTATTAAATTTTATTTAAAGAGGAAAAAAAGCAAAACAGAAAAAAAGGGAAGAAACAATACAGAATTTCAAAGGAAAAGAAAAAAATAAACAGTAAGAAATCACTAGTTGATAAATTACATATTGTCTTCTAGATATAGTTGTTCAAGTTACAAAATTAAAGCATACAAGGTAGACATTCAAACAGTGAGGCTGCAAACAACGATCCAACAAAAACCCAGCAACATAGTCATCAATCCTACACACTTAAACATACATGCAGTTATATCCTTTAGAGAGCTTTCTTTTCCTCCTTTTGCTTTTCAAGTCCATTATCTGTTTAGTTATATCGTGTTTCAGCTTGCACAATACCTTACTGATCTGTTTTGTTGTTATTTACTTTTTTATTTATTTTAATTTTTTATTATTAGCAAAATACAACAGAACAAGACGGAATAAAGCCAACTGAGAGAGTGCAGTGAAATCGGTACAGAAACCCTCAACAGGTTACTGGCATAACAGTAACAGGCACAATAGTATATCCCGCTATCTTCACAACAGTTGTTCTTTCAATAAGGTAAAGCCAAATCAAAGGAAATACAGGACATTCTAGAACTTATCAAAACAGAATATTGAATCGAGCAATATCATTAATCAGAACAAAGCAAAACAGTGATAACAATATTTGCCTTCAAAGAGATGGTAGAAGGAAATCCCCCCTATTTACTACACTGCATATGGTCAACCTCTCAAGAGATGTCTAGATCTCTGGCTCACTTGCTAATGGGGGGCAGGGGGTTTAATTCTTAGCCTGCTCACCAGTAGGCTCCTGGGAGCTGCTGAGTGATTCTTCTCCTGCCTCATGCCAGGGGTGCTTAGCGAGAGGGCGGGCAAATTGCCTTTCTGTGCTGTTCCTTGAGTCCCTCCATGGTCAGAGCTCTGGGGCTGCTCCTTCTCCCAGCTCAGGCCTCAGGCCCCTATTGGGAGGGCGGCCAGAAACTATTCTTAAAAAGTCTTTTTTTATTTATTGAATTTGGGGGGAACCAGGAATTGAACTCTTGACCTTGCACTTGCCAGGCGGGTGCTGTGCTCCTGAGCTATATCCTCGGCCCCAAATGTCTTTTTAAAAGAAAATATTAAATCAAAATTGAAGTTATTTTAGGGATGCAAGGTTTTTTTTTTTTTTAAAACAGGGTCTTACTATGCAGTTCAGGCTGACCTTGAACTCACTTTGTAGTCCAGGCTGGTCTTGAACTTGCAATGATCTGCCTGCCTCAGCCTCCTGAGTGCTGGGATTACAAGAGTGTGCCACCACGCCTGGTTGCAAGGTTAGTTTAACATCAAAAAATCTATAGATAATATGACCCACCAAAAACAGTAAAGAAAAGGTCGTGATTATTTCCTCATAAGTAAAATAGGCATTTAACATTCACCAGTCATTCTTGGAACAAACCTTTTAGCAAAGTGGGTTTAGGAGAAGTAGAAACCAGTTAGATAGACTAGGAACAAGGAAACAGGACCATGCTGTGTCATTGAAACCAAGATGAGACCAAGCCAGAAAGCAAAAGTGGTTAGTGCTGAGGTCAACTCACGTGGCACAAAGCACTGGCCATATGATGTAGTCATGTCCAAACTGTTATTGAGTAAAGTCACACTAAGGTCAAACAGTAAAGTGAAACTTTGAATTATATTGCAAATATGTCAAATTCACCTTTGTTATCTCAATTGTTTCCTAGAAAACTCAAGATAGTAATGGCTTTGAACAACCATGTTGGGAACCAAGGCCCCAACTGCCCTTGAAGGAGAGAATATGTTGCTTTAAAATTTAAGTCAGATACAATTGTTATGTTGTGAAAGGAATCAGAGAAAAAATACATTGCATATTCTTTTTTTCTACTCCTTTAAATCCATTTTATTCATATACTTCTTTCACCGCTATGGATTAAAATACTTCCTGAGGGCAAATTAAACTGTCAGGATTTGAATATCAAATTAAAGTATGGTTCTCTCCTTCTTCAGGCAAGTTGAGGAGGGGATTCTCTCCTCAGATCCTTCAACTCTTCCACATGTGTCTCCACCAACATCACCAGGAGTGTTGCATTAGGACAAAATGGAATAGAAGATGCTGCCACCGTGGTGGTGCTTTACCGCAGTGGTTCTTGACCTTAAGCATGCGTCAGAATTGTTTGCAAGGTCTATTAAAACAGATTTGAGAGCCCCACCTCCAGAGTTTCTACTTTAGTAGGTCAAAATTTGCTTCTCCAAAAAGTTCTCAGGAGCTGCAGTTCAGTAAGTTACCAGGGGGTCTTGATACCAGTCCCTGAGACACTGCTGAATTCTGTAAAACCTTCATGGAAGTTCTAACACCAACACTCCTCAAGACCTTTAAGGAAATAAAAAGGGAAGGAGCACTCCCAAAATCATTCCTGATTCCAAAGTCAGACAGGGATCAAACCAAAAAAAGAGAATGGTAAACCAACTTCTTTAATGAGTATAGATACAAAAATCCTCAAGAAGATATTGGCAAATAGAATGCAGTGAATCATCAAAATGATCACACATCATGACCAAGTAAGCTTTATCCCAAGGATCAAGGGTGGTTCAGTATATACAAATCAGTTAGTGTAATGCCTCACAGAAACAGAAGCAAGGACAGATATCATATGATCATCTCAATAGATGCAGGAAAACTTTTGACAAAGTTCACATCCTTTCATAGTAAAACCACTGAGGAAAATAGGTATAGAATGACCTTATCTCCTTCTGATAAAAGACATTGTTGACAAACCCACTGCCAACATCATATTAGATGAGGGGAAACTGAAAGTCTTCCCTTAAAATCAGGAACAAGACAAGGATGCCTACTATCACCACCCGTGTTCAACATAGTACTAAAAAGGTCAGCAGGAGCAGCCAGGCAGGAAGAGAAATAAAAGTGAGATGTATAGGAAAGGAAGAAGGGAAGTTATCATTATGTGCTGTGACATGATCTATGTAGAAGGTAAAAAATACACCAAACTAGTCCTAGAATAAATAACCAAGTTGAGCAATGCAGGAGGGTACAAAGTCAGTAGTATTCCTGCACCAACAGTGAGCCTACTAAGAAGGAAACTAGGAAAAATACCATTTACATACAACACACCAAGAAAAATTAAGTACTCAGGAATTAACCTAACGAAGGAAGTGAAAGACCTCTATAAGAAAGCCTACAGTCCTCTGAAAGAGGAAATTGAAGAAGATCTCAGAAAATGGAAAGATATCCCCTCTCCTGGATAGGCAGAACCAATATAGTCAAAATGGCCATACTTCCAAAATTGGTGCACACATTTAACACAATCACAATCAAAGTTCCAACAGCATTCTTCACAGAAGTTCACAGAACCAGAGAACACAATGCTAAGATTTATAGGGAGCCAGGAGAGGCCCAGAATAGCAAAAGCAATCCTGGGTGACAAAAGCAGAGTGGGAGACACCAAAATCCCAGAGCTGAAGCTCTACTACAAAGCAATAGTGGTAAAAACAGCACGTTGCCGGCAATAAAGCAGACATGAGGGTTAATGGAACAGAAAAGAGGATGCAGGATTAACCCCAAGCACAATCAATTTTGGACAAAGAGGCCAAAAACACACACTGGAAGAGAGACAGCCTTCTTAATAAATGGTACTGGGAAAACTGGCCATCTACATGCAGAAGATGAAATCTACACCCATGTCTCTCATCACGTACTAAATTAAAGTCAAAATGACTTAATGAACTAAATGTTAAAACAAATAATCTGCTGGAAGATAATATAGGTAAAACTCTTGAAGTCAAAGGCATAGCAGGAATTTTTGGAACAGAACCCTGGGTGCACAGGAAATAGTACTGAAAATCAACAAGTGGGGTCATATCAAATTAAAAAGCTGCTGGGCAGCAAAAGAAACAACCACCTACAGAATGGGAAAAATTGCCAGCTACTCCTCAGGCAGAGGACTAATATCTAATAAAAATTCGATGCCTAAAAAATTTAAAGACCCAATGCAAAAATAAGCAAGGGAAATGAGTAGACCAATAAATACAGAAGGAAGACCAGTAAATACACTAGAGTGGTCACGGAAGACATGAAGAAAGGCTCAGCATTATTGGCTGTTAGAGAAATGCAAATTAAAATGATGCTGAGATTCCATCTGACCCCTGAAAGAATGGCAATCATCAAGAAATCAAATAATAACTGATGCTGGAAAGACTGTGGGGAAAAGGAACCCTTCTCCACTGTTGGTGGGAATGTAAACTCGTACAATCAATATTGAAATAAGTATGAAGATTCCTCAAAAAACTAAAACTAGAAATTTTATTTGACTCAGCTATCCCACTGATAATCAAGTACCTTCCCCAAACAAAGACATTCTGTTATAGTGATGCATCCATACCCATGCTTATAGCAGCACAATTCATCATAGCTAAGTCTTGGAAGCAAACTATACTTCCATCAACAGATACATGAATAAAGAAAATGTATTTTCACAAAGGGAAGCCTACTTGGCTATAAATAAAGATAAATGAGTCATTTTATGAAAATAGATGCAGTTTGAGACTATAATGCTAAGTAAAGTGAGTCAGACATGCACTTAAATAACACCTAAGTTTCTTATATAAGAAATCCAAACTTTAAATAAGTAGCAAAACAAAAGATAAATAATATAAAGTATGGAGATAAGTCTTTCTCAAACAGAAAGTGGATCAAGAAATAGGGCAGGCTAAGGAAGGAAAAGGGTAAAAAAGGGAATTAATGTGTATATGTACCAACTCTTCTCAAGGAATGTAAACATTATGTATGCAGAGATACACTAATAAAAAGTAAATTAGGGCCGGGGATTTAGCTCAGTGGCATAGGCACCTGCCTAGCAAGCGTGAGGTCCTGAGTTCAATCCCTGGTACTGCCAAAAAAAAAAAAAAAAAAAAAAAATTAAGCAAAAAACTAAAAATTCTGGAGATATGCAACTGTCATTCGTATCTTGAAGAATTTTTGCATTAACCCCATGTTTAACATAAGAAAAGAAGCCATCACGGGTTACAGTAGCAAAAACAACAGGTAGGAGCAGATCACAGAGGCATTTAGGTGTTAAGTGTGTTTGGTACAAAATGTAACCTACATGCTTGTTCATAATGAGGGAGAAGTAAAAACAAAAGATAGAAAGTGTCCAACTCGGGAAGTTAGAAAACAGTAACAGAATAAACCCAAAGAGCATGGTTTAAAGTCAGCAATATGTGTAAATAAACGAAATACAAAACAACAGTGCAATAGATAAGCTAAACTCCAGCAGATCACTGCTTATTTGAAGCAATCTGCTTCTGAGGTGATTAATAAAAAGGAAAAGCCACAAATAATGTGAAGCATAGGAAAGAATGCACAGGAATAGAAAAGATATTTTTTCAATTAGAATAAACTTGAAACAGATGACATAGTCATTTTCCTAGAAAGCAATTACTACTTCATTGTGGGGAAGAAACAGAGGCTTTTTAATAGATGACCAGCCGCTAAAAACATGGTGTTGGTAGTTTAGATTTTCAATTTGAATCATCACAGGCATAATTAGGAAAGAATGCAAACGTTTTCAGCGTGGCTTCTGAGCGCCTCAGCCTCACCTGTGCCGGAGGCCTTGGGAAACTTGTTCCTCTTGATCGTGGGCTGTGGCATCGTCCCGTGTGAATTCAGACCTGCTCTTCCTGGCCCAGCAGCCGCAGTGTGGGACCTCACATCTGCTCCCGGGCTTCTCCCTCAGGCTCGCTGGCTGCCCTGTTGCTGCTGACCCTGAGACGGCACAGAGCCCGGCCTGCTCCCTGTCACACACTCCCTGTGTGCAGCGGAGTGCATGGTCTCTGGGGCAAAGCTTTAAGCCCTAAAATAATGGGGCAGGAGGTGGGGCCAGCGCAAGCCAAGAACAAGAAGCTGGGGGGTAAAAATCGGGAAACCAGATACATCGTGGACAGCTGTATCAAGACATCAAGAAACCAACAGATAGAAATCATCCTTTCACCAAGCATGGGCAAAACCAAGAGTACATGATTCTGGCCTTCATCCAACTTTATTTGCATGGTGGTTTTGACCACATGTACACCTACCCAATCTTCAAAACCCCTCTGTGGGCTTTGGGTGACATGTGGGCTTTGGGTGACATGACGCATCCTCTGAAAACCTTGCTGGTCAGAAACTTTCCCTCCTGACAGGTGGGCTGAATCAAGTACCCTGAGGGGTAACGGCTCCTATTGATTCCCAACGGTGGGTCTCCCGATAACCTTGGGACCTTAAGAGATTCAGTGCCTGCCCCTACTGGAGCCTCGAGCTCTGAACTGGCTCGCTGCCTCCCTGGGGGGGTGTGGTGTGGTGTAGTGTGGTGTGGTGTGTGTGTTTTCGCTTTTAATAAGTCTTCCTCTGGTTACTCCTGAGGGTCCTGCTCAATCCTTTGGGATACCAAGAACCTGGAACTGGTCCCTTAGAAACAGTGGGAGCCAGTGGCTAAATTCATTATGCTTTTTCTCATGGGCCTGAAATGCAAAATCAAGCAATTAATCATACTATTTTGTGGCACTGGCAATTGAACCCAAGCCCTTTGGACTGAGTGACGTCCCCAGCCCTTTTTAAATACTGAAACGGTGTCTTACTAAGTCACCCAGGTTTTGCCTGAACTTGCAATAGTTCTGCCTCAGCCTCCCAGGGTGACACTCATACTTGAGTACCCATTCTTTAAGATAACTGCAAACACACTCTCCTGCTTTCCTTCTTCCACTGCTTTTCACTCGCTCCTGCTTCCTGGAATTGTAGTCCTCAAAGAAATAGAAACACAAACTTCTCAGGGTTCTTCCTATGGGGAACAAAAGCTAAGAGGTTTATTTCTGAGAGAGGCCCCCAGAAGCAGATCTCGTGATGTGACCTCAGGATTGATTGTTTATCTATTTGGGCCCCATTAGTCTCACAGTAGGGTCAGTGACTCCATGAATGTCTCCTAAGGTTATTTCCCTGCACCCTTCGATAGATAGCTTTATCATCTGGTAGTTTCCTAACATGTGAACTGGTTATGTTTCTGATATAAATGAGAACAGGAAACCCTTGAAATTCCACACTGTTGTAGGAGGAGTTGCAGAGAATTGTACCATTACTATAAACTTTGAGGGGACACAGTGATTTGTCCCTATCATATCTCATCTGTTTCACCTGAATTCTGCAAAAAAAAAAAAATAATAATAATAATAACAAGATTAAGCTAGTGGGTATAGTAGATTGAAAAATTGCTGGGCATGGTGGCACACACCTGTAATCCCAGCACTCAGGAGGCTGAGGCAGGAGGCTTGCCATGAGTTCAAGGCCAGCCTGGGCTCTGTAGTGGGTTCAAGGCCAGCCTGAACTGCATAGTGAGACCCTGTCACAAAAAGAAAAAAAGAGAAAGAAAAAAATGCCTCAAACTGTAAGCCAAGTAAACCACCTTTTCTTTATAAATTACAACAGACTCCAGTAGCCAACAGCAAAATAGAACTGATACTGGCTATGCAGCTGGAGTGATGCCCTGGGGGTCCCACGTGCTGCCACCTAGTGCTAACCCTGTTACTAGGTTGTGGGGAGGCCCAGGTAGCCACTGAGGAGCTAAACTAGGCAGGGACAGGGGATGCTGGACTGCCTGTCTGAGAGCTGCAGTGTCCTCAAGGAGACCAGAGGGCACATGGCTGGGAGGTGGGGTAGAGGCGAGGCAGATTCGCCAGGTGTAGCAGATAAAACCTCAGGGTGCCTAATAAAATTTGAATGTAGACAATAACATGTTTTAGTGCTGGGAGCGGCACAGATGCTAGGAAATGCTAAGCACGGGTTTTGCCACTGAGCCACAGGACCGACTGCCCTGAAGAACTGCTATAAAGTGCCACGAGATACTTGGTGCGGACTTCTAAACGTTATCTGCCGTGCTGGCCCTGGTGGTGCGTGCCTGTAACTCTAGCACTTTGGAAACTGAGGCAGAAGACTGCTGTGAGTTTGAAGCCAACCTGGGCTACATGGTAAGGTTCAAGGCCAGCCTGGACTAAACGGCAGTACCCTATCTCTGCTCCACCCCCAAAAAGAAAGTATTATTTATAAGAGATTCGATTTTAAAGTAGCCTATATTTTGTCTGGAGCTCCAGGCAATGGGAAGTCAGGGATATTTAGGACAGAAGGGACAGGAAGGGGGAGGGAGGGGCACAGAGGCATCGGAAAGAGGGGAACTAAAGGGGGGAAGGGGGAGGAAGGGGCAAGGGGGGTGTCAGAAGGAGGCTGGGGTGGGAGAGAGGCCGGGGAAAGGGTCCTAGAAGTGGAGGGGAAGTTGCAGGAATAAGGTGGTGGCAGAAGAGGGCCAGCCCGGGGACAGTGAGGGAAGCCAAGCATGCAGTGTGAGAAAGCTAGAGGGGCAGGGAAGGGAAGGGGCAGGCAGCGGGGGAGGAAGGGAGCTTAAGACCCTGGGCGGACATGGAGTGGCCAGAGCCCGGGGAGACTGTGTGGGGCCCACTGGGTCCTCACCCCCTGGTGCTGGAGGCCAGGATGAGGCCGAGTTCCCCCGAGCTGCCACCACCGATTATGCTGGGACCAAAACCCCAGGGACTGCACCAGATCCCCAGGTCCTGGGGACCCTGACCTTTTCAGTTCTCTGAGCCCAGGGAGAGCAGAAGGCAATACTTTCATGGCAGTCAAGTGACAATTGAGTGACAACTGTCCTTCCCCCCATCCAGATGGTTCAAAAGCTTTGGGGAAGGTCGGGGGACTTTCTCCAGGGCACCCTGTAAGCAGGGTAGAATCCCCTATCTTCCCACAGTACTTATTACCTTGATCTGCTGCCCTTTGACCCCCAACTATCCCTTTAGATGGTCTTTAAGTCAACTCCGACCTAATTCTTAAGTCTTGCTACTGTTGGCTGTGGGTCCCCTATAAACAGCCTCTCAGGTCATCTGCCTTGTCATGAGACAGTCCTCCACATCTGCCCCATCTGTGGGTGGTTTTCCACCGTTGCCATGAACAGTTGTTTATGTTGGGCACTTCACAAGAGCACTATACCCAAGGAGGTGCCATTTTTGTCACAGACATCTTTATTACTTTGAAAACAAAGTTCTTGAAAGTTTTGATGCTTGTGTTGTCCCTTTATTGCAGAGTTTGTGATGTATAATGTATTGCAATTATGTTCCAGCAGGTGACAGTAAAGTGTCTTGTTCCCACAGGGTCAATAGCACCCATTCTGCCTCTCTTTCCTGAGGAGGCATCAGTTTGGAACAAGAACGATCCCGTTGATCTCATATCATCTAAAATATCTTGTACTTCTAGACAAACAGCTGCTTCTTCACCTGATACACAAAGTGTCTTTAAAAAATATGTATTAGTGTTTACACCTCAGCAGTATTTGGTATTTCATGTTGCAGTTTAAATGTTCAGCTAATTGTTTACTGACATAGACTGAAATCGTCACATTCTAAACTTAAATCTACAGCGCCAATCACTGTATGTTAACCAACATCCAATTACCATTAGTAATCTGCAAAAAATGTGGATAGGCAGAAATTAAAGGGTATTAAAGGGTATTAAGTTGGTTTTTTTATAATCTGATGGCAGTTAATTATTTCCTTAGAAATTTCATTGTTGTGAAATAAGGTCTGATTCAATTCCAGTGACTTGTTACCTCCTATTTAAGATGTTAAAATTCTAAGATAAAATATTTGACATCTTTCAGGAAGGAAAAATAATTAGGATTAGAAAATGGGAAGCTATTTGAAAATTAACTGGGGCATTGAAGAAATGTTCTGAGGAAATAGGGTGGGAGAGGAAACAAATTTCCACAGCTGCTAGTTTGTCCAAATGTATCACAGATCCATTAATGATTAAGCAGATGAAGATGAATTTACCTTCCACTTCAATAAACTAAAAAGAAAAAATTTAAAAATGACTGGGAAAGGGGGGAAATGAACAGTTTTTAAATTATATACACTCTTCACTCATGCTTCTGTAATAAAATGCCTGAGGCTGGATCCTTTATAAAGAAAACAGGTTTACTTGCTCCACAGTTCTGGCGGCCAGAAGGCCCTAACAGTGTGGCATCAGAGACTTAGCAAGGACTCCCATGTGCATCAAAGCATGATGAATGGGGCATGGTGGTCCACACCTGCAGTCTCAGCTACTTGATAGGCTGAGACAGGAGGATTGTAAATCTAAGTCAGACTGGGAAATTTAGTGAGACTCTGTCTCAAAAAAATAAGAGCTTGGGATGTAGCTCAGTGGAAGAGCATTCACTAAGTATATGCAGGGCCCTGCAAGTTCCCTTTCTAAACAAAACAAAGACCATGCTGCAGAAACAGAAGGGTAACTGGTCTCATGCAGAAGAATCAAGCACATTCATGAGGACTATTCCAGTCACACAAGATCTGACCCATCCAGACAGGCAGCATTGGTTCACTCAAGAGGTGGAACACTCCTGACCCAGTTAGGCCACCCCTGGGCCCCACCTCATGAGGTTCCCATCACCTCCACATGCCACGCTAGGGACCAGGATTCCAGTGCAGGAACATTTGGGGAGCAAACCACACCTATAGCAGGTGTGCAGCAGTGACACGAGTTATTTGAAAAGGAGAAGGTGAAGGTTGCATCCACAAGCATGTGCAGGGTCCCAAATGACGATTGGATTTGGTGCACGTCCAAAACCATTCCAAGCAGGTCTCAAACAGATATTTATACATCCACATTTATAGCAGCATTGCAGTAGCCAAGGGGTGGGAACAATTAGATATTCAGCACTGGATGGATGAATGGATAAACAAAAAGGGGTCTAATCATGCTGTGGAATAATCTTCAGTCTTAAATAGTAGGACATCCTGCTACATGCTACAACATGGGTGACTGTGAGGACATTATGGTAAGTGAAATAAGCCAGTCACAGAAAAACCAAAGTATGAAGCCAGGCATGGTGCACACCCTTGTCATCCCAGAATTTGGGAGGCTGAGGCAGGAGGATTGCAATGAGTTCAAAGCCAGCCTGGCCTACAAAGTGAGCTCAAGGCCAGCCTAAACTCTATAGTGAGGCGCTGTCTCAAAAAGCCAAAAACAAAAACAAAAACAAAACCAAGTATGATTGCTAGATGTATTTAGCTTGTCCAAAGTAGCATGGTGGTTGCTAGATGCTGTGGCTGGAATGTGTCCCCTAAAAGTTTATGTGTTGGACTCTTAATTTTCAAGTTCATAGGTGAGTGGCTTTTGGAGGCAGGGCCTTTCAGAGCTAATTAAGATGCATGAGGTCATCAGAGTGGGATCCTTTCGATGATATCAGTAGCTCCATAAGAAGAAGAAGAAGAAGAGAGAGAGCCTTGCTTGCAGCTTGGTCTATATCGCTACGTGATGCTTTTTGCATTTCCGTATGCAGGGAAAAGGCCACATTGGGTGACAGGGCCAGAGCCATGCTCTTCTTTTCCTGCTTCTCAACCTCCTATCATGAGCTAAATCAACCTCTACCTTTAGAAATGACCTGATGTAGGTTGCTCAGTTATTGCAACAGAAAATGGACTGAGACACCAGGGACTGAGGGGAGGGTAGATGACAGCAAGAGGAGCTATTGTTTAGTGAGTAAGAGGTTTCAGCTTTTAGATATTGGTTGCATAACAATATGAATATGCTTAACGCTGCTGAATTATAAAAATATTAAGATCTGCTCTGAGAAAGAAATATTGATGCTGTAGGCAGGGCCTGTGAAAACAACAAGAGCAAACATTGGCACAGTGTGTGTGATTCAGTTTTTAGCAAGGCAATGATTAGAACTCCCAAGAAAGATTCATAATTCAGATAACAGGAGAGGGAACAGTTCTGCAGAATGCAGAGGCTGGAAACAAGTAATTCACGTTATTAGGGGTTAACCTGGTTAAGAGGCATTTCAATTATGATGTGTTTGATTAATGGAATCATCTCATATTAAGACAAGAAATACTAAATATTTCTCAACTATTTGAGCCACAAAGACTATTTGTCATTTAAAAGGCACTTAAGGCCTGTAATCTCAGTACTCAGGAGGCTGAGGCAGGAGGATCGTTGCGAGTTCGAGACCAGCCTGGGCTACAAAGTGAGCTCAAGGCCAGCCTGAACTGCATAGCGAGATCTTGTCTCAAAAAGAAAAAAAAAAAAAAAAGTCACTTAAGGGCCAGGCATGGTGGTGGACACCTGTGATCCCAGCAATTGGGAGGCTGGAGCAGGAGGATCACTATGAGTTCAAGGACCAGCCTGAACTACATAGTGAGATCCTGTCTTAAAAAAAAAGAAAACAACAAAGCAAAACAAGTCAGGTAAGGACACTGAGGAGCAACCCCACAGCGTGGCCACATCCTCCACCCCTGCTTCTCTGGCTCCTCCAGCACCAGCACCAACAGGTGGAGGATTTGTCCGCTGGTTTTCTAACTTAGTTCCAAGTTTTTTTTTTTTTTAATTTTTGCTTCAGTGTCTTGAGGATCTTGACACCAATTTATGAAAAATTAAATTCTTACCTGTTTGTAATTCATGGGCGACATGCAGATGTGTTTCCTGGCCTTTCAATTGTGTGTGATTCTGAACTCTTTGGACAGAAGTGAGACACAGCTATTAAGGAACCGGCTACTGAAGCCGGAGTAGGGTCGCTGTATGAATTTCACACACATTCTGAACAGTTCCCCTCCCCTTTCTCTTTACAGGCAATTATTGTGGCATGGATTTTCCTGTATAGCAGCAACAAATAATCCATATTTTGGTAAAGCAGAAGGAAACTCATCTGTGTTCAGATAGATTCCTTGGGATAAGAATCCCAAGGCTTTAGCCAAGTGGGCAGAAGACCAGACAGGCTTTCCACGGATTGTGGCCATCCTGACTCAGCTTCCCCAAGAGGGCTCACCATTTAGCCAGACACACGATCGGGACCTGTGGGTTAGTTGGGAAGGTACTTGCAGAATTACTTGCTTTATGCAGACCGGAACCTAAATGCTGGAAGTTGGATGTAGCTATCTTACAATTCCTTGCTCCAGCTGTTTTTTTCTCTGTTGTTACCCTGTTGGTCTGGGTAGAACAGATTCCGGTGGAGACTGTATTAGGCATCATTTGCCCGTCCTAAAAGGCTTTCCTGCAAAATATGATTCCTGGGATGCACCGGAAGGCATCCAGAAAGTAGCTAAGTGTTGGATAGGCGTGAACCACTCGTGAACCAGCAGCCTGAAGAGTGAGCGAGTGAAGCAGATCTACCAGCTGCTTTCACCATGCAGAGGGGCAGGCCTTGCATCAGCGCCTCGCAGTCCTAGTGGGAACAACGGAGGGCGAGTGCTGTGTGCTCCAGAACACACCCCAGGCCCCGCAGCGGAAGTGGCTCTCGGGGAAGCGGCTCTCGGGGAAGCGGCCCAGTGCCACACTGCAGGAGACGCTCAGCAGCCTCGGCTGTAGAAGCAAGGACAGAGCTGCGGCCGGGGCTCTGGAAAGCTGTCCGGTCCGGAGGACAACGGAGCATCAGCAGAAGCTAACAGGCGAGCGTTCAGAAGGAAGACTGTTGCAGAACCGACAAGAAACTCGGTAGATTTCAGTTATTTGGAAATTTTCTTCATTGATGGAAAACATTTACATTTCAAATGCATTATTTCTAATGACATTTCTGTAGTTTGTAACTTTGTAATGACTTTTACATAGGACGAGTGGTATATAAGGAACTTGGTCAAAGACTTTGCCTGTTGAAAATATAGTCCCAATTAGTATAGAGCCATCAATGTATTTTTAATAATTTTTCATGTATGGTAAAAGTCTAAGTTGCAAAATGATAGTCTGATATAAACTTCAAATGTTTTGAGAGTCAGCATGGGAAAATAGGAGACTTTTGTACTTTCTTAAAAGACTTTGTTAAAATTTTGGAAAAATTTTTAACTTGACCTAACTTTGCACTCTATCTTAATAATGTTTTTTGTTGTTTTGTTTTGTTTTGTCTTGTTTTTGATACGAGGATCAAACTTACAACCCTCACTCTTGCCGCTGAGCTATAGCCCCAACTTAATAATGTTTTAGAAAATATGTACAATCAAAGGTGGGGGTGGGGGTGTGTGCCTACAATCCCAGCACTTGGGAGGCTGAGGCAGGAAGATCACTATGAACTCAAGGCTAGCCTGGACTACATAAATAAGTTCAAGGCCAGCTTGCACTGCAGGAGACCCTACCTTAAAAAAATTACACATATAATTTTATATATACACATAAAATCAGGATTAGTATGTGTCACTTCTGCTAACACAACATATGTTCTAAAGTCTCGTGTATGCCTGAGCTTTGGAAGGATCCTGCATTAAGTTCTTCTTGTCTGCTTCTGTTCATTTATAGCCAAAGTGACTTTGTTACTAAAGTATATGTAAGTACTGAAAAAAGTTCAGCTAAATCTTTTTGCTGAGTACTTATTGCTGAGTATTTATGGTTTAGGTCAGGAATGTGCCCCTCCCCCTCAAAGCAATATTCAGAGGTAGAGGTGACCAGATTATGAGGACTCTAAATCCATTAATGGATTAATCCATTGACAGATCTGTGATTTGATGGTGTTACTGGGAGGTTAATAGAAGCAGGAAGTAGAGCCTAGAGGAAGGAAATGGGTCACGGGAGTGTGGTTTGGGAGCTTTATCTTGTCACCACCCCTTCCTTGCTGCCCTGAGGCGAGCAGTTTTTCTCTGCCGCACACTTCCACCATGAAGTTTCTGCTTCACCACAGGCCAGAGACCTGGAGACAGGGAGACCACGGACAGAAACCTCTGAAACCGTGAGCCAAAGTAAACTTTTCACCCTTGGAGTTATCATTCTTGAGTTGTTTGTTAATCAGTGGGAAGTTGATTAACACAGTAAATGTCCAGGTTGTATCTATTTCTGTATGTAAACACTGTGGTGTTTTGTCAACTAAATGGCACACTGGAGACAACTGACTCATGCATTTAGTAATCTACTTACGAAAACCAAATCTGGGGGAAAACCATTCTGAGAGGCCAGGTTATTGCAAGTGTGCATGGAAACGGAGACATGTGCAGAAGCTGGAGGGCTGCAACAGCATGTCCTGAAATGCACTCCAGAGCATTCGGGTTCTGTATTGCAGAAACTTCCAAACCAAAGCAAACATACCGGGAACGATGTATGGACCACTCAGACTCAACAGTTAATAGCACACTGCTGAGCTTGCTTTATCTTGAGCCAGCTGCTCATCAGAATCAGGTAAACTCCCAGATACTGGCAGGTGAGGGCCTCCAGACAGGTGCTCCACAAGGCAGGTGGATGTGGGTCTGGGGTAGAATCTACTAATCTGTCTTCCTTCTCAGTTCTTTATTTTCATGTTCTTAAAGCTGGATAAAGGATAATGCAGCAAAAAAAAAAAAAACAAAAAACAAAAAAAAACCTCCAGTTCTATTGAAAGTGTAAAGATCATTCCAATACTTTATTTAAAAACTTCTAATAAATTTTGGAATATATTAAAAACAATTTACAAAAACTACATTTGAAACTTTTCAAATGCAAAGAAAAAGTTTGGTGGCATCACACCGCTAAGAATTCTATTCACACTGGACATGGCGCTACATGCCCGTAATCCCGGCACGCTGGCAGGCTGAAGCAAAAGAATCATAAGTTTGAGTCCTGTCTGGATGACTCAGTAACTTAGTGAGGCCCTGTCTCAAAATAAAAAAATTAAAAAAGGTCCAGGGATGTAGCTCAGTGTGAAGGCCCTGGGTTTGGTGCCCTGATATTCTACCCCTACTAAAAAAAAAAAAAAATCAAGGCAACAGGTGACCCTGTTACACATCACTCATGACACTAGTAAGTATTTTAATGTTAGAACATAAGTTAAACCTTGGAAATATCATACCTGGCTTTTGAAGCAAAATATTATGAACAAAATATTATGCGGACACCCAGTTCAATACACCGAATGTCCTGACAAGTACCAAAGAGGAGAAGGGAAAACAAGATCAGCTATGAACTGCTGGGTCTGAATGGCACAAACATTGCTCTCTGTACATTTTCTTCCCTTTGAACTTCCTGCACTAATACATTATGCACCATAATGATGCCAAAAAATAGTTTCAGTGTCTCCAATTTGTTAAGTAATTACTTACTAAGGTTTGACAGCTAGTGATTACAAAAAAAAAGAAAAGAAAAAAAAGACTCTCTGGGTTTCTGGGGAGCCTTGAATCCTGGAATCACTGTGTAGGTGTTTAGGAGGTCACTGGTTTGGACTGAGCTACTGCACTAGGGCCAACTGGCCAAACCAGAGTGGAGTCACCCATGCCCATGCTGAGGGTCCACCCTACTGGGAGGACAAATTTCCAAATACACCTTTCTAGCCAGCATGACAGACTATTGTAACAATTATATGAAAATTACTTTGAGAGACTGAGGCAGGAGGATCACAAGTTCAAGCCCAACCTGGTAACTGACTTAGTGAGGCTCTGTCTCAAAATAAGAAATAAAAGAGGGGCTGGAGATGTAGCTCAGTGTGAAGCCCTGGGCTCACCCCCATCAATCCCTAGTACCCCAAATAACAAGAATATTTGTGAAGTGACCGCTCTGCTTTTTCGTCTCTGTTAATGCTTCTGTCTATGAAGTCAACTTCCTTGGTTCAGTGCACAGGAACCCTTGCTCTGTTTAATGGGATGCAGTGTAAACAATTAAAGAATGGCAAATAAAGCAAGATCTTTAAATTAAGTTTAGATTTAAATTAAGTTTAGATTTTTAAAAAATTTTATTTAAAGAGAAAAAAAAGCAAAACAGAAAAAGAGGTAGAAACAATACAGAATTTCAGAAAAAAAAAGCAGTAAGAAATCACTAGTTGATAAATTACATATTGTCTTCTTAGACTTAGTTGTTAAAGTTACAAAATTAAAGCATGCAAAGTGGACAAACAGTGAGACTGCAAAGAAGTTCAATGATCCAGTAACAACTTAGCAACATGGTTATCAATCCTACACACTCAAACATACATGCAGCCATATCCTCTAGAGCACTTTCTTTTCTTCTTTTTACTTTTTAAGTCCATTATCTGCTTCGTTATATCCTGTTTCAGGTTGCTCAGTACCTTACTGACTTGTTTTGTTGTTGTTATATACTTTTAATCACCTTATATAATTCTGTTGCCTTGTTTTTGAGTTTCTCCTCATCCATGATCCATGGATCAGCTTTGGTGGAGCTGGGAGATTTTTGGAGGTATTTTGTTACTTTCTTATCTACTTTTTTTTTTGAAGGTAGCAAAATACAGCAGAACAAGACAGAACAAACCCATTCGATCGCACTGTATTAAAACTACCACAGAACCTCAGAGCAGGTCACCAGGACACAAGCAATGGGCTCAATAGTACAGCCCATTTTGTTCACATTAGCTGTTCTTTAAATCAAGTAGAGGAAAATGGAAGGAAATATTGAACTTTTAAAAACAGAATATTGAATAAAGCAGTACCATTAATCAAAACTGAGCAAAACAGTGATAAAAATATTTGCTTTCAAAGAAATATTAGAAGGAAATCCCCATTACTTGCCAGGTTGTATACATTCATCCTCCAAAAAGATACTCAGACTGCTGGTGCCTACTTGCTAATGGGGGGGGGCGGGCGGGGGATGGATCAATGTCTGAATCAGGGCCCCAGCTGCTTACCAGGCCGGCCAGCAGGCCGCCTTATAAGTTTAGATCTTTAAATTAAGCAAGATCTCTAAAGTAAGTCTTTTAACACTAGCAATGGTCGCTGGGCCCATACTGGCCTGATGTGGTAGGCATTGTGGAGGAGCCCAATCCAAGCCTATGGCCTCCTGCACAGTTTATTTACTGCTAGGGATTTGAGCAGGGCTCTTGCATCTGCAGAGGGCTGTGGGAGGAACCCTGTACTTTCTATGAACCCAGAGATTTTTACCACTACCTTTTGTAATTACTACCCCCTGTAGCAGGGAGCTTCCTACCTAGCTCTTGACTCAGTTTCCAAAGGTACCTGAAGATTCTCAGAGTCACAACCACATACGCACGTGCACACACACACACACACACACACACACACACACACCAGGCTGTTTTGGCTACTCTATGAATCACTACAGAGCCCTTGGACTCCTTGGCATTCTAGAGAGCTTCAGAGACAGCCAGCCTCCTTCTTGGGCAGACCCCATGCTCCAACGTGCTCCATCCTGCCCACTAACTCAAATCTGGGCAGGAATCGATGAAGCAAGAATCTGAGTGCAAAACAGGTTGTGGAAAATGAGACTTCACGGGAAGGGCAGAGATGGGGCAAGATGAGGGAAGAGGGTCCATGGCGTTGAGGGTCCCCAGTGTCTGGGTGTCTCCTGTCAGAGAGAAGTTGCACCAAGTTAAACAGCAAAGGAGACTTTAAGATTGTTGCCATAGGGGTGAGAAATTAAACTCAATTGCACTGAAACAAAGGGAGGAGGGATTTTAAGTGCTGGATGAGCTGGTGAGCAAGCACAGGTGGACAAGAGGGGCTGGTCCACAGAGTGTGTGAGCATGTGGAAATATTCATGAGATTGCAGAAGGGTACCTCGCCAATTCGGCCAGCTGTGTCTGATCACCATCACTCGCTGGATTCAGGCCTACCCTCCCGCACAGACTGGGAAGTGGGGCACTATCTCTCTTCATGACCTCACAGATGTGGCTCACAGGTTGTTGAGAAAGACTCCCAAGGTTGAAACCTGGCCAGCAGAGGACTTGCCTCCGTCTCAAAGGAGTGAAAATTTTCTACAGTAAGTGCTTGTCTTAGTTTTTCTGTTGCTATAACCCACAAATACCACACAGGCCAGGAAATTTATAAAGAACAGACTTTCATGTAGCACATGTTTCTGGAGGCTGGGAAGCCCAAAAGCATGGTGCAGAAGGCCTTCTTGCCTCCCGAGAGCGTGGAGGGCATCACGTGCTGAGGCAGAGGGTCTGCGAGTCCCTCTCTCCTGCTCCCTCCCCCTTCTCTTTCTCTTTCCTCGCCTTCTCCTTCTTCTTCTCCTTCATTTCCTCCTCATTGTCTTTCTTCTTTTTCTCCTCTTGTTCTCAGTCTTCTCCCCTTCCCCTCCTTTATCCTTTTTCTTTGCCTTTTTCTCCTCACAAAACCATCCTGATGTCTTTCTCTAACCCTAATGACCTCCCAAAGGCCGCACTTGCAACAGCTAGTCACAGTGTGAATTTGGGGAGTGAGTTTCCGTCACAGGCCACTTTTAGGAGACATTCAAATCACAGCAGTGCCCTAGGACACAGAGGCCAGAGGGCTAGAATTAGGGGTTTGGGGGCGCTCTGGGGACCGGACTGATGACCTTGTGCTTGCTAGGCAGGAGCTTTTGTCACTCAGCTATACCCCTGGCCCTAGCAAGTTTTATTTTAAGACAAAATCTCACTAAGTCATAAGTTGGCCAGGTTGGGCTCAAACCTGTGTCCCTCCTGCCTTATCCCCTCAACATAACTTTTCTTATAAAGGTTGAAATGGTCTATCATGATGGCTAAAATGATGCATTTAGAGATTTGATTATTCTCTCTGTCTGTCTCTCTGTCTCTGTCTCTGTCTCTCTCTCTCTCTCTCTCTCTCTGTGTCTGTCTCTTTCTGTGTCTCTCTTTCTTAGAACACCACTATTATTTGCCTAAAATTTTGTTGCACTAAGGGGACCTGAGCCCTCTCGGTCTCTGGCCCTGTGCTGATGGGATCCCATACGTCCTGGGGTCCAGCGTCCTGGATCTCTGCACATGTCCCGTATCCACCCTGCACAGCACAGTGAATGGGCCTGACCCTGGCAGCAGCGTCTCCACGCAGAGAGGGGTGCAGGTCAGGAGGCCCAGCTTGACATCTGTGCCCCAGCTCCGGGAGCCCTCTGAGGCATTGTCACGTATGTCCCACCTGCTTGGCATCTGATCATCCACCTGGGTCCGTCTGTGACAGTGTCCCTCCAGATATCTGCTGTATCTCTATTTCTCTTATGAATTTTTTATTTCATCAATTTGTAAGCCAATTATTAATATGTAATATTTTATTCTTTTAAAAATTAGTTTCAGAGTTTCCCACACGAGCTCGGTTGAGCACGTGCTTACCACAGATGAGATCTCCATTCCCTCTACAACACTGCAAAAAAATAATATTGGTAATCATTTCACCTCTCTGTGAGTGAACTATAAAACCATGTGAAATAAAATCAGTGGTGGAAGAGCCAAAAATTGATGTGAGCTAGGGTTGTTCCCAGTGCCTTGCAAGCCTGAAGCACAACTTTGTCAAGTGGAGGCAGAAGGAGCGCGCCACTCTGTTACCTCCGTCTCCAGCGTCCCTGTCAGGAAAGAGGGCGTCGGTGCTGACCGAGCTCACTGGCTTTGCCAGCCTGCTCCCTCTTCTCTGCCTCAGTTACTAATTCAGGGACTGCCTCAATCAGCCCCTTTTGCTTGATGGAATCATCATCAACTGTAATATTTGTGCTTCCAAAGGAAATGCTGTCTCCTTCATCTAATAAACACTAAACACCTTCAGTGGGCATGTTCTGTCCATCAGAGAGTCCCCATTGCCCTTTGAGTTTGTCCGTGCTCCCATTTATATGCAGTCATACCAGGTTGTATCTGTCTGTCTGTAAATTTTGTGTAACTACATCTCTGCTCTCTCTCCTCTATATGTTTCTGTCTCTCTGCATCTCCCTCTTTTTCCTCTTTCTCTTTCTTTCCTCCTCTCTCTTTCCCTGTCTCTGATTCTCTCCTATTTCTCTTGATGCTTGCCTTGCTGGTTCATTCACTCATTCATTCATTCATTCATGCTTTCATTTATTCACTATCACAAACATCCCTGGAGGCCCCTGAGGATAACGCAGCCTGATGCAGAAGGCGATACCAACCCAGACTACTTCGATCAGGGCTGGGAGACAGGGAGGTGTTTGAGGAGGGTACCGGTGGGGACAGCTGTGGGAGGAGCAGTGCGTGCGATAAGAGTCGGATGCACAGCCCCACGGTGGGAAGCTGTGAGTGTTGGAGACGAGGAAGAGAAATCAAGAGGCCAAACTCAGACTAGAACAGGTGCCAGGAGGAGGATAGGGAGAGACCAGCAAAACACAAATCCCATCAAAAGTAAAGGCTGTAGGACCCTGACCCACCCTCAGGAGCTGGGCCCCAAGCCCATCTCTGCCAAGACCGAGGACTCATCTGGGCTCATCCAGATTACCTGCAAGGTTTCCTATGAAGAAACCCGCCCACACCAAGGAGGGTGGGGTGAAGAATCCTGGCCCAGCTGGATGCCAGGAAATCTGAGGCTCAGCAGGGAAAACCAGCCGGACAGCCAGTCAGAGTCCAAGCAGCTGTCCTGGGCGTTGCAGCTCAGCTCCAGGCTCGCAATGAGGAGTCCCAGGGACTTTCTGTGCTATCTCTTTGGAACAATGCTGCTCTGCCTGACAGGTACCTAAAATTTGAGTGCAATAGTAAAAAGAGTCTGGACCCCCGATTCTGAGGGGGGAGGCTGGGCCTGGACCTCCGGGTCTGAGGGGGCAGGTTGGGCCTGTATCCCCAGGTTTGAGGGGGAGGCTGGGCCTGGACCCCCGGGTCTGAGGGGCGAGGGAACAGGGGCTCAGACTCCTGAGTCTTGATGAGGAAAGCACCTAGAAACTGTCTACTTCATTCCCCCACCCTGCACACACCCTATTCCTCCATCTGTCATTTTCTCCTGCGTCTGTTTTCTTGAATTTTTGCGTAGGTACACATCTGCAGGAGTTTGCTTGCTGTGTGTGTCAAGGTGCCCTGTGAGGCTCCTTGCTGGGGTGTGTTTCTCTGAACCAGATTTCAGTGTCTGGGTGTAAGAAAGTGCTTTAGTGGATCTATCTGTCCCTGAACATTTTCTCTATTAAAGGTGAACACATAACACGGTGTGTTTGTGTACCTCTGGTTTGGGGCCACTGTGTATGTATGTCTGAGTATTTAATGTGTGCTTTCCTTTATGTATTGCATGTCTGTACATATTTTGTATCCATAAATGGTTTTAAATTAATTTTTATTTTTATGGTCTCATCTCCAACGTGTCCCTAATTTTGTGTGTTTGTGTTTTGGGTTTTTTTTTGTTGTTGTTTTGTTTTGTCTTTGGTACTGGGGATTGAACTCAGGACCTTGTGCTTACCAGGCAGACACTGTGCCACTGAGCCAAGGCTCCGCCCCGTCTGTGTTCCTTGAGTCTGCAGTTCTCTCTGTCTCCATGTCTCACTACTTCCCTCGCACTCTCTCAATGTGCTTCCTGTCCCTTTGCATGCTGTCCCTGTCACCACACACACGACATCCTCCTCCTCTGGATCCACCTCAGCGTGCTTGTGCTGGGGCTGGGCGTCCGTCCTGTGGGCCTAGTGAGGATCTGGTGGGACAGTGCAGACCATGCCCAGCTGCTAGGTATCTGTGATTATAGCAGGCGCAGCTTTGCTTGTGTTAGTTTTGCACTGTGTCACTGTGCAAGCATTCTGTGTGTGTGTGTTACTAAGTGTGTATGTTGTGGCCAGGCTTGCAGCTCACATTCGTGGCCTGCTTTTGGTGGCACTGTGTCCCGGCTGCTGTCCTTTAGTGCCACTGTGCCTTGTGAGAGCTTCATACAGGAAGGGATGGCCAGAGCGGAGGGCATGGATCACTCCTCTCACTCTGCTCATCCCGTCCACCTCCCTGATCGCCATCTCTGAGGGCTTCCCGGATGAGGGTGGGGAGCTGGAATGGTTTGGAGGCAGAAACTGGATGGGCAGCTGCACTCAGCTATGAAGCAGCCGCAGCCACACCCGGCCACGGCAGCAGCGCTACTCCAGGGCGAGCAGGCCCGGATCCTGCAGAGCAGACTGTGCTGGCTGCCTGGCTGTCACCAGCAGGGTCGGGTGTGAGTCTGGGACAGGCTGAATGCCTCATTAGCCGGCTGACCACCCGGGCCCCTCCCCAGGGTCCCGAGCGCTGCAGTGCTACAGCATGGAACACGTCTACTCTGGACACTTTGACATCAGTAACATGCGGCTCCCCAAGATCTCCTGTCCACACGCGTGCTCAGAGGTCATCATGTCCCTGGACACTGGTGAGGAGGTGGAAGACAGGAGAGAAGGAAGAGAGGGAAGGCGGAGCGGAGGAGCCAGGAAAGGCAGGGGTTTTGATGGAAGTGGAAGGAAAGGCGGGGTGGTGGTGGCACAGGCCTGTCATCTCAGCACTCTAGGAAGCTGAGGCAGGAGGATCACAAACTGGAGTCCAACCTGTGCAACTTAGCAGTTTAGGAAGGGCTGAAAATAAATAAAAATAAAGGGCCGGGGATGTAGCTCAGTGCAATGACTTTTTTTCAATCACAATCACCAGTGTCGAAGAGAGAGAGGAGAGAAAATGTAAGGCTGGATGGAAGGAGAGGAAGGAGGGAGGGGAGGAGGAGGGAGAAGAAGAGGCGGAGAGGGAAGAGTAAGTAAGGTCGGGCGCAGAGGGAGGCCGGACCAGGCACCGGGAGGCAGCGCACAAGGACCCTCCGCCCGCCCCCCAGGGTATCGCAGGCAGCTGACTGTGCTGCAGAAGGGCTGCTGGAAGGGCCAGAAGATGGGCAGGGTAGAGTCTCAGTGGACTGCGCTGCCTCCCGACTACACGGTGGTGCGTGGCTGCGAGGAGGACCTGTGTAACACCAAGTTGCAGACCCACGACAGCATCCCGGACCTGAGCCGAGGTGTGGGGGGGCCGGGGAGGAGAGGGGGAGGGTGGCCTCCTTTGGGCACCTTCTCCCAGGCCGCCCAGCCAGCACTGCAGCCTCCACTCTGGGCTAAGCAGGCCCCCTGGTGCAGTGCACAGCCCACACTACCGTGCGGGGAACAGTTGGCTAAACGTGTGTACCACCCACTCTGGCAGCCCCAGACCCACAGACGCTCAGCGGCACGAAGTGCTATATGTGTTTGGGGATGCACCCTGAAGACTGCACCTTGGAAAAATCCCCAGAGGTGTGGTGTCATGGGAACCAGAGCGTCTGTTACCAAGGCAGTGGCCAAATGAAAACCGGTGAGGGGCTGGAAAGGTCGAAGGGCTGCGCGAGGGATGTGGGGGTCGGGCAAGGCTGAGGGCAGAGGCGCCCGGCGCTCCGGAGAGGGCGGTCAGGGCCGGGAGACCTGGGTGTATTCTGAGAGGAGAGGCCTGGCCCTGGGGTCTCAGGTAGAAGTTTGGGCGCAGCTGCCTCCTTGGTCTGACCTCTGCTCACTGCCCGGCCCAGGCAACTTCTCAGTCCCCGTGTACATCCGAACCTGCCACCGGCCCCCCTGCGTCGTGGAGGGCTCCATCAGCCCCTGGACAGCCATCGAGCTCCAGGGCACCTGCTGTGAAGGCGACCTGTGCAACGGGGGCTCCCTGAACGTCACAGCTGCGGCCCCCACCCCGCTCCAGGCACCCCACACCCTGGCCCTGCTCCTCATGACTGCCCTGCTGGCCAGCGCTCTTGGAGGACCCCTGGGGCCCTCCAGGTAGAGGACACTGGAGCAGGTACCTGCGCCTCCTGCTCACTGTGTCAGCCTCTGTCATGGGTCACCGGAGAATGCTGTGCAAACAAGCGGGCACTCCTGTCCCTCTGTCCAAGGTCCTTTGCATCCCTCTCCCCTGCTTCCCCACCCCCACCTGCCTGCCGCTGGTCAGCAGGTCTGGAAGAGACTGGGTACAGTCCCTGAGTCCCAGGGGAGGGAGAGTCACCCATGCCCTGCCCACCTAAGGAGCAGTCCTGATAATCCATGTTATGCCAGGGGCTGTGATACGGTCTCCTGGACTCTCCCTGTCACAGCTACAGGACAAGCAACACGGTGTCTCTGGTAGCATCTTCCTGAGTGGCACAGAATGCTGTTTCCTGTGAGGGACTGGACTCGAACTGGGCTGCCTGGGTGGGATCCCAGCTCTGTCCTTCAGCCCGGAACGACCAGCAGAAAAGTGTTTAAACACTCTGCGCCTCCTTTCCTCACCTGTCTGGTGGAGGTGAAAGTAAAGTCTGTGATGACGACAAAGCCCGCTTCCTGGTGGTTGTGGGGAGGACTTCACGAGATCTCTAGTAACACTCGAGACGTAGAAGTCACCCAGTATAAGAGGAGCTACTGTCATAGCCCACGCCACTGACGAGCAAACTGGAGACGAAGCCATGGCTGCGTGGCTGGAGCTCGAGTAACGGGAGAACACAGGCTCAGGAGCCCCACTTCCAGCCCCAGGAGCCCCTCAGCAACCCCACCTCCCAGACACATGTGCATTCAGTCACTTGACAGAAATACACACAAGGCAAACCCAGGAAGATCTGTGCAGATTTCCTGGGGTAAGGAAGTCTGAGCAGAGGTCCTAAAGGATAAATAGGAGCTGGCAGAGAAGCAGCAGAAACGGGGGGTGTCCTAGGTGGAGGCCACAGCCTGCATAAAGGTCTTCAGAACCCCCACAGGAACGCGGGCACGTGAGACACTGACGTGGGCATGTGAATGCCCACACATGGAGTCTGACAGCGTATCCTCGTGGGCAGGTGCCTTACAATATTCTTTCCCATCCTTTCCCCAACAACTCACTGAAGTGAGCAAGAAAGGGACTCACATGTTGCTTTGGTCTGAATATTTGCCCCCTCCCATAGCAAGCAGGAAGCAGAGAGGAAAGGGAGGGGCCAGGACTTACCCTTCCAGCCACACCCCAGTGACTCAGCTCCAAGCGGGCCCAGCTCCTAATGGCACATCCACCAAACTCCATCCACTGATGAGTATGGCTTCCATTTCTTCTCAGACGGCCACAGATCTTGGATAGGGAACGGACTGACAGTATAGAAACGAATCCAGTTTACAAAACCTGGATTTATACACATTCCATCGGCTCCATCACTCACTGACCCAATCACCTTTCTGGCTGACGTGGCTTCCCTGACAGAAGCAAGGCCACCCCGCCATGTTTCACATCTTTGGGGTGCTGTGTCTCAGGATTCTTTCCCATGGGAACAGACCACCGAACGGGCAGAGCTCAAAGTTAAGACAGGAAGCAGAATTTCTGCAAGTGGACATCTAGGCATAGCCAGGAAGGAGCCCTGCTACTCTTTCGGTTCCCAGCTAGGGTGTGGAGGAGACAGCGCTGGATATTTGTCATTGACTCAAAGCAGATGCTGCATCCTGTAAGTTGGAGCCCCATCCTCTCAGGCTGTGGGCTCAAGAGCAGGGTTTATCATGTGAGCTGCTTCAAGTGATGGGGTGTGAGGTAAGACCAGGGGGACCCATGGGCACGAGCCCATCACCATAGCCATTCACTCTGTGGTGAGTTCAGGAGACATTCTGCAGTCTTGAGGAGGGATAGTTGGGGGAAATGGGAAGAACAAGAAGAAGAATTCTGCATCCCCTCCAGCTTCCATTTCTTCTCAGAGGGCCACAGATCTTGGATAGGGAGCTGAGTGCTAGTATAGAAATGAATCCAGTTTGCAGACCCTGGATCGGATCCACCACTTGCTGGTTGAGGCCTCCCCCGTTTCTGGCCAACACTGGAAATTGAGGCCACCGAGGTGAGTCCTAGCTCTGGAGGAGCTCCCAGTGTGCGGAGAGACACTGATCCACCCTCAGACAGTTGCAAACCTGCGACGGAGGCTGAGCAGGAGCAGGAGTAAGCAGAAGGCAGTGGGGGAGACATGTTGAGGCCAGTGCCACAGGGAGGCGAGGCTGCTGACAGCAGTCAGGGCACGCCAGACAGACTGATGGGACTGGCATTCCAGACAAAGGGACAATCCCCTGGGGAAACAGATCCAGTGACAGAAGTAATCTTGGGGGGGAGTCAACAAGCATTCATCAATCATTCTGTGCTGGGTAATCCTGGGGGCTCCTGCCCTTGAAGGGGTCTTGACTGACCTGTGACGTAGGGTCCAGACAGTAAGCAAGGGAGGCGACTGAGCTAGGAGAGCCGGTAGGGGGAGGGGACCCGAGGTGGACAGAGTGGGGACAGGGTTCCAGGCAGAGGGACCAGCCTGCGTGGTCAGGTGGCAAGAAGCTGGCAGGGCAGAGGCAGGAATAATAAGCAACATGGAGTAGAGAGCAAGGTGTGGTCAACAAGCCTTTACAACCTGTTCTCCTGGGTCGGTGAGTCTGGAAACACAGAAATGAGTCAGACCCGGCCCAGCCCTCCTGGTCTGGAAAAAGACAGTCACAAACCTGGGGGCTCAAGGTTGGGAAAACACCAAGTGTGAGGGACAAAAGAGTTCCCAAGGGGAGCCCAGGGAGGGCTTCCAACAGGAATGAGTCTCCGAGGAAGACCTAAACAAGTAGCAACTGGCAGGAAGCGGGAGGAAAGGGTTCCAGGCAGGAGGAATTTCCACAAAGACTTGGGGTGTGTAAAGGTGAGAACAAGGAGGAGAAAAAGGGTGGGCGTGGGGCCCCTGAGGGCCAGCATATCACACAGGACGGTTTCTGAGTTTCCTCCGCAGTCAGTGGGGAGCCATGGGAGGACTTGGGGAAGGAGAGACTGATGAAAACCAGCTGGGACAGGAGGTGGTGGAGGTGGAAGCCAGCTGGGAGGCTGGTGAGGGGGTCTCTCACTGCTGGCCCCCCTGTCAGGGGCTGCTCAGTGTTAAAATGCTGGAGGCAGAAGGACCAACTGGGTTAGGAGCTCTTTCTGTGAGGTTCGTGGGAAGGGGACCTGTTGTCGAAGCCGGACCAAGGGCAATTTTCCTTCTCAGAATGCCTTGTGACTCCATGGAGACTTGCTGGAATTTGTCCAAAATTTACCTCACTGTTTTATGGGCTTTTAACACCTATCCCATGTTCCATTTTGAGAAGTGTCAGAAGCAAAGTTGATGCTGGAGGTCAGACCTTTGGGCTTCTGCATTTTGACCATTTTTTTTTTCTGGTGGTGGTGGTAGTGGCAACATGTCTCATGTGTGTTAGACAAGTGCTCCCGTTGAACTCTATCTCCAGCTGTTATTTTATTTTGATACAAGGCCTCACCAAGTTACTCAGGTCTGTCTTGAAGTTGTGAGCCTCCTCCCTCAGTTTCCCAACAGCTGCAACTGCAGAGTGCACTAGCAGGCCTGGCTGGTACTTGGCTTTTTAACTTTGGTGATAAAGATCAGAACACCAGTTTTCTGTGGTGTATTACTTGGAAAGGGGTACAAGAGAATGTGTCGGTATTGGGTGTGGTAGAATATGCCTGTAATCCCAGCACTCAGAAGGCTGAGGCAGGAGGATTGCCACAAATTGCAGGCCAGTGTATGATACATAGTGAGTTCAAGGCTGTCTCAACTACATAAGGAGACCCTGCCTCAAAAGACCAGAAAGAGAGAGAAAGAGAGAGAGAGAGAGAGAGAGAGAGAGAGAGAGTGTTGAAGATGAAGGCAGCCTGATTGAGGGCGTGGCTACATATGTCCATGACTAGGCAGGATTGCACCCATCTGCATACTTAAGGCTTGTTAATTTTACCATGTATAAATCACACATCAGCAAGAGGAAAAATTTAAATACAACCATAGTTAATGACACCATGTCTAGGATTTGCATTAAAATAACACAGGAAGTAGGCCGAGGTTGCATTTGAAGCTGGGTGTGATAGCACATGCCCCAATCCTAGCACTCTAGAGTATTGAGGTAGAGAAGGATTGAAAGTTTGAGCCCAGCCCAGGCAATTTAGCAACTTAGTGAAACTATGTTTCAAAATAAAAATTAAAATTACAGGACTTGGATGTAGCTCTGTGCAAAGGTCCTAGGTTCAATTCTTAGTGCTGGGGGCAAAAAGCAAAAACAACTGAGGAATTTAGTGGAGCACTCGCCTAGCGTGTCCAAGACCCTGAGTTCGAGTCCTAGGATAGAAAAAAAAGGGTTGTTTATTAGGCGGACAAGTTGCCACATCCCTGTAGTCCTACTTACTTGGAAGTCTGAGGCAGGAGAATCACTAGAGTCTGGGAGTTCAAAGCGACCCTCCAAGCATAGCCAGACCAATTTCAGGCATGGAAGATTAATGAACAGATAAATCAAATGCAACTGAACTCACGGTGACCCATCCACACCCCCTCCCCGACCCTTGGAGCGCTCAGAGCTCTTCTCAGTGATGCAGAGGATGTGAAGCAGGAGTCTTACAGCAGACACGGTTCCTCCCCTACACCAAGTCCCCACCCTTCCCAGGTTAAGGGAAGTGGAAGCCCAGGTCAGCACCAAGGACAGATCCACAGTGTTGGGTCTCAGAACCAAGGCAAGCAATTCAACTGAAGGGTGGAGGGTGGGGGCAAGCCACTGCCAACCTTCGTACCTCCAAGGCAGTGCAGGGAGAACCAGAGGCTACAGCTGAACAGGAACCGGCCAGCACCGTGCAACCAGAGCATTCCCTGAGCACACATTCATGGAGCACCCATCACGTGCCAGGCACTGTTTGATACACTGCTGACTGCGAGGTCCCTGTCCTTAAGCAATCAGAGATTGAGAAAAGAGGAACATTTTGTATAAGCTAGGGTGACTCAGGAGGGTGGAGAGGTCATGACTGAAGAAACCATTAAGAAGGAAATTATATTTGAGTGGAGAACTGGATGAAGAGAGGGAATTAAGAGATTGGAAGGAACAGGTTTTGGGCCAAGGGAGCAAAAAATGCCAAGACCGGAGGCAGAAAATAGTGTGGCCATTTTGAGGATCAGCCTCTGTGATATAGCAAAGTAAAGACAAGGGAAGAGGGGAGAGGAATTTTGACGAGATAGGAGACAACACAGAGAGAAAGAGACAGAAGAGGCTGACCAGGAGAAACTCAGAGGCAAAAAGAAAAAGAAGGAGGAGGAGGAAAAGAAAGAACTTACATAGTAGAATTTACAGAGTGTGATTTCTATTATCAATTCATTTACATGCATATTCATGTATGTTACAGTTACTTTTCTCACTGCTGAGACAATATGCCTGACACCCACAAGTTGAAGAAGGAAAGGTTTATTTAGCACATAGTTCTGAGAGGTTTCGGCCCCAGTACCCTGGCTGCAAGCCAGAGTGGCACGGCAGAAGGGCATCATGGAGGAGAAACAGTCCATGGCATGAGGGCAGAAGGCAGTAAGCAGCGAGCCTTCCTTCTGCTCCTTTCTATTCCATTATAAGCCTATTGACTGCTGCCACCCACCCCCAGGGTGGGGCTCCCGTTACCCACACCCTTAACCCCAGTATCACTCCTTTAATCTGTATCCACACACCCTAAATCCAGCAATCTCAAAAAAGCCTCGCCTATGATTGCATGAAGCTTTGGGGGGACATCTTGGGGGGAAAACTTGGAACACACAGAGGTAAGCAGGAGAATATACACTGTTTGTTATTGTTACGTCACAAAGCACTCCAAAATGTAGTGTCTGAAAACAAAAACCATGTTATTTCCCATAACCCCGAGGGTGGACTGGGCCCTCCTGCTGGTCTCTCCTGAGGACTCGTGTGGCTGCATCCTGCAAGCCTGAGCTGCAGCTTTTGCTCAGCTGCACCACTTCTGGATGGCCCCTCTCCCGGGGGAGCTAGGGCTTCCTTACAGCATAGTGGCCTTGGAGTTCTAACAGCATGAAAATGGAAGCTTCTGGCACCTAAACCACTAAATCTGCAGTTGGCATCCTTTTAGGTGTATTCTACTCATGAAAGCAAGTCACAAGCCAGGGGTAGTGGTATATGCCAGCATCCTGGGAGGCTGAGGCAGGAGGATCACAAGTTTCAGCTCTGTCTGGGCAACTTAGCATTTTTGCAAAGCCCTGTCTCAAAATAAAAATTTAAAAAAGGTCTGGGGATATAACTCAGTGCAAAGCACTAGGTTGAACCCCAGTATTGAAAAAAGCAAAGCAAAAAATAAATAAATAAATAAATAAAGTCACAAGCCAGCCACATTGAAGGAGAGGAGCCTTGCACCACCTCCTTGCACTACAGCAGTACACCTGGGGAGGACTCACTGGTAGCCAGCCTGGCATAGACCAGGTCGGTGCTGGGCGCTCCACTACCCCACCTCGCCTTGACCCTTTGTAGCCCTGTTGCCTGCGTTCCATTCCCATCTTATAGAGCTCACAGGATGGCAGCTAACTGGTCTCAGCTCTGCCTCTGAACAGCTGCCTGGACGTCACATGCTGCACAGGGGCACAAACAGTGGCTTAACCTGGAGGCCTCTGGACTTGCAGCTTCTGCGTGTTTGTGTAGCTGCGCACCTGTGTGTGCACATGTGTGTGTGTGTGTGTGTTAACTTTATAATATTCATGGGTGAGTTGGTGGAGAACACAGATATAAAGGAGAAAATTAAAAAAAAAAAAAACGTAGAGTCTCCCAGCGGAGGCCAGTGGTCCCCAGCGGGGACCATGTTCTGACACAAGCTGACCGCTCTCAACTACCACAACCCCGCTGGCTTCAACTGCAAAGATGAAACAAACTTTATTGTTTGGCTCAAAGACCAAAAGATCAGACACTACAAGATTGAAGACAGAGGTAATTTAAGAAATATCCCCAGCAGTGACTGGCCCAAGTTCTTTGAAAAGTATCTCAGAGATGTTGACTGTCCTTTCAAGATTCAGGAGCCACAAGAGGCAATTGACTGGCTCCTAGGCTTAGCTGTTAGCCTTGAACATGGAGATAATGCTGAAAAATACAAGGACTTAACACCTGGCAATGCAAAAAATACTGACAATGCAACTAAAAACGCAGAGCCATTGATCAGTTTGGATGTAAATAACCCTGATTTTAAGGCTGGTGTGATGGCTTTGGCTAACCTTCAGATTCAGCGCCATGACGATTACCTGGTAATGCTTAAGGCAATTCGCATCTTGATCTTAACACAGGATGCAGTTGCTAAAGAGGGTTTGCCTGTTGCTTTAGACAAACATATTCTTGCTTTTGACACAGGAGATGCAGTTCTTAATGAAGCTGCTCAAATTCTGCGATTGCTGCATATAGAAAAACTCAGAGAGCTACAGACAAAAATTAATGAAGCCATAGTAGCTGTTCAGGCAATTATTGCTGATCCAAAGACAGACCACAGACTGGGGAAACACGTTAGACTTCAGCCTCTTACTGCTTAGTACAGTTGGAACTATATATATACTTCAGGCATGTATTCGGAAATCAAATCTCACTTTGGAGGGAAGAATCCAAGAAAACTATGTTCTAGGAATTTACCCCCAAGTTACTTTTTTTCTTTAATAAAGTTTAAGAAAGTGAAAAAAAAAAAACATAGAGAGAGGAAAAAGGGGGGGGGAGGAAAGGCATGTATTTGAAGACTAAAACCAGGAGGTAGAAATAGCAATGTAAGTCCAGTGAGAAAAAGAATCAGAGTGAAAACTGTGAGAGACTGAGGTGGACGGGTCAAGGAGGTCTCTTTCCTTTAACGGGAAGTGCCATGAGGCCCAGGATTTTGTCTTTCTTCATGACTAATCCTCAATTTTTAAAGTTGTGTCTGCCCCTGGGTGCTCAACATGTCAGCAAGAAAGGAAGCCGAGAAAGCAGAGTGTCTGCAGTTCCGAAAGCCACCACGAGGTGGGAGTCTTCTTACTCCCCGGAGCTTCTGAATGCCAAGGTCCCAGACACAGGTTACATCCCCATGGGCCTCTGACTTTCAGGATGTCTTCCCTGAGGCTCAGCCTTGCCTTTCCCTGCACAAGCCCTGGGCAATGAGTGACCTTTCCATCTGGACACTCTCTTCTTCACTTCCCCTCACCAACCTGGCCAGTTAAATAACCCTTTGTCCTTGGCCTTGTCTGGCTGTGTCCCGAGGCACCTGGGTCGCTTCCAGGTCCGGAGATGGGGCTGGGACAAAGGTAGGGCAATTGGGATAAAGCCAAGGAAAATCCTGGGGACTGTGGAGTCAGTTATTCCATTCTTCCTGGGCCAGAGTGTGGGAACCAGCATCTCTTCCTTCAGACCCGGGAGTGTAGGGCCCCAACCTCCTCTTTCCTGAAACTCAGGGATCCAGGCCCGGCCTCCTCCCTCAGGCCCAGGGGTCCAGGCCCGGCCTCCTCCCTCAGGCCCGGGGGTCCAGGCCCGGCCTCCTCCCTCAGGCCCGGGGGTCCAGGCCCGGCCTCCTCCCTCAGGCCCGGGGGTCCAGGCCCGGCCTCCTCCCTCAGGCCCGGGGGTCCAGGCCCGGCCTCCTCCCTCAGGCCCGGGGGTCAAGGCCCGGCCTCCTCCCTCAGGCCTGGGGGTCCAGGCCCCAAGCCTCTCCTCTTAAGCCCCTCTCTTGGTACTCTGAAGTCCCCTAGTATCCTCTCTTCCCTCTTCACAGATTCCTTTTCCTCCTCACTCTCCCTTCAGGGTTGAGCCCTGTCTGAGTCACAGGAAGCCCAGGGGCCCTGAGTCACCCCCACCCCGTGGCTGGCCCCTCCCTGAGCTGGAGAGAGCTGGCTGTGGAGAGGTGTTTCCTACCACTGACCCCGCTGCCCAGAGCTTCAGTCCGGAGGCAGACACCCTTCCTACCTCGAGGACCCTTCCCAACGCCCGCCAGGCACCTCCCATCCCCAGCCTGTCTGCTGCTTCTCTTTCGGTTGTGAGACCCAATTTCTCCCTTCAGTCAACTTCCAGTTCTTGATTCTAGTTTATTTTTTCTTCCTCTGGATCCCTTTTCTCTCCTTGTCTTAGGTTTTTGTTGTTGATGATTTTTGTTTTGTTTTGTTTTTGTGGGGTTGGGGACAGAAACTGCGGCCTTGTGCATGCTAAAACCTGCTCTACCATGGGGTGACACCCTCTACCCTCTTGGACTCCCTACCACTCTAGTGTCTCTGACTCTCTCTCTCCCTCTGTCAGTCTCTGTGCTTGTTTCTCAAGAGTGCCTGACCTGGGGCTCGGTCTGGGGCTGTAGGGTGGCTTTTAACCTTTCAGGAAACCACAGTCTCTCTCTCTCTGGCTCACAGCCCCTGAGAGGAGCTGTGGTAGATCTGAAAGGGACATGGCTGTCTACCCACAGCTGTGCCAGGGAACAGCAGAGATAAACTGAGGTAGAACTGAGAAAAGAGAGACTCAGAGGGAGACCTGGCGACAGGGAGAGAATAAAACAGAGACAGAGCTACGGACTGAGTCAGATAGAAACAGCCCTAGAAACAAACAGAACGAAGTATAAGGGGGACAGAGACAGAGACAGAGACACAGCGAACGGTGAGCACAAAGGGGTGCAGAGACAGAGACACTGACCAGGAGAGAGACCAAATGTGGAGACAGGCAAAAAGATACAAGAGACTCAGAGAGGCTCAGTGAGGAGAGGCGGGGAGACACCAAGGAAACAGACCAGCAATGGGAGACACAAAGATACTGAGAGGGACAGGAACAGAAAGAGACACAGGCTTGGGCAGAGAAAAATGGAGACTGCACCAGGTGCCTGCCTGTAATCCCAGCACTCAGGGAGGTTGAGGCAGGAGAAGCACAAGTTTGGGCCCAGCCTCTTGGAGTTAGCAAGACACTACTGCAAAACAAACAACAACAACAAAAAAAAAAAAAATGAGAGGGAGGAGAGAAGGAGTGAGGGGGAGGCTGCAGGGTGCAGGAGTGAGAGAGAGCAGCGGGGGCGCTGTTTCCCTCCCGGGTGCACCCTCACAGCAGGCTTCCTTCGGGCACACACACCAGTGGGGGCCCGGTGCTGAGTGTGTCTCGCCCCTCTCCCACCATGTGTCACCGGAATGGGAATTGTGCATGCACTCCGGGGCAGGGCACCCCCGCCAGCTGTGTTTTTGTCACTGGGCGTGTCTGTGTGTGTGGTTTGGTGTCTCTGGGTGTGTCTATGTGGGTTGCGTTGGTGTGTTGCCAGACATGTCTGTCCGAGCATCTTGTTTCCCTGTGGCTGGCGGGCCACGGTACTTCATGACGTGGGACACGGAGGGAGAGGGGCTGTGTTTGCCTGTTCTTCTAAGAATAGGTCCAGGAGGCCACCTGCTGCGTCATGAGCTCAGTGTGAACGGCCCTGCCAGGTGTTTTGTGTGACCAAGTTAGTGCATCCCTGTGTGTTGCGATGGGAGGGTTTGGATTTGCATCTCAGTATACAGCGCACAGGTCCACGTGTTTCCTTTGTACGGCTGCTGTGTGCTGTCACATGCTACAGCGCGTGTCCCTCTGAGAGCCACTGGGCGTCACACCACACTGCACTCACTGCTGCGCATCTGTGTGTGGTGGCCTCCCGTGTGTGACACTGTGGGCGCGTGTCCACCTCAGAGGCCTCTCCTTTCCCTGTCAGGAGCACAGCCCGGGCACCCGCTCCACAGAGTGCGTTGTGTCTGTGTGTCTGTGAGTGACACTGCTCCCCTGCCCCAGGTGGGACGGCGTTGCAGGCACTGATGCAGGCTGTCAGTGGGACCTATCTGGTGTTTCACAGAACAGGTGGTCTTTGTGGAAGTTGTGAATCTTGGGAAATGCGATGTGTTTTGTGTCCCCGTGTGTCTGTGTTACTCTTGTGTGCTGTGTTCCTGTGGCCATGTACATTGGGATACAGTGTGCGTGGGTGTAGCGTGAGGTGCTCAGTTCTAGCCTGTGGGTCAGAGGTGCACAGTACACATTAGGAAAATGGGGTCCATTTAGGTGCAATCCCAATTTCTGCCCCTTAGGGGCATCATGCAGGGTTGGGTCTAGTGCAACCAAAATACACCATGCTGGCTGACTGGGGCGGGTGCTGTTGGCCCCTGGGATGTACCTGTAGGTCTCTGGACACATCCATTCATACTGTTCTCTGACCATTCATCTGAATCACATTGTGTGCGGGGCATATTTGTGCCTGAGTGAATCAGTGTGAACTGTGAATCATCATGACAGCTACATGTGTGTGATCACACATCCCCATGACACCTCTCTGTGTGTTACTCTGCTCTGGGCTGCTAAAGCTGTCACAGCCATGTCTCAGTGCTGTGTGTTTGCACTACCAGGCAATAATCCAGGAGTGTGTTATGCTGGGGACATCACGAGCACCTTGTTTATGCATGTGTGCTGCGTGTGGTGGCATTTGGCGCTGACTGTCCATCCGGACTGTGTGGCACAGGTGTACAGCACGCTGTTTGTGATGTCTGGGTGTAGCTCTCTGTGTCCAAAAGCATTGCTGCTGTTGCAAATATAATGTCTGTGCCTGTGTGTGGACAAGGTCTGGGCAGCCCTGTGTGCTGGGGGACGCTGCCTGCCCGGCTCTGGGTCACACACCATGTGTGTGGTGTCTGGGTGTGGCTGTGGATTTCAGAGCTCCTCGGGAGTTGTGAGTCACTCGGTGTAGGCTGTGAGTGTGTCTCAGTGTGTCTCAGGCTGTCGGTGTCCTGTGGTGTCCGTCAGCGTGGTGGGAGTAGGTGTGTGTCACAAGGTACAGCCAGTTGTAGGCACAGCCCATCGTGTGTCAGTGTGTCTTTGCCCACGTGGATGGACGCCTCCTCTTCCCTGCTCTGACCCAGACACACCCCAGCCCCTCCTTAGTCTGGGAGGGGGATTGGGGAGCCTCCCCCTACCCAGAGCCCTCCCCGCCCTGCCCTCCCGCCCTGCCCTGCAGCCGTTACCACTCCCCAGAGGGCACAGGGCTCTGCCGTGCCTCTGCCTCGGAGCAGAAGCCCCAGCGCGAGCTGAGCAGCCGGCGGCCTGGAAGCCAAAGTGGCTGCCATTTGCGTACTGAGAGGTGGGGGACCTTGGGCAGGAAACTGGCTGAGCCTCAAGACCTCAGGGGCCATGGGCGGGGACCTGGTGGCTGGCCTGGGGGCCCTGCGGAGGCGAAAGCGCTTGCTGGAGGAGGAGAAGTGGCTGGCTGGCTGGGCGCTAGCACTGGCGGGAACTGGCATTGGACTCATGGTGCTTCATGCAGAGATGCTGTGGTTCGGGGGGTGTCCGGTGAGTGGAACCCTAACGCCGGAGCACAAGAGACTGGGGGCCTGGACCCCTGGGTCTGAGAGAGAAGGGGCTGGGGGCTTGTATTCCTGGTCTAAGGGAGAAGGGACTGGGGGTGGTGGCTCCTAGGACCCGAAGCAGTTAGATTCTGGGGACCCTCGCTGCAAAGGGAAGGGAGGAAGAGTCCTAAGAAGTTGAGATCAGGCTATCTAGGGGGCCTGAGCCCCGGGAAAGTCCCCGAGGCCGAACTAACTGATAGCCCCGGGGTTGGAGAGTGCAGGGTGGAGAGGGACTGACTTCTTTCCGCAGGGAGAGGCTCCCTGCTCCTTATCTGACCTCCACCACCAGTTCCCTGGCACCTTGGTAGCAGTGGCTACAGCCCAGAAGAAACCGGCTGGAGGCGGGGCTGGGAAGTTGATCCCCATCTAGATGCCCCCCATCTCCGTCCTTTAGCTCCACGCCTCCCCCAATCAACCTGTCATTCATTCATTCCAGGAGGGAAGGGAATGTGGGGGCTCCTGGGCCCCAGGGGAGCAGGAGCAGGGATCTGAGGGAGGAGGCTGAGGAGGTCTAGGGAAGAGGTGCTGACTCTGAGGATGGTGGGGAGTCGAGGGGACAGGACAAGTCTCAGCAGGCTCCCAGAACATTGCAGCTCTGGTCTAGGCAATGAGAGGGGCAGGCAGAGGACAAGGATCCAACCCCAGGCTTGAGGGGGAACAGAGCTGCTCAACAGGAAAGGAGACTGCAGACCTGTCTGGGGCAAAGGAAGTGGAACTGGGCTGGGGCTGGGGAGGGGGCTGGCTTGAGGATCTGGTTGGGAGGATTCTGGGGGCCTGGAAGCTTGACCTTGGCCAGGGATAGGGAAGTGGACAGCTCTGCAGTGACCAGCAGGAGGGTCAAGGCAGACCAGCTTCCTCTGTCCAGGCAGGAGAAGAGAGGGCAGTGGCACAGAGGGGGTGGGACACCCAGGCTCATGCCAACAGGAAGCGTGGCCCGGGCCTGCTGCCCTCTGCTCCCACGCTGCACCACCGCGCCCAGCAGGGGAGCTGGGGAAGCAGAAGTAGAGGAAGAGGGACAAGGGTCTTCTTCCTCCCCAGGTCTCTTACTCCCCCTTTCCCACTGGAAAGACTGGAAAACCTTCCTCCCCTCTACCACCTGCCTTGGGGCTGGGGCCCCCTGCAGTGGGCAGGGGTGTGGGGTGCAGCTCCGTAGTGCTCTGAGCTTCAGGTTCCCGGCTGCAAAGCGCAGGTGAGAGTCTCAAGCCCAGGGCCACAGGGTCCTGCTCGGCTCCCTTCTAACCCCTTCTTGTGACTCCCCTGTCCTCCCCCATCGCAGTCTGGTCGAATTCTCCTGTGAGGCCCCCACACCTGCTCCCCGGGGTGGGGGCTGCAGGACAGGCAGGTGCGGAAGGCCGGGGAGGGCAAGGCAGCCCTGGCACAGGCTGCAGAGGAGGGCGAGGGAGGGAGAGCGGTCCGGAGAGAGACAGGGGCACAGGTGGACAGTGACAGGACACAGAGGCAGTGAGGGCCGGGGACAGTCACAAGACCAAACAGAAAGGGCTGGAGAGTGACAAGAAAGGCACCCCTGAGATTTCTAGAGACAGGGGGAGGGGGGGCGCAAACACAGACCCTCAAACCACAGAGCCAAAAACAACCGCCCCAGGAAAAGCGGAATTCGGAAACCAGAGCCAGGGTCCAGGCACAGACCCTTTCGGTGGTGGGGGTGGGGAGGGGAGGGGAAGACCAGGCACCCGAGAAGCGACTTGTACTGCAGAGTGGGAGGGGGCTGCATCCCGATGGAGCAAGAGAAAGGGAACCTGGGAGCCAGGGCAGGATGGAGGGGGTGGGGAGGGCTGGGGACAACAACACCATTGTTCAGGGAGGGGGGGGGAGAGGGGCAGGAAACTGGTCCTCTTCCCCCTCTCAGAGGCGCACCCTGGCCCAGGCCCAGCCAGGGGAGCTGGCAGCAACTGAAGAGAGACAGGTGCAGGGCTCAGAGTAGGAAGCCCAGGTGTCCCCTTCCCCTGACAAGCTCCCCCAAGCAGGTACCAATCTGTCTTAGGGAGCCAAGCAGTTCCAGTTTTGTCTAAATCCTTCCCTCCAGAATTCTAGATTCCTCCAAGGTATCGCCATACAAAGAGAGGAAAAACAGTCCTTGTGGTTTCTGGAGGCCCCGTGCTTCCGGCCAGATCTGCCCTGGGCTTGGAGCCAGGAGAATGGGGGGCAGAGGGAGGGAGGAGAAAACGCAGGGGCAGGGCTGAGGGGGCTCTTAGATCTGAGGCTGGGGTCTCAAGGATTCAGTCCCCTGGAGGAGAGCAGCCCAGGGTGTCATTTAGTTCTCTGTGACTGAAGGGTACTTTCTAGACTTTTCTGGAATCAGGAGGGAGTTGAGGTTGGTATCTAGGGCAGGAGCGTCTGGGTGGGAAGGGAAGGGGCAGGGCAGGGTGCTCTCTAGAGACCAGCTGTCTTTCTCTAGACACTCTAGACAGGTAACTGAGCAACTCTTCTTCCTGAAAAGACAGAACACAAAGAATGTGAGTTTCAAGGCCTCCCTTCCTGGTGTGGGTCTTGTCAGAAGGACTGAGGGGAAGGTAGACAGGGACAGGGTTGACAGTGGGGAAGGATGAGACCCCTCTCTCTGGGGACCCAGTGATGGTTCTGGACTCTGCCACATGCAGATCCCAGGTGGAACTGGTCTGAGCTTGGAAACAGGAAAGGGGGCAAGGACGGGGTCTCAGGAAAGCAGAGGGATTGGCTGGCTGAGGCCTGGACCTCACTGCTCTTCCATCCTCCTGCAGTGGGCGCTCTACCTGTTCCTGGTTAAGTGCATGATCAGCCTTTCCACCGTCTTGCTGCTTTGCTTCATCGTGGCCTTCCATGCCAAAGAGGTCCAGGTAGGACCCCGACCCTTATGCACCCCTTAGCCCTCCCAATCTGAATGACGAGGCTCTTCGCTCAGAGATGCCTCCACACCCGTGCCCAGTGGGATGAGAGGGGCCAGAGATGGACAGCGGTACCCAGGCTGCCCGGGCAGCCCCAACCCCTCCCCAGCCCGCAGCGCAGCACCGCTCCTGCACACTCAGGGATGCTGGGGTCCCCGCCCTTCCGGCTCCTGGTCTCCCCTGCTTCTGTCCACTGGTCTCTGTCCACTCTGCCCCCGGCAGTCTCTGCCCTCCATGGTGTCCTCACTAGCCTAGTCCCAGGCCACCTGAGGTGCCGCCCAGTGCCTGCCCCTGACTTCCCATCTCTGTGCCAATCTCACCCAGACCTAGGAACTCCTCACACCCACGGCCCACCTGCAGGCTCACCCAGGAGCAGCCCACCTCCCATCTGCCAGGTTCTGCTGCCCCTACACTGGCATCCAGCATGGAGATTATCGGCCGTGCATGGTAACCCTGGTACCTAACAGGCCTGGCATATGAGGGGCGCTCAGTAAAAAGCACACATTAACACCTTCATGACTAACAGTCCTAAACTGGGCAGAGTGGTGCATGCCTGTAATCTCTGCACTCTAGAAGCAGAAGCAGGAGGATGGCAAGTTCAAGCCTAGTCGGGGCAACTTAGGGAGTTAGTGGAACCTAATCTCAAAGTAAAAACTAAAAAATAAAACTGGGGATAGAGCTAGTGCAAAGGTCCTGGGTTCAATCCCCAGTACAAATGTGTGTGTATGTGTAAGAAAGAGCAGTTAATTCGTCTGGGCCACTGATCTTGTAGCCTAGTGTAGCATTCCCCGCCTGACAGACCCAGACCTAAAGTGATGGTCTCACTATGTTGTGAGCATTCACTGAGTCAGGGCATGAAAATGGCATGGATCAGTGCCCAGCATGTCCAAAGCGCTCAGTGAACATTTGCTATTGTTATTGCTATGCCAATTACAACTGGAGTCTCCAGCAGCGAGGGTAGGAGAGGGCTCTAGTACCTGAATGTAAGCTCCGGAGAGTGCTTTGTTCACTACAAGCCTCATCATATAGATCATATAGATCACGGCCGGGCACGTAGCAGGTGCTCAGTTAGTGAACGTGAACGGGCACATAGTAGGTGCTCAGTTAGTGTCCAAGGAATGCAAGTTCTGTCCCCATCCCGGCCCATGGTACTGGGGATGGAGCTCAGGCCCCATGAGCTGGGCAAGCCCTCTACCACTGAGCTGCACCCCAACCCGGGATTGCAGGTTCTGGACTTGGGCAGAAACTGGGGGGAGGGGACTTGGAAAGCCAAGTCCTCCTGAGCGCCCTCCCCGCTCCTTCCTCAGCCCTCCCCAGCCCCACGCCCTGCGCTCTCTCTCCCCCTCCAGGGCCAGCGACGCCCCACCTTATCTCGGGGGCACAGACTGGCCGGCCGCCGCCTGACCTGCACCTGACCCCCTCCCCTGTCCGCCCTTCCCGGCAGCTGTTCATGACAGACAACGGGCTCCGAGACTGGCGCGTGGCGCTGACCCGGCGGCAGGTGGCGCAGATCCTGCTGGAGCTGGCGGTGTGCGGGCTGCACCCGGCGCCTGTGCGGGGCCCGCCTTGCTCGCGCGGCTCCGAGACGCACCGGGCCACCACGCAGGCCTGGCCGAGCTTCCTGGGCGAAGGGGAGGCGCTGCTGTCGCTGGCCATGCTGCTGCGCCTCTACCTGGTGCCCCGGGCCGTGCTGCTGCGCAGCGGCGTCCTGCTCAACGCGTCCTACCGCAGCATCGGCGCCCTCAACCAGGTCCGCTTCCGCCACTGGTTCGTGGCCAAGCTGTACATGAACACGCACCCTGGCCGCCTGCTGCTCTGCCTCACGGTTGGCCTCTGGCTCACTACAGCCTGGGTGCTGTCCGTGGCCGAGAGGTGAGAGCGCCGGGGCGTGGGGGGAGGAGTCCCTGAAGCCCTGAGGTTGCAGAAGGAGGAGGCCGCGCTGGACGGTGGTGCGGGCTGAGGCCAACAGTGAGCCAGGCTCACACTTGCACCCTCTGTTCTAGACTGGATTGGCTCACACACTCCCTCAGCCCACACTAGCCCTACACACACACACCCACACACACACACGCACGCACGCACGCACGCACGCACCCTCCCTCCATGCCAACCCGTCTGGCTCCCAGGCCTTTCCAGGCATCTGCTCTGGGACCTGGCTAGCAGTTGCACCTGCCTTGGAGGAAGGGGACACATCTTTCCTAAAATAGCACAGAACGGGAGACTTGGGTCTGCTCTGGAGAACTGCCTGCAGGGAACTGGGATCGGCTTCCTGGCTGCTGCCCGCAAACTATAAACGGATGCAGAGCGAGCTTGTACCCTCTCAGAGCCTCAACCCCTCTTTTACGGAGAAAAGAATGGAGCGTAGTCCCAGGCAGTGTGGTTCTGCAAATGTGGTTTCAGGGCCAGCAGCAACAGCTTTCTGCAAATGCAGATTCTCGGGTCCTGCACAGAACTGTGGAATCCACAGCTCTGAGGAGTGGCACCCAGCAATGTTTTAAGAAGCCCTCTGGGTGAAGCCCACCCAAGTTAGAAAACCTCTGCTTTAGGGCACCTAGGAAAGGACTCTGAAGGCAAGTTGGAGAATGAGAAACTCTGGCTTTCCATGTCTCCTCTTTGAGGCTCAGTTTTCTCATCTGTAAAATGGGTGTCAAATCCCATCATCTTTAAGGTCTCCTGGCAATTCAGTGCTTTTATGATTTCAGACTCCTCTACTGCTCAGTATGTTCCTTTTCCCAACCGAGCATCAGTCAGAATCAGGATGAACAAATGATCCCTCCCCACTCAAACATGTTTTTCCTCTGGAAAATGGGAGGATGGGGAAGGAGTCAAAGTCTAAAATCCCCAGACATAAGTCCTCAGACTTGAATCTACTTGGAAGTGAGGGGTATGGGCTGGTTAGCAGTGCACAAGCCCTAATTTAAAGGGTCCACAACATCTGGAACTCTTGTGGGTAAAGCGTCCTTTGCTGATCTGGACTCAGTGAGACAGATCTTGACTTTGCCATCTGGATGCACCTAAACATCCCTTCCAGTTGGGCATAGTGGAGCATGCCTGTAATTCCAGCACTGGAGAGGCTGAGGCAGGAGGACTGCTACAAGTTCAAGGCCAGCCTGGGCTCCAGAGTTCAAGGCCAGCCTGAACTGCATAGTGAAACCCCGTCTCAAAAAAAGAAAAAAAGAAAAAATCTCCTTCCATAAAGTAAGCAGAGAGGACAGAATTCTGACAGACCTTTTTAGAGTCCCACTTTGGGATCCTGCTAGGCCACCTATAGGTCGCATAGCATCTTTGTAGAAGTTAGAAAAATGGCCCTCCCTCGGATAGGGTCTAAGAGGTAAGTCTCTGGTTGGCTTTGAGCACCCTCCCCACCCGCATCCACACAACCATACATGCTTTGGGACTGGCTGGACTCAGGTTCGAATCCCATAGCCCAGAGGGGCTAAGCATCTTTTTTATGTCTTTTTGAGACAGGGTCTCTATGTAGTTCAGGCTGGCCTTGAGCTCACTTTGTAGCCCAGGCTGGTCTCAAACTCACAACGATCCTCCTGCCTCAGCCTCCTGAGTGCTGGGATTACAGGCATGAGCCACCACGCCCGGCTCCTCAAAGTTTTTTTAATCGGTACCAGGGATCAAACTCATAACCATGTGCTTGCAAGGCAGGCACTTATGCCACTGAGTTAAATCCTCAGCCCTGGGCTGAGCATCTTGGTTGTGTTGCACAGCAGGGAGAGAGGTCAGGGAGGCTCTCCAAAGTTCAGGGCTCACTGGCCTTCCCTTTGGGTGCTTCTTGGGATGGAGGATGTATACGGGGTGGGAAGGGGAAGAGAGAGTAGCGGTTCAGAGCTAACCTAACTTTACCCACAGGCAGGAAGTCAATGCCACAGGGCACCTTGCAGACACGCTGTGGCTGATCCCCATCACATTCCTGACCATTGGCTACGGGGACGTGGTGCCGGGCACCATGTGGGGCAAGATCGTCTGCCTCTGCACTGGAGTCATGGTGAGCGATCCCCCAGGGACCTGACCCTCCCACCCCAGCTGCTCATCCTTGGGGCCCAGGAAGCTACAGAACTGAGACCTACTGAGAAACTCTGGGGTCTGCGCCTCCCTCGGCCTTGTTTTCTCTTCAGGACTCGGACACCAAAATCCCTGTCCCCACGTCTTTATTTATTTATTTTAATACTGAGGATTGAACCCAGAGCCTTCAGACTGAGTTAAAGCTCCTGGCCTTATTTTTACTTTGAGATAGAGTCTTTCTTAGTAAATCGCTCAGGCTGGGCTCAAACGTTTTATCCTCCTGCCTCAGCCTCCCAGAGTGCTGCGATGAGAGGTGTGTACCACCATATCGGGCTCTCATTCCTTCTTAAGATCATTGAAAAAAATTCAACAAATCCTCCATCTGAAGTCTTTCTCTTCAAAACCTAAACCTTCATCTTCCTCAGGGATTCAGGCTCTTGACTTCCCAGCCCCATGCTCCTCCAGGATCCAGGCTTCCAGTCTCCTAGCCTCCATCAGGAGCACTGGGTCATCATCAGGAGCATGTCTTCAGGGCCAGGCTCTGTGGGTTCAAATCCCACTTCTGCCACTTTCTAGCTAGGGAGCTCAAGCAAGCCACATCATCTCCCTGGGCCTCAGTTTCCTCATCTATAAAATGGGGATGCCAAAACTAGTCTGCTCCTCATGGGGTTCTGAGTTAAGGCATGTACAGTATAGGCTTTCTGAAGGGGCCTAATGCCCACACAGACAGTGCTCAGTAAATGCAGCTGGGGGCCTTGCTCTTGTAAAATCCCACACATCCAGCTTCTGTGCTCTCAAGGATGAGGCAAAGGCTTCCGAGCCACAGGCTCAAGCTGCTCCCCCAGAGTCAGCCTCTTCCTGAATCCCAACACCCACCTCCTTCCTGCAGACCCCCTGCCCCAGCACCTGGGCATCCAGGCCCCAGCTCTTTTCCAGAAACTGACATTGTGCTGCTCACTGCCAGACGAAGGAGTCAGCCACACGCCTGCTACAGGAGGCCTATGTAGCACGGACCCAGCCCTCCTGCTCCTCCCGCCCAACTTATCCCCCTCAGAGCCAGCACGCAGTGTCCTGGCCTTTGCCTCCCCACATGACCTGTGTCCCCGGGCCCTCAGGTACCTAAGCCACCAGTCCCTCATGTTGCCCCAGGAAGGAATCTCTAAGCCCCAGGTCCTCAGGTGATGCATGCGGTGGCAGAGCAGTCTTTGGGACAAGGGAAGAGGGGCAGAGACTAGAAAAATACCAAAGGCCAGGGACCTTCTGCCTTGGGGATGCCTGGGGTCCCTATCCTCATTTAATAGAAGAAGCTGAGACCTAGAGAGATAAGGCAACGTGCACCAGAGCTCACAGCCTCTTCTGGCCGACAGGTTCCGGGTGCAATGGGGTAGCCCTCACTCTCTCTGATTGGGTATGCACATGTGCCAGTCTCTGCCCCAAATGCTCTCCAGGTGTCGGCTCAGAGCCTTCGGTGATGCTGGGAGCATGTGCCCATTTTACAGATGGAAAATCGACCCCCAGAGGTTGAATGGCTTGCCCAGAGCTGGACTGGGAACCAGAGACTCCATGGAGCCCATGTTTGTAATTAGGGAGAGCTGAGCCACCCAGGGTGGGGAGCTGCAGAGAAGGGGACATCATACCTCCAAGTGTACAAAGGCTGTGTCCCAGAGCCATTGGGACATGACAGTGCCTGAAGATCAGGAGCCTTGGGAGAAGGAAAGGAGGAGAAACTGTTGCAGGAAGGCTGGGCAGAGAGAGAGAGCCAGGCTAAGAAGCCAGGGAAACAGGAACCCAGCCAGAGATTAGAAAGAGGGGGACAGGGACAGGTTAGAGTAAGAGTGGCAGGTATCCCTGAGGAAAGGCTAGAGTAACTGGGATGAGGGAGAGGACAGGGTCAGAACCAGCAAGAGGCTATAGGGTTGGGAGGGAGGGTGAGGGACTCGCCCCACAATTGACATCCGGCTGGATGTGCACAGCAAGGAGGGAGGGGACCAGAGCCAGCCCTCCCCTCCCCCTCCAATCTGGCCCTAGCACGAGAGGCTGGTCTCCCCACAGTGTCTCCAGTGAGAGCTGCCGCCACTGGGGCTATGGAGAGCAGGTGGTGGCACAAGGCTAGGCCAGCATCCCACAGGCCCACGCCGCTGAGCGTGCCGTCCCTGCAGGGGGTGTGCTGCACAGCCCTGCTGGTGGCTGTGGTAGCTCGGAAGCTGGAGTTTAACAAGGCGGAGAAGCATGTGCATAACTTCATGATGGACATCCACTATGCCAAGGAGGTGAGGCTGGGCCTGGGGCACAGGGAGTCCCCGGGAGTCCAGGCCCCAGCTCCCTTCTCCGGGACACTGACCCCTGCCACCCGCCGCCAGATGAAGGAGTCGGCGGCGCGCCTGCTGCAAGAGGCCTGGATGTACTACAAGCACACGCGCAGGAAGGAGCCGAGAGCCGCCCGCAGGCACCAGCGCAAGCTGCTGGCTGCCATCTACACGTGAGGAGCTCCGTGGGTGTCCCTCACCTCTCTGCAGGGCTGTGTCAGGACACTGTGTGCCCCGGGCCACCAGCACTTTCTGTGGCTGTGGGGTCTTGTGGGTCCTGCCTGCCCTCAGCCCATCCCTGAGACAGGGTGAGATTGGGAGTCAGGGTGCAGGAGAACCGACCCCCACCTTTCCCCCACAGCTTCCGCCAGGTGCGGCTCAAACACCGCAAGCTCCGAGAACAAGTGAACTCCATGGTGGACATCTCTAAGGTACCAGGGTCCGGGAGAGGAGGAGGCCAGGGCTGCTGGTAGGGAAAGCGCGGGAGAAGCCTGGCCCGCACAGGAGCCAGGCAGAGGTTTATGACCGCTGAAGGGCGGAATGAGCGATAAAGAGCTTCTTACCTACACGTAAGGTGTGAGGACTTTTCAGGCTTAAAAAATAATGGTACAAAGAACTCCAGCGTTTGATTCTGAATTATCTTTATTATCTTACATGTGGACGGATATAAAATTCCTTCCTACTATGACTGTTATACAATAAAACCTAAGCAAATTTACAAACCAAGCCCAAACATACATGGTGAAACCAATAAAATTCTACTTAATGACACCATAGGAAGACAAGTGACATTGTTTCAAGACAGCTCAATCTCTGCTGCTGGGGTGAAGGGGCACCCAGGGCTGGTGCCAAGCAGGCCCCTGCGGCCCCGGGTGACTGGCCTGCTCCCCCTCCCACCAAGACCTTTGATCCCAGCCGTGCTGGGATCAATGGCACCACCGCCCCCTTGGCCTGGCTCCTGGTACCTTTTCTTTGTGTGCTGCCTTTGCTTCTTCTCATTGGTCCACAGCAAGTTAAACAGTGGCCCTTGGCACCACTGCCATGGTAAACACAGGCACAGATACAGCCCCCAAACTGCGTGGCAGGTTGAGAGGAGGTGGTGGCCCAGGTCTGCCAGAAGTGGCAGGTGGCAGTTTCTGAAGCTGGGAAGCCCAAAACACAGAATTAGAGGGTTCCTGTAGGAGCTCAGGATCCAAGATCCCACGCTGAACCCTGGGCGATGACGTGGGGAAAGGCTAGCTGGGTTTTAGAGCCAGGCGCCACCAACTCCACACACACTTAAGGGGCACCAAGTCCATTCCCACCCCGATGCTAGGTGTGTGCCATTTGATAGCTCCAGGCTCAGTTGCTTTGGTGGTGAGATGGGGACCGGATTCTGCTCCCCACAGCTTTTAAGAGGATCTTAGACTCAACAGCAGAAGTACCTGGGCAAGTGGCTGGGACTTGGGTGTGGAAAAGGTAACAGTCATTATTGAGTGGCCTCTGGGCCAGGAAGGACTTGTCATTGCTGGCTCCCTTGCTTAGTCTGGAGCAGAGAGGCGTCCCCATGCCTCCTGACACTTTGGCCCTCTCTTCCCATCCAGATGCACATGACCCTGAGTGACTTGAAGCAGCATCTGAGTGACTCCCACGAGGCCCTAGAGAAGCGGATGGACGCGCTGGGGAGGAAGCTGGACACCCTGAGTGAGCTGCTCCGCACTGCCCTGGGTCCTCGGCAGCTTCCAGAACCCAGTCAGGAGGCCACGTAGTGGTGAGGGGGAGGGGGCTGGGACTGGGGTGGGAAGGGAGGCGTCCAGTGCGGCGAGCCCACTCTTTCTCTTGGGCTCTGGCTCTGCCAGGAGGAAAAGACTCTTTGTTCAGGCTGGACTGGCAGTAAAGCAGGGGGACTTCTCTCCTCTCCCCCAGATATCCTAGGGCCCTCTCCCTCTCTGTGCACAGCTGCCTCCCTCTGCCTGTCCCCCAGCACTCCTGAGCTCTGCTTATCCTGTGCCCCTGTCTCATGGTGCACACCCCACCTTTCCCTAATTCCTGGCAGCCTTCACCCCCTTGAGTCCTGTTCCCCACTGCCCTCTCCTGCTGCTCTGGCCTCCCGTCCACCCATCTCTCTGTCTCCCCAGGGCCCACCCAGGAGGAATCAGACTACGTTCCCCAGGATGGAGGCCAAGGACTCCTCATCCAGCCCCTGACTAAAGCACCTCATGGCACGAGGACCCTGGGCGGGGGCGACTCATGGCAGCAGCCTCGAGGGGACACTGGCTCAGGGGAAAGCCTTGGACCTCCAGAGGCCCTGAATGAGAACATGGTCACTACAACCCCAAAGGCCCTCATCACAACCCTCCCACCATGCTGCTGTAGAAGACCTCTGGCTTTCACGATCAAGTGGGGGTGTCTAGGGCAGGACTCCTGGGTCCAGGTGGAAGAGAGGACCAGGGGCCTGGAGTTCAGGATCCTGGGAAGCTTCAGTTCCCGCTGGACGGCCCAGCTGAAGGAACCAGGTCTGAGAGGTTGGAGGCAGCGCCCCCTAGTGGACACCAAGGAGGACACCGTTTTTCCAAAGCTGCAGAAACAAACCTGGGAAGCAGGAGGAGGTCACGACTCACCAGTCTCTGCTCCTACACTTTGCAATAAACATGAAACAAAACCTGTTACTGTGTCTTTCTAAATACTGCAAGCTGGAAGATCCGGCAGTGGAAAGCACTTTCACAGCCCGAACCTCGCGCTTCCCCATCCATAAAGGGGGCCTCCTTTTGGTGTCCCCCCCAATGGGTGGGTGGTGCTCAGGGACCTCCTGCCCAGACCTCTGAGGATGCGTGCAGGGGCTTAAGTTTCTGAGATGGGGTCAAATTCTGGTTCTGCCATCTACTTGCTGTGTGATTTAGGGCGAGTGGCTTTACCTCTCTGAAATGTTACTTTAATCAAATTGAGCTACCTCCCCAAGGGACCGCTGTGAAGATTAAAACACCTGGCACAGAGGGCTGAGCACTTCATAAGAACCAAATATATGAGCAATGATCCCTTTTAGAATGGCTATTGATGTCCACACACCGTGCATGGCTGCCCTTCTTCCTTTTTTGCTGATTTCTCCCTTTTCATGCCTCACCAGGCCTGGATGACAGCTCGCTGCCTGGCAGTGCCCTACCACCCCAAACACCAGTGTCACCTCTGCTCACGAGGAGTCTGCTGCGTCCCGAGCAGAGAAGGAAGGGGATGGCGTGGAGCTACCCTGTTCCCAGCTCTGTGGTCCCTGATTGGTCTTTTTTCCCCATGGTACTAAAGATTGAACCTAGGCTTCTGCACTGCCCGGCTCTTTGTAATTTTTTTAAATTTTGAGACAAACTCTTGTTAAGTAGCTAAGTTGCCTGCCCAGACTGGGTCTGAACTTGTCATCCTCCTGCCTCAGCGTCCCAGAGTGCTGGATTACAGGTGTGGGCTACCATGCCATGCTCATATCATTTCTACAAACCACCAGAACCACTGCTCGCCCTGCCCCATGCCACTGTACAGGTGTAGGAACGGAGGTCCCGAGAGCAGTGGTTCTGCTCCAAGGACCCAGCCATGAAGGTCGGTGTCTGGCTGCAAAGCCCAGATTCATACCGGCCTGTCCCGGCCCAGTCCTTGGTGAGTCAGAAGCCAGGCCTGGAGCCTTGAATGGGCCTCACTCCCACAGCAGGTTCATCCTGGTTGCAGGGTTGATTCATCTACTTCCTCACTTGGGGGAAGCCCGGGCTGAGTCAGCGCCTCTCAAGAGCTATCTTTGGATTTCCCTCACAGGCCCCCGGGCCTCAGGATTGAGTCTGGGCCTCGACCACCCACTGCCACTTGCTGCCCTCCCTTGGATGCCAGCCACTTTGGGAGTGAAGGTAGAGGCTCAAGGAGGGGACAGATGACCTTCCAAAGCCATCACGACACCTTTCCCCTGCTGGAAGCCCCGCAGAGCCAAGGGCATTCCTCTGAGACCATTCTCTCTGCGCCCCATTTGCCTTCCTGCTGTTCGGTAGCCTTGGCTCAGCCATCCGGGTCCTCTGGGAACCCCTCTCTAGAAACCTGTCCCTGTCACCGTATTCACTGGGTCAAGAAGCACCATGCTACACTCTATGTAAATGACCTCACAGACAAGGACACCATAGGGTTCATTTTAAACACTAGGAAACAGAGTCACAGAGAGACTAAGAACCCTGCCTGGAGCCACAGCAAGGAGCTGGGGAGCTGGAATGCAGCCCAGGGAGCCTGGCTCCAGAGCCCGGCCGCTTGGCTCACTGGTTCCTTCACATACTTGGGCGGCAACTCACTATGTTTTAGTTATTTTTTTTTTTACTGTCATGTCTTCAGCACCCAGGACCTGACAGGAAGCCAGGCTGCAGCATGAGTCTGGGGCCTTGTCCTCCAGGGCTGTCTCTGCTGGTTCTGGCCACTTCCCTCTCCTCTTTCTGCTCTGGCTCCACACCCACAGCAGGACTGCGTGGGGCAAAGAGGTGGGCGCTCACCCACGGTTACACAGCAGCCAGGGCCCGAGGATGCTCTGAGCACCCCGCAGGCCCCTCTGTGGCTGCCATGGTGCTTCTGTCAAGTCTAGCTCCAAGGCCCAGCTCTTTTCCCCTGTAACTGAGGCATCTGTTACATAAACACACATTTGAAATATAATCTCAATGAATTTTTACAAATGCCTTCAGCTGGGCTGTCACTACTCAAATCAAGCTAGAAGCTTCCTGTCCTCAAAGCTTCCTGTCACTCCCAGCCGATGTCCTCCTCCCTCCTTCTCCGCTCCTAGCGTCCACCACCCTGACCCTCCCGGCTCTGAGGCCTGAGAGGAACTCTGTGGTCCTGCACAGCCACCCTTGCAACTCCCAGGGTCAGTGCTCCTGTGAGTCACTTGGAGACTCTTCAGGGTCTGGCCAGGTCCCCCTCCCCTGGCTCCTGTCTCTTTTCTGTCCTGACTGCTGCCAAGCCCGGGCTTCCCTTCTTCCCAAACATCCGTTGTCTAACTGCCCACTGCACTCCCCTCTCATCGGCCCTGTCTGCTCAGAACAAACATCTTCAGGCTTTGTCCAGTTCTTTATTACAGCTCATAAAGGAAGCCTTTCAACATCAACCCCAGACCGGCAGAGCAAAGACCTGCTGGGAGCTTTTATGCTAAGGGAACAGCTGCCAGCATATAAAAGCCAGGAGAGGGCTTTTTGGAATTTGGAGAAGGTGTCAAATGGAAAGATTTTCTTTCCTTTTACCAGGACGAGCTGACCTTTCAGTTCAAGGGCAACCCTCCTTGAGCCCTGTCTACATCCTCTCTCACTTCCTTAAGAGCCTGAAACTACCTGGACACAATGGCTGCACTCCTAGCTACGTAGGAGGCTGAGGCAGGAGAACAGCAAATCAGAGGTAGCCTGGGCAACTTAGTGAGACCTTGTCACAGAATTTAAAATAAAAAGGGCTAGAGATGAAGTTCCATGATAAGCACTTGTCCAGCATGTCCAAGGCCCTGGATTCAATCCCCAGTACTGAAAAAGAAAACCAAACCAAAAACCAGAGGCAAACTCCTGCTACATACAACATGAGACTTTCATAAAAAGAGCCAAAGAAGGAGACACACAGAACATGGGCTGTCCATGAAGAGAATCCAGAAGCCATATGTGCATGTACCACTCTCCCACAATGAGTATATTTATTAGGTATCACAGGCATGTACTAACTTAAAAGGACAGGGGAGAAAACATATTGTCAGGTTACATGAAGCTCAAAACAGGCGCGGTAACTGCATAGTGACGGGCTTGCTTCTGCAGAGGGAACTGGCAGGGAAAGGGGACTGGGGGAAAAAAAGTCTCAAAGAAGTTGGAAATATTTTCTGGTTATCTACATGAACCTAGTTATTTGCAAAAATTCATTGACCTTATCTTTAGGATAACAACATCGCACTCTCCCAAAAAATAAAGGTAAAGAAGTACTGTCAAGCTTTTCCCTACAGAATCAGCATTAGGATGTGAGAAGTTTCCATAATGTAGGTGGACTGGACGATTAAAACCTCATCTTTCTGATGGTGACCGCCACATCTACCTCCAGTCCTTGTCAACCTCCCTGTCTTTGGAGACCTCTGTCCCCTGGGCTCCAGTCATGGTCCTTCTGATGTCCCTGCCCTCAGCCTATCTCTGGGTGCTGCTCCGTCCCTGGATCCCTCCTGTGTTCTGCAGCCCCTCAGCCCAAATGACCCCAGAGAATCCTGAGCTTTATATATTATCTATGGGCCAGGGATATAGCTCAGCTGATTAGTGCCTGCCTGGAAAGTGCAAGGGCCTGAGTTTGATTCCTGTTACCAAAAATAAAAAATATCATCTACATGAGCAGCTCCAACATTTAGCATGTTCAGACAATTCCTGATAAGAGGGCAGGGTAGCTTGCTTAAAACACATAAAACTTGGTGTGTGTTGGGGGGACAAAACATAGCTGACTGTCAATACTGGGCAGCAGGTATGTGGGAGCTCTTTATACCGTAATGTTTTCGTGAATGCTTTAAAAATCTATAGCAACCCGGGTGTGGTGATGCATACCCATAATCCCTGCACTCAAGAGGCTGAGGCAGGAGGATCGCCATGAGTTTGAGGCCAGCCTGGGCTACATAGTGAGTTGAAGGCAGCCTGAACTACATTATGACACACTGTCTCAAAAAAAAAAAAAAATGGTTAAGAAGTTCAAACCAGGTGTGCTGGCACACACCTGTAGTCCCAGGAAGCAAGGCAAAAGGATTGCTGCAAATTGAAGGCCAGCCTAGACTACATAGCGAGATTATCTCAAAAAAAAAAAAAAAAAATCTCAGTAAAAAGTAACATTCTTCACTAGTTGGTCACGCCCCAACCTTGAGAACTGTTTAATGCTGCACCCCGTGAAGTTTCGATATATGTATACTTTATGAAATGGCTCAGTCAAGCTAATTGCCAGGTGCCTGCCACCACAAAGTTATTTTCTGGTGGTGAGAGCATTTAAAACCTGCTCTCTGAGCGAGCTTCAAGTCCACCTTGTTATTAACTCCAGTCGTCGCCGTGGACAACAGATGCAGAGGGCACCTTTGGAGTCGCCCCTGACTCACGCTTCCTCCCGTGCCCGTTTCTCCCTGGCTCTGCTTGCCAAACGGATTCCGGTCGTCGACTTTCCTCGCTTGCCCAGGCAGGCAGAGCGCTGCATCATCGCCTCCTTCCACTCTCGCCAGGCAGCGGGCCGTTCTCCTCACAGCAATCAGCACTGTTCCCGTTTTGCCTTTCTGGGGGGATAGATATGAGGCACGTGGCTCTAAACCTTCACACGTCCCCATGGTCTTCCTCGGGGCTCTGACCACAGCAACCACTGTCAATCTCTGTTGTTCACCACGGACATGTTTCTGAAAACAAGCATCAGCCCTTGCACATAACGCTGTGTTACACTTGCAAGATCCAAATCTTTGCACTGGCTACAAGGCCCTGTGGAACCTGACCCTGTCATGTCTCTAAATGATCCTGTCCCTCTACCCTTTCCACTGCTCTGCTCCAGTCACATTGGCTACCTTGACAATCCTTTAAGAGCCAGCCAGGACTCTTATGAAATACATATTTGGTCCTTGAGTGCAGGAGTGCTGCTCTGGAGGCTGAGGCAGGAGGATCACCTGGGCCCAGGAGTACGAGACTAGCCCAACAACACAGTGAGAACCTATATCCAAAACTTTTTCTTTCTTTCTCTCTCTCTCTCTCAGGCATGCTCACACATTTATCTTTTTCCCTGCTTCCTGGCATACCATCCAACTCCTGCAATCCTTGGACTCTCCTAAGTGATAGTGTTTTTTTCTGTGCTAATGAGCTGATGACAGCAGTCAGCAGCCCCTTAGGTATATTTAGGTAGCCTCAGGGTGGGGGCAGCACTAGAAAGAGCACAGGATTAGAGCACAGGGACTTTCAGCCCCACCCCCAACCTCCTGGGAAAGGAGAGGGGCTGAAGGTTGAATGAACAGACAACAGCCAATGACGGAACCAATCATGTCCTAAAACGGAAGTCCCCAAGAACCTAGAAAGTCAGGGTTTGGAGTTTCTGGACAACTGAACATGTTCGTGGAACTGGCATGGTCCAGAGAGGGCATGGAAGGGCCACATGCTACCCTACAAGTATTTTCAGCTGTATACTTTATGAAAAACAAAACAATCTGTTTCCCTGAGTTCTGCAAGCCACACAAGCAAATTAGCTGAGTCCCTAGAGGATGTTTCGAGAACCCCAATTTATGGCCCATTAGTCAACACACAGAAAACCATCTGCGGCTTGTGACTGGCATAGGAAGGGGGAAGGGTGGGTCTTGGGCCTGAGCCGTGACACTATCTCCTGATAGATAGTGCCATAACCAAGCTGAACTACAGGACACCTGGCGGGTGTCTGCTGCAGATCTGACTGCTGCCTGGTGTGTGGGGAATCCCCGCAGCCCACATCTGGTGTCAGAAGCTGTTGTGAGAGACGTGGGAGAACCTGAAACTGAGTTTGTTTTTTCCTCTCCCAAATCTACTCCTACCTCAGGGGCTTTCTGTTACCACTCTTCAGCATCTCCTTTTTTTTTTTTTTTTTTTTTGGTCTTGTCTTTTTGAGATAGAGTCTCACTATGCAGTTCAGACTGGATTTGAGCTCACTTTGAAGCCCAGGCTGGTCTCAACTCACAATGATCCTCCTGCCTCAGCCTCCCAAGTGCTGGGATTACAGGTATGTGTCATCACACCCAGACTTCTCCTATGATTTTTTGTTTGTTTGTTTGAGACAGGGTCTTACAATGCAGTTCAGGCTGTATTTGAGCTCACTTTGCAGTCCAGGTTGGTTTTGAACTCACAAGGATCCTCCTGCCTCAACCTCCCAAATGCTGGGATTATAGGCATGCACCACCACATCCAGCTTTAGTCTTTTCTTTTATGGTTAGTATTTTGTAGCCTAGGCTGGTCTCCAACTCCTAAGGATCCTCTGGCTTCAACTTCCCAAATACTGAGATGATAGGCGTGTACCACCATACTTGGTGCTACCATTTGCTTGAAGGTTCATTTACTTATCTTCTTTCAGGCCTCTGCTTAAATGTAACTGTTGTGAGTAGTAGCCAATGTGATCTGTTATTCCTGACTCCCTTTTATTGATCTGGGGTTTATTTTTTTAACTAGTAAACATGTACAAGATGATGTTTTGATTTATTTGTTGTCAAATGACTACATCAAACTAACATCTCTTACCTTGTATACTCTTTAAAAAAATTTTTTGTATGTGATGAGAATACATAACATCTGCTTTCAGCAAACTTCAAACATATGACATACTGTTATTAACTGTAGTTACCAAGTGGTACATTGGATACCTTGAACTTGTCTTTGTATCTTGTAGCCAACATCTCCCCTGGCCCCCACCACTGATGTTCTGTTCTTTACCTGATGTCATCTGTGCCACTAAGATACAGGCTGGGCAAAAGAAGGGCAGATGCTGCCCCTGATCACCACAGGATTTCAGCCCACAACTTCGCTGGCAGATGACCAGAGCTCCATAACTCATTCACTACCTGAATACACAAAATGAAGAGAGCAATTAATGAAGACATGAATGGACTGCTTGGCAAAGCTCTCCAAATTCCCAGTGCACATAGCTTTTGACTCACAAACTCTAGTTCAAACAAGGTATTTCTTTGAAAATACAGGCATATGCATGCAATTGGACATACAAGGATATCAATGACAGCAAAGGTTGATAACAATAGTTCAGAAATAATCTGAATGTCCATTGATAGGAAACTGTTCATAAAGGACAGGGTGGCCACACAACAGCATTCCATGCTGCTAACATGGTGTCTGACCACCCTGATGATTCATAAACAGGGCCAGTTGCCTGGTATGGGGGGTGGGGTGTGGACTCGCCCTGGAGTGAGGCAGGTTTGGGTTGGAATCCAGGATCTTCAGTAAGATCCTTCTCTTCTTTCAGACTCATTTTTTAAAACATCTGATAAACAGAAAAGAGGAAAGGTTGTAGTGACATGGATAAAGCAGAGAAAACAGAGCCTGGTACATAGTACACCCAGTTTCAGTGCCAGGTCTTTTACCTTTTTTTTTTTTCTTCTTTTTCCTTTTCGAGTCACTCCCACTACTAAGGGTTGCTGGGATGTAAAACCGCAAATGAAAGGCAATATGGGGTTGAGGAATGCAGGTTAGCAAAACAGATATGGCCGGAGAGGAAGATGCTGAAAGGGACACTGAAAGACATAATCCAGGGATGGTCTGTCATGTGTCTCTTCATTAAACACTCAAAAGCAAAATTCTGAGATGTTCTAAATTTAATGACCAGCAGATAGAAGAGAGATGGGGAGGTCAATCAGTTAAGAGTTAAGGGCCAAAACCAACAAAAGACTATTTTGCATTCTTGAATATATATTGAAACTGTAACTCAAATCCCACACTGACCATAACTGGGTTATAAAACTAGCAAACCCAAAAGCAACAAGAATTTCCCCAAACTTCCCTCCATTACATTATCTCATTCATCTGTAACCAATGTAAATTCCATATAAAAAATTTATGCTTTCCTTCTTCAAATTTTCTTTATAAAAATATTCTCAGCTCTAGTCCAGCAGATACTTCTTTAATAATTATCTAGCCCGACTGCTAGATAACTCAGCCCAGAACCTGGTCCTTTTTTTTGTCTAGCATCTGTAATGGCTCAATTCATACTTGCATTTCAAATCCCTTGGTCTTGAGAGTTCCGATTTAACACCACAATCTCTCAGAAGAAGCCATAAACAACAGAACTCAAATCAGTTTGTGTGACTGTGTTTCGGGTTAGCTAAGGTTTTTGCCTTAGTAGAAATGGAAATTAAAACTAAGGCACCAATTTATAGGACAAAGGCTGTAATTGGAATGGGAGAGGGAAGACAGGAAAGGAGGGGGCACATACAGTCTGATCTAGGGGGTTCAGCCTGGCACACCTCAAAGGTTGCTTTTAAGGTTTGAATGGGGACCAGTTTATTATCATTTCAGTCTTGGTGTCACCATTCTGGAATCTTTATGGCTGATGGATGCTTTTGTTCCCAGGAAATGATGGTTTATATCTGGCGGTCTTGGTCTTGTAGGGCTCCACCTTTCCTAGAATCTAAGAGATCTAGGGTTTAGGATGATGGCTGGAGGCCTTGGGTATAGCTGACTCCTTTGGTAAACCTCTTATCTTGGCATCCTCAGTTTTGAAGGTGGGGGGTGAAGTCCTGTAAATTCAGGGCTAATCAACTCTTGTCAGGCCAGTTCCTGGACAGACACTCCCTAAATGTTCAGCATACCTCTATGCAGAGCTGAGAAGAGATTCCACCCACATGTACAGTATCAAAGGATACAAAATGAAAATCAAACTTCATTTTGCTTTTAGGTACCTAATGGGGATCTGCACGCCCAAGCGAAAAGGCATGGTTCATAGCAAAACTGGCTTTTAAATCCCTGACTGTGCCAGGAGAAATACAAACCAACTAAGGCCCCAGGATTTTGCCTGTCCCCTATCTACCTCTCGCCCCCCTCCTCTGCGTGGACCTTGTGACACGACTGTACCAACTGCCGTTTTCACCTTGCATGTAGCAGTCTGAAGAAACAGTAGTCTGGCACTTGGGGGGAAGGGAGGTAGCACCAAGGATGAGGCCAGGGAGAAAGCAGCTCACAATCAATCACCATCATCACTGCAGACCACAACATAATAACACAGTGCTACTATACACCAGGCACTTCCACCATTTAATCCTGACAGCTACACTGTGCGGTGTCACCATCTCTATTTCACAAATGTGGACACAGAGGTAAAACGGAGACAGGGGTGGGATGGTGGTGTTGTAAGCTCAAAAATTCAAAATGTGCCTTTACACCCTGTTCAATGACTTATGTAATCACCCCTTTCTGCAAGATTTGTGTAATAGCCGTATTAATTTACAATCTTGTGACTTACCCACCAGGTAACCTCTCCCCTTGGGATGTAAACTGATCCTGGGACCCTGACCCCTCCCCTTGCGATGTAAGCTGATCCTGAGACCCCAGACCCCTCCCCTTGCGACCTAAACTGATCCTGAGACCCCAACCCCTCCCCTTGCGGTCTGCAACTTTAAACAAAGGCCCTTGCAACTCCCAGTGGAGGACTCCCGACCGTCCCATGGGACAGTGCCGCCGCTGAGCTCAGCTAATAGTTTTTCTTTTCTTTTTTAATTTTTGGAGTCTGCCGCTTTTGAACATCACAGAGGAGCTTAGATTTATTCTTTTATTGTCTTTTTGGTTGCTTAAATTAAGTCAGTATGTACATAAAGTACCTGCTCAAATAACATTCGTTTATTTATAGTTCTGGAGTTTGAACCCAAGGCCTTCCCTCTGGACGGCATCCTCAGGCCCCTCTGCCCTTTTAAAACTTCTTGTATATGTGCTGGCGAAGCAAGCACTTTCTTAACTTTTTCAAACTGGGTCTCCTTAAATGACTAAATTGCCCAGGCTGGGCTCAATAGTGCGATCCTCCAATCTCGGCCTCCTAGAGTGCTGAAACTACAAACACTTAATACAATTGAAGGCAACACTTGAAATGAAAAACGAGAAACCTCTCACTAACGACTCTGCAACACCCCGTTGCCGCAGTATTGGATTGCGCATGCGCCCCTGCAGGCCGCGCCTCCCACCCGAGTCCTTAGGGTCAAGTGCAGGGTTCTGCCCGCGGGTTTTTAAATTTTCGGAGCTTTGAGTAGACGCTTCTCACCGTAGCGGCGGAGGGATTTATAGCGCAGTCCTAGCCCCGAGTAGGCCTTGAGTCCCCGAACCTTCAAGATCTGATCTGCCCACCTCTGCCGCTCCATCCTGCACCCCTGGGCCTGGGGGAACCCTCAGTCCAAGCTGAACCTTTCTCCAGTATACCTCTCTGCCTTTGCCTAGCTGTTCCTGCCGCTTGCCCGACCTCGCGCTCTTTCCTAAGTGATTTGAGCCCCTCACCTTTTCTCTCCACAGACCGGGACCCCTTCCTAGGCACACTAGATCTAAAACATTCCTGAACCAAAACTCAGCACAGGACACTGAAACGCCTTGCCGCACCAGCCCGCCGCACCCCGCCAACATCAGTGAAGAGATGGGTCTCGAACTCAAAATCCCCTGCAGCTGCCATCTTTCCCGGTTCCACTTGCCCCTACTTCCCCGCCCCCTCGCCGACGAGACGCGCATGCTCAAAGCCATCTGCGGCGCGCTCCCGTCGCCGCTCCGTAATCCGCATGCATGCTAAAGCCGAACACATCCATCAACGCATGCTCAGCCTGACCAACGCGCATGGCTAGCCCTTGGCGCATGCGCAAAGCCAGTAGCCAGCGGGACCTGAGTTCAGCGTGGCCTCGCGATACCTCTTCCTTCTCCTCTTCCTGTTTGAGGCAGGGCTTCTTTTAGGTCGCTCTTCCAGGACGCCCAGGCCAGTTGTGGAATGGTCAGTGTCCACTTTCTTTGTCTCTTTTTCACAACCTCGATCCCCAGACACCATTTACTGGCTGGTGGCTTGTTGTGGAATTTCCTTGCCCCCACCTCATCGCGTCACAGACGAGCGCGCGCCCGGCCCCAGGAACCAATCAGCAGTCGCCTTAGGTAAGGCGCGAACTGCGCGCAGGGCGCGCGCTGATGGGGGCGAGGCTTGGGGCAGTGGGGCGCGCCGCAAGTCCCGCCCCTTCGACGACTAGTCCTCCACGGGTCAATGGGCGGGTTGTGCAGCTGGGTAGGGAGCCAGGGCTGTAGGCTAAACGACAGATTGGCCAGTCGGGGTAGGGATGACAAATAATGAATAAGTAGAAATGAGCCCTTGAATTAATAATAGGTAGAACCTATAACTTGTCCTAAAAGGACTGGGAACATCCCTCTCATAGCATGTCAAGAGAAGTTTAACGTCCAAGCAGATTCTGGGTAGCAGCCCTCCAGGGAGGAAACTTGAGTTGTGGGGCTCCCCGCGGGAAGCTTCGTAAACCGAACCTGTAAATAAACATTAAGTACCAGGGGGCCCTTAGAAAGAGGTGTGAATAGATTATTCTAAATTTCTGTGGTGCCAGGTGCCCCAAGAGGACAGATGGAAACACAGCTGGAAATTGGGAGTGCCCTGAAGGACTTGAAAATAGATGCTTTGATTCCAGAAGGTCCCCTGAATGTGTGAAGTGATGTTTTAGGTACTGAGAAAGCCCCCTCAAGGAATAGGTAAATCAGACTCTTCCTGGGAAGTCACCATAAGAGCCCTGTGAATAGACACTAACCGGGCTGGCTGAGTTTGAGAGATCCCCAGAGGAGCTTGGAAATAGCATTGGAGTGCCTAGATTATATATAGATGAGTGCTCTCCCAGGGCTGTTAAGTAGACTCAAAGTACTGTGGTTAGTTTCAGAATAATTGCAAATGGACACTTCCTTGCCAGGAAAGAGATCCTCCTAGGTACCTGAACAGACATTAGTGTTGGGGCATAGTCCCCAGTGGGATGAAGACAGACACTTAAGCACTGGGGAGGTTTCCAGAATAACGTGGAGACAGACATTTAATTGCAGGGGAGGAAAGAGTCCCAAGTTCTGGAGGGATGTCCTTCAGAGACTGTAAACAGTTATTTAAGTGCTGAATGAATCATTTTCCATAAACAGGCCCTTGTCCTTCTCTGTCTAGGAAGGCCATCTTCATCCTGGTTTGTGGCTAGGGAGAGGTCACTTAGAGCAGCGAGGGGAGCTAGACAAGCCCCTGCCCAACTAGCAGAGTTGTTCCTGTATCCTGTAATCAGATGTGTTAGTTCTGGAGTGTCTGCCACAGGGACCTATTGATGTCATTACTGAGGTGGCACAGGGAGGGATTCCTAGTGGAAATCCTAGTGGAAATTGATATCCTCTACAGGCTGTTGATATCCTGTAAACAGGCTGAAATGTAGAGGATATCAGGCTCTTAAGAGCTAAGTGGGAATAAGCACATTTTCTGTAAAGGACCAGAGAACAGTCGTTTTAAGCTCTGCAGAACACATTGCCCCTTTGCCATTGCATCAAGGAGGAGGCCATAGACATTTTGTAAATTGATCACTGTGGCTGTGTTCCAGTGAAACCTTGTGTTTAGAAAAACAGGACACAGACCGGATTTGACCCAGTGGCCACAGTTTGCCAGCCTGACCTCTGAGCTGGGACAGATAATCCTATATGGTCCCACAAACAGTTAAGTGCTCTGAAGTCTTCTCTAGAATGATCTCCCTTGAAACGCTCCTGAGGGACCTGTCACCCAGTTCTTAAATGGTAGAGTGGGGTCCTGTATCTTACAGGACATCTTGATGAGCATTGTGAGAACTCTAAATGAAGTGAAATTTGGAATGAGGGATGGCAGACCTTCAGGGTGGAAGGTTAACAGACTGAAATGTAGAGGATATCAGGTTAAATTAGACCTGAGGATGCTGGCTCCCCAGCCCCATGTATGCCAGCATGGAGTGACCAGAAGGCTGAGGAGCTCGGTAGTGATTTGTAAGGAGATGACTTGACTCCTTGACTCCTTCTCCTTCTCCACTTTTATGGGAACCTGCCCTATGAGTTCTGTTGCTGTTGGGAGCATTTCAGATAGTTTTGGTGACAAGCAAGAGAAATACATTTGTTTGTCACTGCCTCCACAGGATAATATTAGGCTGCTGAGCCTTCTGTCTTGTTATACTATGCTGTCCATTAAGTTGCCTCGGAGCCCAAAATGTCTATGTGCACATCACTCTCCACACACACATTCCTTCCATCCAGAAGGAAGAGGCAAAAGACACATGCCAGCTTCTGTGAAGGAAAGTTTCTGAAAGCTGCCAAACCACACTTCGGGTATATCACTGGCCAGAAAGTACTCATAGTCATGTGATCCCGCCTAACTGCAAACAGAACGGAGAAGTGTGCTCGAGGCAGACATGGAGCACAGAACTGGGGTTTACCCTGTTGAAAGGAGTAAACAGTGTCCAGCTGCTGCCCAGCCATGGAGCCCTCTTGGAGGCAGCACCTCCATATGGCCCAGGGGGAGCAGGTGGAGTGGGAAGAGACTCTCCACCTGAAACCCCCTCATCCCTCCTGCAGGCCACCATGTCTGAGTCGGGGCACAGCCAGCCCGGGCTCTATGGGATTGAGCGGCGCCGGCGGTGGAAAGAGCCTGGCTCTGGTGGCCCCCAGAATCTCTCTGGGCCTGGTGGTCGGGAGAGGGACTACATTGCACCATGGGAAAGAGAAAGACGGGTGAGTAGACCTAAGAGCAGCACATCTGTTTCTCTTTGTCCTGTGAATGCAGCTTGCACATCTGCCACCTGCCAAACTTCAGTCTAGGTCCCAGGATTGATCTCTAAACAGAACTGCTCTGGGGGAGTGAGAAGGTGGAGAATGAGAAAGGGGTTGTTTTAGACAGCACAACAAGAAGGTCTCTGAGAAGAGAGTGACTTTTGCACAGAGACCGAAGGAGACAAGGGAAGAAACCATGTCAGAGTCTGAGTTGATGAGCATTCCACATGGCAAGAACGGCACTCACAAAGGCCCTGGGGTAACCCGTGTCTGGTGTGTTTTTGGAAGCCAGTCTGCTCAGTGGGTGAGGGAAGAGGGAGACTCAGGGTTGAGGTCAGAGTGGTAACTGGGTCAGGTCCTGCAGAGCCTGGTGGGCCTTGGAAAGAACTCTGGCTTTCACCCTGAGTGCGGTGGCATTGCGGGTTGTGTGCTGAGAGGTGCTGCTGTCCTAGTGTGAGGCCCCAGCTGGAGAGGGCTAAGCTGGAGTCAGTAGGCTTTAGACCGTGCTCAGGTCCAGGTCCAGGTCCAAGTCCTGGTCCTGCGCTGTCTCAAGTCCGCCTCATTCTGCCTGTTCCATTGTCCAGATCTGGGCCTCCAGAGGCCTTGGTTTGTGCCTTAGCCCTTCCTTGCTCCTGCCTGTGGTACTTTCTGTTGGCTCCACCTCAGACACTTGGCGGGATAGAAGGAGAGAACATGGGGACCAGTTTCTGAGCTGTGAAACTGAAAGTCCAAGATGGATGTAGTCACCGCGAGCTGGGCTCCTGCCTCTTCCTTCTCAGAGGCATAGTGTACGGGACAGCATGTGGGCTCTGCCATACGTGTCCCACTGGGCGCGTTCCCATCATCCTGCCCCAGCAGCTCTGCTCCCTGCACACGCAGCTCCCAAATCCCCACTTGGTGTCTGGCGTGGCTGCCCAGCTGCAGCCGCCTCCTGTCTCATTCTGGGCCAGGCATGCTGCAGTTCCTCCCACTAGGCCTCATCCTGGACACTTCTCTCCCCACCTGATCCCCCGCCATGGGGCAGGGGGATCGGGCAGGGCTGGGCAGCAGCCTTCAGAGTGCATCTGTCCATCACCTCCACTCTCACAGGTCCTTGTACCTCCTGCAGACCTGAAGCCCCTGCCCCATAGCCCTTCTCTTTCCAGAGCCCTTGGGTGCTGCCTTTTGTGCACTGTTCACCACAAGTTGGTGATGTGGGCAGGGCGCAAGGGGGGAATCTCCACTGTGTGGAGGATGAGGTGGACCCGGGGAAGAGGATCGGGGCTCGAGCCAAGGTCTGTCTATTCTCGTAAGATCCAGGGTGAGCCAGGGGGGCTGAAAGAGGGCAGTGTGTGGGACTCTGGCCACCAGCTTGCTGGGCAGTGGCAGGACACAGGGGAGGAGGGGACCAGGATGGCAGGTGCTGCGGCAGCGTCACACAGCGCTTCTGTGTGTCAGGCCACTCTGGCAAGTCACTAGTCCTGGCTCCTGTCATCCTTGTACCTATCCTGTGAGGAAGGAGCTCCTGTCCCTATGTACCAGAGGAGAAACCAGGGCATCAGAGAGGTGGCTCCTTACGCAAGTCCTCCCAGCAGGCAAGAAGCAGGGCCAGGCTGGAACCTAGCTCTGCCCAGCTCCAGTGCCCCAGCCCCTTCCTACTTGGACATGTCCAGAGAGCAGCTGGACAGGATGGGGGAGGATGATTCTGGAGCCAGACTGCCTGGGCTCAGACCCCAGCTCCATTACTTATTAACTGTGTGACTTTGAAGAAGCCACTTCACCTCTCTGTGCCTTTTTCCCTTTGGTAAAATGGAAGTAAGCAGGAGTCTTGCGGGGTAGTCACAAGGGAGTAACATGGAGGCTTTTAAAGTAGTATCTGCTACTTAGTGGCCATCCGCAATGTGGGGGAGAGCTAGGTGACTGAGTAACCATCTCCCTCCCCACAGGATGGGAGCGAAGAGACCAGCACAGCAGTCATGCAGAAAACTCCCATTATCCTCTCGAAACCTCCAGCAGAGCGGGTAAGTGGGAGGAGGAGGAGGAGGAAGGCAGCAGGCAGGGGTCTCCTCCACTGGCTGAAACCCTTTCATCCCCATAGTCTAAGCAGCCGCCAGCACCAGCTGCCCCTGCTGCGCCACCAGCTCCAGCTCCTCTAGAGAAGCCCATTGTCCTCATGAAGCCGAGGGAGGAGGGGAAGGGCCCAGTGGCCGGGACAGGTGCTTCTACTCCTGAGGGCACTGCCCCGCCACCCCCTGCAGCCCCTGCACCACCCAAGGGCGAGAAGGAAGGGCAGAGGCCCACGCAGCCTGTGTACCAGATCCAGAACCGGGGCATGGGCACTGCCGCGCCCACAGCCATGGACCGTGAGTGGAGGCTGGTCAGGATGGGCTTGGGAGGGGCATCTGCCATGCCCAGACCTTCACTCCATCCTCTGTCTTTTCCCCCTGCCCGTCCAGCCGTTGTGGGCCAGGCCAAACTGCTGCCCCCAGAGCGCATGAAGCATAGCATCAAGTTGGTGGACGACCAGATGAATTGGTGCGACAGTGCCATTGAGGTACCAGGGCCCCTTCCTGAGCCGCGCTGGGGCCTAGGCCCTCTGTCCTCCACCCCAGCCTCCAGCTCTTAGAAGGCTTTTCCACATTAACCCACCTCTGGGCAGCTGCAGCAGTGAGGGCTGGAGTGAGAAAGCTCTCACCTCACCAGGGCTGAATTTCATCCAGCTTGTCTCTGCTGTGTGTGATATCCTGAAATACACAGATATAGCTCTGAAGAAGCAACCCTTTCTGCTGCCCTAGGGGCCCTGGGATCTGCTGCATCATCCTCTGGCAGGGTCTCCCAGGCACTGCCAACTGGGTCAGAACCCATGGTGCCTCAGTGCTAACTGCTGTCATTGTACTCCCTGGAGGGGCCTGGTCCCTGGAGCCCCTGCTCTGGTTCAGACCTCACCTGCCTGGCCCAGAGTGCCTGCCTTCCCAGCTTTCGGCTGCCTTTTCTCCCCAACACCCACCATATCACAGTCCTGCCCCGGTCCCCCAGGAATGACCCCTTCTTCCCCCAGCAGCCTGACCATAGGACAACGGCTGGGACCGTGTGTCACCTGGCCCCTGCCACCTCTGTGTTCACTCTATCAAGCAGATCTTCCTGACAGTGATCTGTGTGTGCTGTCTGGGATAGTAGTCACTGCCCCCGTAGCGGGCTGTGCAACCAGAGAAGAAAATTTTTAAATTTTAAATTGTATTTTTAGTTAATGTAAATGGCCATGTGAGATCTGTGCCTACCATTTGAACAGGGGATGCTCTTCTGTTTCAAGGTTTTAAACCTCATGAAAGCTTGGTAAGCCCAAGGCTTTTTTAATTTTGTTTTTTAAAAAAGCTTCTCTGCCAATTCTGAGGCACTGCAGTTTAAGGCAGAGCTGTTTGCCATTAGGAGCATCTCTTTTGCCCCCTGGTGGTAAAAGTCAGCAGTGCTGGTAGCCCAGAGGCAGAGGTTTCAGGACTGTCTCTAAGGGCCCTTAGACCTGGCCCAGATTTTCTCATCTCCTCTGTGCAGGCCTCTCCCTGTGTTGTTTGTTCCTTCACTTTCCCAACCTGCTGGAAGCAGGAGTCTACCCCAGTAGCCCTGAGATGCAGCATCTTGTCTTCTGTGTTCCTGGGTCTCACACTTCCTTCTTCAAGATCAACCTCCTCTTCCCTGCTGTGTTCCACCGGCTCTGACTTCCTTTAGTTTCTTTTTTTTTTTTTTGTGCCAGGGATCGAACTCACGACCTCATGTTTGCCAAGCAGGCACTTATGCTAAATCCCCAGCCCCTTAGTTTCAGTTTCTTGTGGTTTCTTGACCATGCCAGGCTTTTTTTCTACCTCAGAGCTCTCACAGATGCTGATCCTGGCACTCAGAACGTTCCACATAACCCTGCTATGACATGGGAAAGAGGCCCTTTGCCCATATGAGAAGTTTTTTCCTTATCTGATAAAACAGGCGCACCAGGCACAGAGGACTCTGGGGTCTCCTTCTCCCTGTGACCCCTGACAGATTCTTGAGGCTCATATTCCTGCATCTTCCCACAGTACCTGTTGGACCAGACTGATGTGTTGGTGGTTGGTGTCCTGGGCCTTCAGGGGACAGGAAAGTCCATGGTGATGTCATTGTTGTCAGCTAACACTCCCGAGGAAGACCAGAGGTGAGGGGACGTCAGATACAAATACAGAAGGCCAGAAGGGAGGTGGGCACCCTGCTGGGGCAGCAGCAGGGCAGGGCAGGGTAGACCTGGGTGTTGTAAGTGGTGTTACCAAAGGACTTGGTGAAGCTGCATCTCCCAGGGCTCAGTGTCTTTATCAGGTGAGGAGGATTATGAGCTGGACTAAGTATATTTGGCTCCAAGGCAGCTACTTTGTTCTTCTTCCTTCCTGCCTGCCTTGCCCCAGGAAATGGTTCAGAGCCCAGCAGGGAAGTTGGGTGATAAAGTCATTAAGGCTTTGGGTTCAGGTCCACCTCAGGCTCAATCTTGCTATTACCAGCTGCTTGCTCTTGGCCAGGACGATTTACATCCTAGTATCACATGTTTAGGTAGATTCTTAGAGGATAAAGCAAGGTCAGGAAGGTGAAAGTTAATAGGCACTTGGCATAGAGCCTTGTTACTCATGCAGTGATGGCCGATAGGATCTGGGAAACAGAGTGGGAAAGAGAACTGGGTACAAGGAGCGGGTCCAGTACCGGCTTTAGGCCTACGGTGTTACTTTAGGAAAATGACTCTCCCTGTCGGGCCTGGAGAGGATGAGGCTTGAGGGTTCCCTTGCCTAAACAATATTCTTCAGTAGGATGGAGTTAATTATAAAATCAGAAGGAATTTGGGGGAGGGGAGGAATTTAAGTAGAACCTGTAGCCTGGCATGGTGGCACACATCTGTATCCCACCACTGGGGAGGCCGGTGCAGGAGGATATGAGTTGGAGTCCCGCATGGACTATGTAGTGAGTTCAGGGTCAGCCTGAACTACTTAGCAAGACCCCTTCTCAAAAAAACAAATGAACAAAAGAAATGGGACCTGAAGCTGGGGGCAGAACAGGGAAGGGAGAAAGTCAAGGATTAGGGAATAGGGGAGATACACAGCCTAATAAAGACTCAAAATCAGGGACGAGGAGGGAAAGCAGCCACTTGGGGTAGTAAGGAACAGAGACTTAATCAAGACTCACCTGAACAGCATCTGCAGAATTTTATGCATATCTGCATTTGGCTTTTTGTCTAGGGACTGGGTCCAGTTTTCAGCAGCTGGGCTGGAGAGGCTAATGGAGACCCAGCAATGGGTGGAACCACTGCTGTGGGAATCCACATCCTCCGGAACTGGGCTGTGAGGTTCCCGCGCCCCTCTCCCAGGTCAGCCCTTGCCACCTCCTCTGTGCTGGCCGACCTCAGCTCAGCCTGACTCCCTCTTCGGAACCGTTCCCGCTCTCGCAGCGTCCTTTCCACGTCAGTTCTCAGCCTCAGTGGCAAAATTTCCTCACATTTCTCAGTTCAGATTCCCGAGCCAGAGAATGCCTCTGGCTCAGTTTGTGTTTTAGTATTATTTTGTATGTTTTTTATTTATTTTATCTTATTTTATTTTGAGACAGGCTCTCACTATGTAGTCCAGGCTGGTCTCGAACTCACTATGTAGCCCTTGCTCCTACCTCATCCTCTTGAGTGCTGGGGCTACAGGTGTGTGCCACCGCGCCTGGCTCACCAGTTTTGACCCATCAGCTTGCGGTATGGTAGACTTTGGGATCAACTCTTTCCATCAGTCATACTTCTTCTTCATAATTCATTTATTTCTCCCTTCCTTTGTTCCGTCCTCCTTGTTGCACGCCAGGAGCTTCCTATGTGGTCTTTCTGTCTTAGTTTAGTTCATTTAGAATCTATTGAATGCTAACTATGTGCAGGCACTGTTCTTGGTGCTAGGCACAACAATATACAAAATTGACCAAAACATGTCTTCCCAGGGCTCATGTTTTAATAGTAGAGATGTAAACAAAATCAGCCTTTTACTTAGCACATTAGAAGATGAAAACAGAAGGGAGCGAGTGGGAGGGGGGTGGCGTTGGGCCTGAGTTACAGTTTTGTACAGGGCGGTCAAGGAGGGCTAGGACAAGGAGATGACAGAGTGAAACAGACTAGGAGGATGTGGGCCATGTCAGGGCGAGGACGGGCACAGACAAAGCCTCTGAGCTGGGGGCTCGGCTGGGTGACAAGAGTGCAGCATCTGAGGAGGAGAAACGGGGGAAAGTAGCTCAGGAGTAAAGTAGCTCAGTGGTAACCTATTTGCCTCCTGGGCACAAAGCTGCCCACACTCCCACCCCCACGAAACAGACTAGAGTCAAAGGAGAGGATGAAGTAGGGAGCTGGGGGGAGGCCACGTGGTGTGGGGCCTGTCAGCCCTTCTCTCCACCCTGCTCTCCTTGTCACACAGCAGCAAGAAGGACTTTGCAAACAAAAACTTGTTCTGCCAGCCCTTGTGCATTATCAGGCCCTTTGCCAGGCTTGTAGGCCAGTTCCTGACCATGCTCCAAGATGGCCTGCGTGGGCTCCACTTGCTGCCTCCCTCATCCCCGGCCCACCCTGGGCTTATTCTTGCTACTCTTGCCCGGACTGGTCCTTGTGCAGACCACCTCTCTTTTGCTTAGAATAGTCCTCTCCTCTGTCCCCCTCACATTCACCTCCTACTGACCCCTGCTTTCTTTCCCACCCTCAGCAATGTGTCTGCTCCTTCAGGGCTGCCCTTCTCAGCTCTTTGAACTGCCTTATCTCTACTCAAACGCCACACACCTCCTCTTTATAACCCCCTGGTTACTGAATTCTGTTGATTTGTAAAGCCAGACCAGAAGCCCCACAGAAGCAGGCTTTGTTCACCAATCTGTCCTGGTCGCTGGCAGAGGGGAAGTCTTCTGGGCAGTGTTTGCTAAGTGGGAGGTGCCTGCAGAGGCATCTCTAAGAGGTAGGAATTACCCTTTGGCAGGCAGGTACTGTTCTCCTGATTTTCCAGATTGTAAGACATATTCATTATTTGAGTCACGGAATTGAACTCTGGTTTAGGGGAAGGCCTGGCTCTGCCTGCTTTGCTTTCATGTCCCCAGCAGGCAGTGCAGGTGGGGATGAGGAGGGCGGGTTTCTCCAGAACTGGAGACGAAGACTGCAGACTTCCTCGGTGGGGATGGAGGATGCTCAGTGTGCTTTCCCAGTGCCTGCTTAGCAGCAGCCAAGGGCCCTACCTCACTGCGCATACGGCCTTCTTCTTAAGGCTTTGCCTAAATGAACCTCACGGGAGTTGGGAGGTTTGAGTGCTGTGGTTATCACCATGTTACAGTTGAGGAAACTGCAGAGAACAGGGATGAGAGATTAAAATTGCCCACAGCCACATAGCCCAGAAGGCAGAGCCGAGGTTGGAGCCCTAGCAGTCGGCAGAGCCTCTGCTCTTGAGCACCCCTGTTCTTGGCTTTAGTGACTGAGTGAAGCCCAAGAGACGAAACATGGCTACCAGACGTGGGCTGCAGATGGAAGCTGAGTGGGCAGGCAGGGCCATGGCTCCTGTGCATGCACTCTGGAGATGTCAAAGGCCAGGAGACAGAGCTCCCCTCTACCCAACCTGCTCCTCTCCACAGGGCGTATGTTTTCCGGGCCCAGAGCGCTGAAATGAAGGAGCGGGGCGGCAACCAGACCAGCGGCATTGATTTCTTTATTACACAAGAGCGGATTGTTTTCCTGGACACACAGGTGCCTGCCCCCAACTCGACTGTCCCACCACAGGCCACAGCCAGCCGGGAGGGAGGGTTTGTAAACCAGAATCCTGAGTGACCCCAGGCTGCTGTGTGTCCTTAGCCAGCTGTGTCATTCTTGGCCCTTGCGCTCTGCCTGGCAGATTTTGTCTGTCCACCCTGCACGCAGCCTATGGGATCTTCAGATGGAGTCCTTTGAAGCGTGGGCCTGGGGTTGGTCTGTCCCCATCCTGCCTTTAATACGTAGCAGCTGAGCACTTCAAGCTTTCACTGCCTTGAGTCCCGGTTTTCTTGTGTGGGGATGAGGGTTGTACTCAGTCTCCTAGGGGTTTCAAGGAGGCAGTAGAACAGCCCAGGCAAAGCGTGTGGCCAGGGCCGGCCTGGGACTCGCGTCGGCTTCTTGCTGCCGTTGCCGCTTAGCCATCCACATTCCCTGCAGCTTTTCTTGCTTCTAGCTCTCCTCAGGCAGAGGCCAGATGCTCAGCCCACCACTAACTTGACTCCTGTGCCTGTGCCCCAGACCCTACGCCCCTCTGCCCTCTTTGGACTTTGAACATCCTCTTCCATCTCCCGAAAACCACTGATGAGCTGTGGGACCTTGGGTGGCTTCTTTGATGTTTCCATTCCTCAGTTCTCTTACGTGGAGAGAATAAAATTGCCAGCCTGTCTCCTTGGGTTTTTGTGAAGCGTGGTCCAAGTGAGGCCCTGGCCACAGTGCTCAGCAGTTAGGTGCTAACCACTTTTAGCAGGTAGCACTGTTATAGAAACAGGGTGCCCAGCTGCGGCCTCCTGGGCAGACTTCCCTTCTCTGACACCCGCCTTGCTCCCTGCACCTCCCCTCACAGCAATGACCCTCCACGTGCGCCGCAGCTCTCCACCCAGCAGGTCCCTCTGGGCATAGCCCTTCTGGGTGCCTGTAGTGCACTTGGAGGGTCAGGTTTCTGGTCACTTCTCATTGATGACACAAGAGTGTGGGGAACCTACAATGCAAGGTGAGCCCTGTGCTTGGCCCAGCGCAGGGATGTGGCTGAGGGCTGGGTCAGATGCCCACGAGGAGAAAGGAAGTTAATGAGACTGAAGAGCCGAGCTCACCATGTCCAGTTCTCCAAAGTGAGCAGTCGGAAAAGCCCTGACCAGCAGAATTCCACTCTGCAATAGGGAGCCGGAAGGCTGTCAGCTCAGTCAGCCCTTGCCACTGCTCAGAGGAGCGCTTCTTTAAGGAAAGTTGGTTGAGCATGAGCTGACTCTTTACATTTGCGTGCGCTGATGGGATTTTTAAATTCTTACCGAGTTTCACGCTAATCACTGTTTGTTGACCTGAGTAATTAGCACAGTTCTGAAAGCATATGAAACAACAAATGACCAAAAGAGTCTTTAAGGGATGTGACTCATTCAAGTACATGGTGAACTTATTAGCACTAGGAGATTTCTTCTCTTAGGGCCTGAGGCGCTGGAGAGCAGTCATGATTTGTAGAAGAGCTGGGGAAAGTGTGTTGCTTTGAAATTTTTTTCTTCAGCTTTCTCTTGCTGACCAGCACTACACTAATTAGAAGTCACCTGCTTGTGTCTGACCTTGTTTTGTCCTGAGAGAGGCACTGTGTTTGCCTTCAACATGTGGCACTTGGGCTGCCGAGATGGCCCCTTCTCTCATGCTGCTTTCTCTTTCTGGCTGCAGCCCATCCTGAGCCCCTCCATCTTGGACCATCTCATCAACAATGACCGGAAGCTGCCTCCTGAGTACAACCTTCCCCACACTTATGTGGAGATGCAGGTGAGCAAGCCAGGCCAGGCCAGGGGAGGTTTTTGCCTCCCGAGGCCTGTGATGGGGAGCTAGACTTGGTCATTGGCTGCATTTCCACTTAGGAAGAGCCCTGGAAACCCTAAGAGCTGTGGGATGAGGGTGGCACCAAGAGTCCAATCTGGCCCAGCTCCTTCAGGACCCCAAGTTTCTTGTGGAAGGGTGGTGACGCTCCTGCCTTACCTCACCAGGGCCGGCCTGTGCTGGAAGGGCCGGCGCAGCTCGCACAGATGCTGCTTGGAGGTTCCCATGCCCTGGCCCCAGGGTCACAGCCAGGTCCTGGAATCCAGAACCCCAGTCTGGGCACGGGAGACCCTCAGCCCTCCATCCCTTCCTGTCCCCTCAGTCACTGCAGATTGCTGCCTTCCTCTTCACTGTCTGTCACGTGGTGATCGTGGTCCAGGACTGGTTCACAGACCTCAGTCTGTACAGGTGAGGGGTGCTGGGGAGGTGAGATAGGCCCAGGAACCAGGACTCTGGTTTCACACAGCAGTCAGAGGGACCCTTTAAGGTGTAAGTAGGAGGCAGAGCCAGCCCCACCTGCCCTCTGAAAGCAGGCCTATGAGCCTCCACTGACTTTGTATTGCTTCTCCTCGTTGTCACACTTACCTCACAGAGGCCTTCTGGCCCTTGCGTCCCCTAACTGTGCTGAAGGTGGAGTGGGCTCCGGACCGTATCTCAGCCCGGTACATTCTTCACCTTGAGGTTGGAAGCACTTTGCCTGCAGACCTTCTGCAGCTCCCTCCCTCGTGCTGCTCAGGTCAACTTAAGGCCTTCCCTGACCTTGTCAGCATCCTGTTACTGGCCCTGCTCCAGCTGTTTTCCTTCACTGCGTTTACCTCTCTGTTGGGAAGTGATGAGTGCAGCCATCTCTCTCCTCTTTGAATGTTAGCCACTGCAGGGAGAGAGGTCCCCAGTGCCTGTCACAGTGACTACACATGTTGGATATTTAGTACAAGTTTGTGACTGCATAGCACAGGGAGCTGCCTGGTCTGGTTCTTGGAGTTTTGTGGCCCACCCTCTCCTGACATGAGTGCCATCCCATGACAGCAGAAAAAAATGCATATTATGGGCCCAGAGGAGCCCTGCCTGAGCAGCTATGAGGTTCAGAAATGCCCCTGACGAGACTGGCTCAGCACCTCTGGCCCCAAGGATCTCTTTCAGCCTCAGCCTGCAGAAGACAGTGGTGGGGACAGCTTTGGGTCTGGGGCCTAGGCATGAGGAAAAGGCAGGAGGAACTCATGGGGAGTGGAAAACTGGGTTAGAAAGCAGATGTCTCCAAAGCCAGCAGCCCTGGCTTGGAATCCCAGCTCCTGCTGGGGTGTTTTTCCTGAGTTCCTCAGTGGCAGACTTTCGTGTAAGCAGTCAGTAGAGTGCCCTGTACCAAGAAGGCAGTTTATGGTTGGAAGCTTGCTTCCTGTTTGCATTAATAATGCTGGAGGTGGGGATGAGCTGTGGCGTGCCCAATTGCAAAAATAAATAAATAAATTTAAAAAAAAAAGACTTGCTGGGGTCGTTGTGACCAGATCTAGATGACTTAATTCTGAAACAGTCCCCTCCCACCGCCTGCTGGGATTCATTTCACTTCCCAAATGTACTAAACATCTGCATACCTGGCACTGGGCACACAGGTGTGAGGAGCGCAGGTGACGCACTGCTCTTGTGGGCTTAGGGTTTGGGGAGGGTTAGGGTGTTGGCCTGGTGCACCCGCCAGAGCCTTGAGTTGAAGCCATTGTTACCAGTGGACTTCTGAGTAGTAGGCTGTGAAACTGCAGGCAATCTGTGTGAATGAGGAGAAAGTCCACACGTTTTATCAAAGCCGTTATCCCTACCAGATTTATTTTATTTACTTTTTACATACTTGGAAAGGTTATTTTTAAACAGCACCAATTGAAAGCATGTGCACATAAAAACCTGCAAACAGCAGATATTTATAGCAGCTTTATTCATAATTGCCAAAACTTGGAAGCAAGCAAAACATCTTTTAGTTGGCGAGTGGATAAAGAAACCGGTACATGCCCACGATGGTATGTTATTCAGTGTGAGGAAGAAATGAGCTATCAAACCACGAACCTTAAATGCGTATTGTTAAATGAAAGAAGCCAGTTTGAAAAGCCCAACCGTCTGACATTCTGGAAAAAAAGCTAAACTACGGCGGTGGTACACGGAGTGTTGCCAGGACTGGTGGGTGGAGAGCGATGAGTCAGCGGAGTGCAGGGACGGCAGGGGCAGGGAGGCCGCTCGGTGCGGAGCCTACACCCCGGGGGCGCTGCCTGCGTAGGGTGCAGACGCAGGTGATGGGTCACATGTGTCGGCTGTAACACTCAGCACTCTGGTGGGGCGTTGAGAGGAGAGGGAAGCGTGTGCATAGGGGCAGCAGGTGTGTGGGAATTCTGTACTTTCCGCTGTTTTGCTGTCCACCTAAAAGTGTTCTGAAAAATAGTTTTGTTTTGCTTTATTTTGCTTTTTGAGACGGGGTCTGTGTTGTCCAGGCTGAGCTCAAGTGATGCTCCCGCCGCGGTCTCCTAGATAACCAGGACTGTGGGTGCGCGCCATCGTGACTGGCTGTTAGGGTTTGTAAATGGAACAAGCTCAAAAAAAGTGTGTGGAGTTGACAGAGGGCTGTGGTCTGAGAGGCTTGTGTTTGAACTCCCTGAAATTGTGAGAAGCGTGGTGGAGAGGTGACTTTCTGAGCGTGGCTGGGGCTTTCGTGAGAGTGTCGAGGGGGGCCTACCCCTGGCCATGGGCTGGAAGGACGAGCAGCAGCCTCTCCATCCCCACCCCAGGTTCCTGCAGACAGCAGAGATGGTGAAGCCTTCCACCCCGTCCCCCAGCCACGAGTCCAGCAGCTCTTCGGGCTCGGATGAAGGCACCGAGTACTACCCCCACCTGGGTGAGAGGCTTTCAGGGGCTGAGGGAGACTGAAGGGGTGAAAGCCAGGAGCTCTCTAGGATGGTGGGGAGAGAGGGGAACAGCGGGGGTCTGGGAGGAGCACTTCTGAGAGTTATGAGGCAGAAAGCCCAGAAGGGTTCAGGCCTGGCTCCAGGATTGGAATGGGACAGGACCAGGTCTGCCTGTTTCCGGGCCCTGGACATCTCCAGTCCCAGGCTCAGGAAGTAAGAGCTGAGGTCATCCAAATGGCCCCCTGCACGTGCTCTCCAGCCTTTGCACCTGTCATTCCTGTGCCTGTGACATCCCTCTCCCCACTGCTGCTTTTCTGAGAGATCTGAGCCTAATTTTATGATCTGTACCCAGGCAGGTACCCTGTACCCTGCCTCCTCTGCCCTCCCTCAGCCTCAGTCAGCCCCCGTGCTCCCTGCCGTGCTTCTGACTGTGTGCCTGTCTTTCTCAGCTGTCATTTTCCATCAGACTGGCGTCTCCTTGAGGGCAGAAGCCAGCTCTGACTTGGCACTGGGTCCCAGCGTTGCGGTGTATATGGCTCACTGCTGTGCCGTGGTACATAAGGCCTATCATGGTGATCTGAACGCAGGAGTGAGGGCAGGTCTTGGGGTGAGGAAGGGGAGTCCCTGAGACTGAGCACTGCCTGCCTCACAGGGCCTGTTCCCCCACCCAGTCTTCCTGCAGAACAAAGCTCGCCGGGAGGACTTCTGTCCTCGGAAGCTGAGGCAGATGCACCTGATGATTGACCAGCTCATGGCGCACTCCCACTTGCGCTACAAGGGTGAGGGTCCTGAGCCTCCCCAGGCTCCGAGGCAGTCCTGCGGCAGAGCCTTGTCCAGTCTCCCGTCCTGGCTCTGCTGTCACACCCCCCCACCCCCAGACCCGTGGCACAGTACCTGCAGGCTGAAGCGTTTTCTCCTCCAGGTACTCTGTCCATGTTACAGTGCAACATCTTCCCGGGACTCCCGCCAGACTTCCTGGACTTGGAGGTCAACTTGTTCCTGGTGCCCTTCATGGACAGCGAGGCAGAGAGTGAGAACCCCCCACGAGCAGGTGCACTTTCCAGCCCAGGGCACCTACCCCCTAGATCTGAGCGGGTGCTGGGATGCTAGTTCATGTACCTGTTTCAGAGTGAAGCTATAGGACCAACAGGGAGACCTTCTCCCGGCACTCTGCCCCCTTACCTTCCCCACCCCAACCCTCCAGGGCCGGGTTCCAGCCCACTCTTCTCCCTGTTGCCTGGGTACCGTGGCCACCCCAGTTTCCAGTCCTTGGTGAGCAAGCTCCGGAGCCAGGTGATGTCCATGGCTCGGCCGCAGCTGTCACACACCATTCTCACTGAGAAGAACTGGTAAGAGCTCTGTGTGGAGTATCGGGGTGAGGGGTCCTGCCCCAGTCAGGCAGAGGGGTCCTCACAGATGGGTAGGAAGCCATTGCCCTCCTCTCCAGATCTCAGTTCCTTCCTGGACAGTGGTGGTAGCTGGTCCATGCCAGAGTGAATTGTCCTACTTAGCCAGTGGGGTGTAGGTCGGGTCACAGTTTACTAGTATGTAAACTTAGGCTTGGAGAAAAGTGCCGCATAGTATGATCAAGCACCTGTAGACAGGCGCTGCTTGATGACCAGAAGGAGCGTGAGCCTAGTTAGGCAGAAGCTCCACTCTGATGACTGGTGGTGTAGCTGAACAGGGGAAGGGGGCGGGAGCCAGCCGGAGCCACAGGAGCTGCCCTTGGCATCTGCTGGGTCACAGCATCTCCCTGTCTCACGGGCTCCCCCCCCACCCCGGCCTCCTTCCCTGCCCGTTGGCTCTGCCCCTTGCTTTCACGTGGGCTGCACCGCTTCCCCAGCCCCTAGGTCACATGACCTCCGTGCCCAGGGCCCACAGCAAATGGGTCCCAGCCTCATCTTATTTCGAAGACAGACAAATTCGGAAGAGAAATATCCTGGCTCAGTGCAGGTGCTCTGACATGGTCCCCAAGGTCTCTGAATGGGCTGGAGCCAGAGGGGCTGGGAGTGCGGACACAGCAGCTGGAAGCTGCTCAGGGCTGCAGAGTGGAGCTGGAGCCAGGCTGGTGTTCACTACCAGCTCTGCACCCTCTCTGGTGTAAACCAGGGCTGGGTGGAGAGGGAGGATCAGGGAAGCAGGAGACTGTGCAGCTGCTGAGGTGTTCTCCCCGGGACAGCCCTGGAGGGAGGTGCAGAGTCCCTCCTCAGAAGGCCTTCCCTGGGCAGGGGTCGGGTGTGGGGGTGTCAGCCCTGGGAGCAGGGCTGGCAGTCTTCATCCAAGCCCCACGCCTGGAGCTCGCTGCCCAAGCGAAGTGAGAGAGCAGAGGACTCGACTTTGAAGAGGCTCCAGGTCCCGTGCTGGGTCCTTTGAGGGCCCTGGCTTCCTGCCCGTCGGGCCGCCCTCCCTGACTGTTGGCCTCCTCTCACAGGTTCCACTACGCTGCCCGGATCTGGGATGGGGTGAAAAAGTCCTCCGCCCTGGCAGAGTACAGCCGCCTGCTAGCCTGAGGCCGCGGAGAGGGGTGCTGTGTAGAGAGCCTCTTGGGTCCCCAGTGGACAGCGAGGAAGTGTGCCGTGCTTGCCTCGATGGGCCAGAGAGTGGAGCAGGCCCAGAGGACGAGGGACCACGATTTCCTCGCCCAGAGACAAAGTGTTCAAGGCCAGCACCGTCCCCCAACCCCAACCTCAACTGGGGGCTTGTTTAGGAGATCCCACCTCCAGCCTGGCCTGAGCGGCCCATCCTAAGTGCCCTCAGGGACAGGCAGTGGGAGCAGTGTGAATGGTCACCAGGGAGCCGGGCCCCGTCCTGCCCTCCTCGACAGGGCCGGGAGCACCAGGCTGCTCTCCCTGACCCCAGGGCCTGTGGGGTCAGGTGAGGCAGGGGCTGCAGAGCTCTTGTAGGGGTGGATCTGGTGGCTCAAATAAACACCCGTCGCGCAAGCCTGCTCTCTATTCCTCCTCATTCACCTCCTCCTGATGTGTCGCCCTACCCACTGGGGCCAGATGGCCTCCCCTCAGGCACGCATCCAGTGCGGGGCACGGGTGTAGACCAGTGTCTGCCAAGGAGGAAGCCGCTGGAAAGGCCGTTGTGCTGCTCTCATGGCCTGAAGCCTCCCTGCTGTGTGCACTGGGCCATGCTCAGGTGGTCTCCTCTGCAGTGCCCGCCTTTGAGTTAAATTCTTGCTTTTGCTTTAAAAAATCGAGCTTGTCCTTGGTTAAAGGTGTGCAGTACTTACCCTCAGTCCAAATGCCTTTCCTTGCCCTTGCAGATGGCACCTGCTGTCGGCCCTGTGTGGTGGCTCCCTTCCCGTGGGAACCTCCTTGACTCTTGCTTAAAAACAGCAATTTCTGCCTTTAATTCACACCTAGAGCCTATCAGCTAAGTGCACTGCACAGTTCAGCACAGAGCCAGGCCTCGTTTGCCCATGTTAACCATGGTGCGTCATTGGCACTGTCCCCCAAAACATGTCCCCACCTTGGCCTGGCCACCCCAAATGAGTCCTTCCCCGCAGCTCAGGCCAGTCTCCTGCGTGAGGCATTGTTCAACTGCAGCCCGCTGAGCCCACTTGGTCCCCCTGGCCCCTTTCAGACATGCCCATCCAATCCTGGCGTTCACCTCACGGGTCTTATGGGGCCTCTGGGGAAGCATGATGGAGCGGGGACTGAACTGACCCCAGTCTGTGGCCACTACCCCACCGACGGGCAATGCTCAGGGCCCCTCAGAGCTGCGACATTGTCTGCCCACCTAATAGGTTCACTTCAAAATCCCTGAGCCCCTGCCACACATGCAGAAACCCTCCTGACCGCCCCCCAGCCAGGAAAAGGGGTTCCTCCTGCCTCCTCAGAGCCTGTGTTCCGTCCCATCCAGGGCTGCTGCTGGCCAGCTTGTGAGCAGGCCAGTGAGCAGCTTGTGACAGTAGTGAGCAGGGGCCTGTGGACTGGGAAGGGTGTAAAGCCCGGCAAAGAAGGGGAGAGCACACAGGCTCAGCCCAGGGGAGCTGGAGTTGGACTTTCTTCCTTTCCGACCCCCAGTGCCTGGGGACAGATGGAGCTCTGCCCTCCCAACCACTTCTGGCCGGCCTAGGCCCAGGCTGCATGTTGACTGAATTCCTTGCCGTGAGGAGGGAGGCCTGAATCCTCTGCTGTCGGCTACCCTGGCCTGGCCAGGTGGAGCTGCTGGCAGGTGGCAGGAGGGAGCTGCACTGAGGGCAAGGCACCAAGTGGAAGCAGAGGCACCTTCCGGAAGCCTGGCCTGGCACCTCCGTCTCCAGAGCCTTGGGGACCTTGGTCCATAGGCCCTGTGCTGCCGCCAGGGTTTTGAGCAGGGCTGGCCTATCTGTGCTGGCAGTCCAACAAGGAAGCCTGCGTGTGACAGTGGCCTTCCAAGGAGTTGGTACCACCCACACCCTGTACACCCAGTGTCGACGCCACAAGCCAGAGTGGCTACCAGCCAGGGTGCTACTTCAGGGAGGCCCTTAGGATGCACTGTGAGGTACGGGGTGCCGATACTGGAAGCACTGCTTGTGGCTGTATGGTTTCTTCCTCATCGGCTCCTCCAGCCAGCGCAAGTCACCCTGGCCCAGTTCAATCATGGACAGCAGGGGGCCTTGGTTTCCTTCGCGTGGTCCACTGTGAGAAGCACACCGCTCAGTTTACACTGGTGCACATGGTGTCATCGGACAGCTGCCTGGGCTCAGCACTTGCTGTGAGCACAGTACACAGTTCAAGAATATCAGCCCACCTGTGACCCTAGCACTTGGGAGGCTGAGGCAGGAGGATCACTGTGAGTTCAAGGCCAGCCTGAACTACACAGACCTGTCTGGAAAAAAAAATACCAGCCCTGGAGCTAGACTGCTTCTTTTGGATCCCACCCTTGCTTCGGTGTGGCCCCTAGTGAGTTAGCGTGTTTGGGCTTCTGTTTTCCTGCCCATAAAAGAGATGCGGTGAGTGTGCTGCTGCTAGATCTGCATTGGGCCTTTTCCCCCTAATGCAGCCAATTGTCCTCTGTCCTCGGGGCCTTGGTGAGTGTCGCTTCACAGTGGGGCCTCCTTCAGTCCTGCACTGTGGCCTCCATGGGCCCCTTCTCCCACTCTGGGCCCCGTTGGGAGGTGGAGAGGAGGGATGGGGAATCCTTTCGGGATCCACCCACCTCCAGAGCCTGCCCCGGCCAGCAGGGCCTGTCAGATGTGCTCTTGTCAGGGTGGCACAGTCCACACCTTCGGTTAACTGTCAATGGGCCCAGCTGAATTAAGTCAGCATGGTTTTGGGCAGGGGCACCTAGGGAAGGTAGCTTGTTGTCCGAACAGTTACAGGAGAACGGGAGGAAAGGGTTTCACTGAGCTTCCTGGGAGGAGCTTCGTGGCCACTGCTTTTCTTCACGGAAGTTTCAACAGTTTTTCTTCTCAGCAGCTTTGGCTGTTTTCTTTCTTTGGGGGAGCTTCAGTCCTCACTTTCATCTTGGACGTTACTTCCTGACTTCCTGTGCAGATCTCAGCCTCCTAGCATGGATCCTTTGGGCACAGACACTTCTGCTTCCGGCACCAGCCCTTGGGCCTTTCTGGTGCAGATTTTTCGGTCTCCTGTTGCGAACCCTTCGGCCTCCTGACACAGGCTTGTGTGGGATGCTGCCATGGGCTCCCGGCCCCCAGCTGAATCCTTCAGGTCTCCAGTGTGCAAGCAGACATTCCACACTCTTCTGCATCTGCCCCTAGTAAGCGCGGCCTAATACCCAGGCCTGCCCTGAAGAGGGCTGTCAGAGTGCCTGCCCTGCTGCAGCATTCCACTGCCCGCTGGGCTGGGTGGTGGCCAAATGCTGGGATGTGAGGATGAGAGTCAGGCCAGAAGGTGAGTGTGCCTTACCCAGCAGGAGGTGCTCTTGCAGTGCCTGGGGAGCAGGTGCAGGGTAGTGTGCAGTCGTGGTCCCCACTCCCATCTTAGTGGAGCTGGGGTCTTGTCTTCTAGCCCCTGGGTGGTGGGGTCAGCTTGCCCGAGCTGACTGAGGCAGCACCTGGATCCAGCTGCCTTCAGCAGCTGAAGTGTGGCTTGCAGCCCTGCAGCTCAGGGCCAAGTCCCCTGCCTTGTAGCCTCCTGCGGAGCCCTGACCTCCTGTAGCAGCAGCAGCAGCGGGGTCTTGAGCTGGCAGAGGCTTGGCTGGGCTTTGCTTCCCATGGGCTGCCTGACCCCAGGCCTCAGTCTAAGAACTTGACCACCTTTGACACATATAGGGAGTATTTTTTCTCAGAGTTGCCCTCCAGACCCCTCTGTGTGCCTGTGATCATTTGTTTAATGATAGTGTTGCTGTCTCAGCATCCATTCTCAGACCTGACATTAGCTGTTTGAAATCCGGTTGAAACCTGTCACCTTGGCCTAGGTATAACTTCCCTCCTGGGTGGCGGTTTGTGGTACAGCCCACTTGTTCCTCATCTCGTACACCCACAGCAGCTGACTGTGGCGAAACCTAATGGTCAGTAAGGTCCCCACTTGGAGCAGGCTTTAGCTTGTCCACAGAACCCTCAGAATAACCCCAGTGGACCTTAATTAGAGCACATTCCCCCAACAAATTAATCCTTAAAAGCAGAAGTCCCAACAAAACCCACAGTGTTTGAATCATCGCCAGCAGTAGTACCAAGAGAGTGACAATATGTGGGGCTAAACTGCTTTCTTTTAGTTATTCATCATTCCTAGCTTTATAGCAGTCTGAAGGAGGGGACGGGTCTCAGGCTTACTGTTGGCCACAGAGGATGAGGGACATCCCGGTGGCCAGCTGGTGTGCAGGGTGCTGGGAATGGGACCCACATCTTCTGATTCTAGAATTCAAACTCTTAAGTGGTTTTTTGGGGAAGTGACATTTACCAAGCCCAAGCACTGTAACCAATAACAGCACTGATTAAAATTTGGGACCTTCCTCATTGCTGACAATCACAGTTAACGTTCATTCTGCATGAGCCACATAATTCACCAAGTCCCATTTCACAGAGCAGGAAGCTGAGGCTCAGGAAGACCAAAATGACTTGCTAAATATCTGCTCCAGAGCCAGGACATGGACCAACTCTTAGGTCCTTTCGCCTTACGAAATCCCTAGATCGCTGCATGGTGAACATCTCCTATAGGCTGTGTACTGCAGTCCCAGCCCTGAAGGAAGACAGGAAGCCTTGCCCACACCCGTGGCCTGGCCCCTGCTCAGGAGCTGTAGTGCACAGCTAGGCTGGCCCGGTCCCTTGCAGGGCCCTGGTGCCCTCACTGTGTGATGGACAGGGACAGCCAGTGTAGACATCCTGGGACTGCCCCGGGCAAGTCGCTGCTGCCCCTCTGCAAGGGGAGGGCTTGAACCGCAATGTCGGCATCCTTACCTATCAGAGCAAGACTCGCTTTGCTGTACGGAAGTTCATGGCTCAGCAGGGAGGGGAGAAAGCTCTTTCACAGCCTCAGGGGGAGTGAGACAGTTCCTGGGAGGTGAGCAGAAGGTTGGGCCAGGAGAGGCGAGGTCTGAGCTGGAACAGGGGGCTGGGAAAGGGAGAGCGCTGTGCAAGGTACAAGATATGGGGCCCAGAGGCTGAGCAAGTGAAGGGGACAGAGGAGACGATGCACATTGTCCCTCTTAACTTCAGCACCAGTGGTGACAGCAAGTGACATGCATTCCTGACCTTGCCAGCCTGGCCCCACACTGGGCTAGGGCGAGCTGTGTGGGAAGATGTCTGCAGTCCACATCACAGAGGCTGTGGGCTGGTTTGGAGCATGGATTTGAGCCAGGTGTGGTGGAAAATGGCTTCCACCCATGTAAAGCTCTTGCCAGGCTCAGTGTGGTCTTGCCCAACGTGGCGCTGGACCCTAGAGACGACAGCGTGTGCCTCCAATACTAACTTCCATTTCTCTTCTAAGCCAAAATTGAACTTCCCACTCTTCACGTGCACCAGTCAGCTTTCAATACATCACTCTGCCTGGCCCTTCTAACTCCACCCCCATCAAACCAAATAAAAGCTCCCGGAGGGACCTTGCACTCTTCTGCAGCCCTCCCGTGCCTGCAATAAAGGCCCTTTTCCTTTTTCCTTTTTCTGCTCTTGCTTCTCTGCCATGCCAAGGAAAATCCTAGCAGCAAACACTCCAGGAGGCTGAGGAAGGAGGAAGATCACAAGTCTGTGCCGGCCTGAGTAATTTAGTAATTTAGCTAGACCCTGTCTCCACATTTTAGTCTGAAGATGTAGCTTAGTACAAAGTTCCTAAGTTCAATACTCAGTACCACAGAAACAAAAACCCTAGATTTGGAAGGAACCATCTGTGGGGGTCTGGGATTTCCCTACTGTGATTCTCCACACTGCTTTTGGTGCAGAAGGGGTTATGTGAACCCCAGATTTTCCTGGCAGAGCCACTGGAGGGGCCTCCTGGAAGAGGGAAATCCTTTTGCAAAGCATAATCCCCTAGGTAAAAGTAGACCCTTGATCAAGAACTATTTCCCAGAGTCAGGCAACTGGGGCTTCAAGATGAGGCTAGAATCATCACCAGAGCCTGAAAGTCCCCAGGGAGTAGGTGTATGCACGGAGGAGTGATGCCTGCCCCTCCCCCTGCAGTCCGCATCCCTGGCCTGTTTGTGCAAAACTCCTGGGCCCTTCTTGAGCTCCAGGAAACTTGGAGGCTCCCCATCATGTCACCACCAGAGGGGGCCCTGGTCCAGCCCTCCCACTCAGCCCCATGTGGTAGAGGACAGAGTGCCTGGAAGTGGACTCAGCTCCCAAGCAACTGATTCCTTGAGACCACAGGGGTTGCCACCTTCCCTACACCTGGGCCAGGTATTAGGGGACTTTCCAGAGGGAGGCCTCCGTCATGTTCTGCTTTCCAGGCTGCTGAAGCTTAGAAGTGAGCCTGGTTGCCTTCTACTACTGGCCTAGTGCCTAGATCATGAATCTGAGCACTCACCTGAATGGGCCACATTTAAATACCCCTAGGATCCCCACGCAGGAGAAAAGCTTCTTTGTTCTTAAATGACTCTGGGCCTTTTCCCAGCTGCCATGCTGGGCAGTGAATTAGCACAAGAAGCTCCTGCCCTCCTGATTCCTCTGCCTCATAGTAGCTTTTTATTCACTACATAAGATAGTTGGTCCCAACCAAGGCAAGGTGGTGCAAATTGGCACTTCCAGCACTCTGAGGGACTGGGAAAAGATGATGGAAAATTCAGTCCCAGCTTAGACAACTTGTTGAGGCCCTTCATCAAATAAGAGGGAGGGCTGGAGATGTAGCTCAGTGTAAAGGCCTCAAGTTCAGTCCCCAGTACCACCAAAAACAAAAAGGGCAATTCTTCCCACAGCCCTGCCCCATTCTGGCATCCCGTTTGTCCTACTGCACCTAAACTCAACCCTCCCTGACCCTTGATTCAGCCCACAGAGGTCCTTAGGGCCACCTGGTCCTGCCCCATCTCTAATCTGGTAGTTCACTAGCATTGCATGTGACCCTTCACTCAGCAGGATTTCTCGATCACCTTTGCACATGTGCATGCATGCACATGCACACGCCAGGCACCTAGGAGTTCGGTCTCCTGAGTGGCTTGGACCTGACAACTACCCTCATCCCCTGTGTTGCACATACCCCATCAGTCACAGTCGTCTGCAGCATTCAGAACACACGCGCGCGCGCACACACACACACACACACACATCATCCATACCCTCAGGCCCTCGACTGCGCATTCACCCACACCTGCACGGCCACACAGCCACAGAGAGCACCAGACTCACAGCTCTAGACTCAGCACATCAAGAACACTGACAGTGACAAGATTCCTCCCAGTCACAGGCACACCCGACGCAAGCCATGCACACTCTCACAGACGCGCCCACCATCTTTCTGAAGGAGACGCCAAGGTGGCCCCCGCCTCTGTCCCCCTCCTGTGATCACAGATGCCATCAGCTCACTCTCACCTGGCCACTCATGCTGTCTCCCCCACAGTCCACATGGGGGGCTGCCTGGACCATCTGGCCCTCCTGCTTCTCTCCACCCCAACCTCCCTCACGCCCAGGCAACAGTTGCTAGGCACCATTGTGCCAATCCCAGGAACCCACTGGCTGCCTCTCTGGAAGCTGACTTTGGGACACCAGACTTGTCAAAAAGGGAGATGGGGTTGAAACTTAAGTGCCAGGGGGTGGTGGTGTAGCTCAGTGCTAGAGCGAAACCCTGGGTTTTACCCCTGGCACCAAGTAATGATATTGCATTCCTTAGCAGGGCCCAGCCACCCCTCGGCCACAGGTTCTCGTAGCAGTTGACACTCGTCTCCTGTCTTGGCACCAGGCTGTGCCATCCTGCCACACAAATCCCCACCGGCCTTTTGGCGATCAGAAGGGAGATCCCACCAAAGCTACCACCCACACCTTACCCCAGGCTCCCTCACCTCCCCAGGGCCCCTCCTTGGCCCCTCCCCCCTTCAGTAACTGCGGCTCTCAGTTGTAAATTTGTATAACATCGGCCTTGTTTGGCTGCCTGGTTGGCTTGGCATTTTGGTAAAGGCTTGGCGTGTGGGCGAAGTGGGGGCGGCCTACATTTTTATTTCTCTTCTAAGTCACGTTTCTTCCAGCTCTCGAGAACGTACTTGAGGATGAGGCCAAGCTTCTGGCTGGTCGTGAGCTGGATTTCCTCGCTGCCTGTCTCCCCAGAGCCCCGTTTTTCTATGCTATTGTCACCAGCAGCCTCCAGGCTGATCTCCGGCTGGGGCTCGTCCTCCTCCAGGGCCTTGATACGGACCCGCTGGGCGTCCTCTGCCAACTCATTGAGGCAGCCCTGGAGCATGGTGTAGACGCTGCCGAAGCTGATGCCACCAGCCACCAGTGTGCCGAACACAGGGATGCCCCTCTCGAAGGCTCGGGCCACCCTCATGGCGCCATCGGATGACTGCGAGTAGAGCCTCAGGACAGTCTCTGGCGAGACCTCACTGGCCAGTGGGGAGCGGATGACTGAGCGCAGGTCACCTGCCTGCTTGCCCACCTGCTCGGCCAGCTTGGCCAGCGAGTCGTCGTCCAGGCCAAAGCTGCGGTGGTAACCACGCAGCGAGCGGATGAGCAGGGCGTCGTCGTAGGCAGCTGCCAGCCCTGGCACAGGCAGGGCCTGGATGACGCCTGACACCAGGGCCGTCTTGAGCACCTGCTCCTGGAGCATGTCCTTCTTCTTCTGCAGGGCCTCCAGCGAGATGTCGGGCAGCGACAGCAGGCCTGCGTGGCGCCGGTGGGCAGGCAGGTCGTGCTCCCAGGTGGACACAAGCAAGGGGAAGTCGTAGCGGGTGGGTGACAGATTGGACACGAGGAAGATGCGGGGGTCAGACACACCGACTGCCCGCAGCCGCTCGGCACAGTGGTCTCGGATCTCGTGGAGGACAGTGGCCTCGCTGAAGCCCGAGGGCCGCTGGGTGCGCGTGGCCGCCAGGTCCTCGTCCACCTTGGTTCGCACAAAGTAGAACTTCTTGCCCTGGCGCAGGATCTCGGAGGCCAGGCGGGTCTCCACGGCCCCGCAGCGGCGGGGCGACACCAGCAGGAAGAAGTTGTAACGGCTAAAGTCCACCTGCTTTAGGTACTTGTCGGCCGGGCAGCCTGGCGAGCCGGCCCCTGGGAGATCCCACAGCATCACATCAGAAAACTGCGGGTGCGGGTAGGGCGAGGGTTGTATTGTGGTGTCCACCACACCTGTGAGGGCTGCGCCGGGGTCCTCGGCCCCCAGGCCACGCAGGGCATTGATGAGGGACGACTTGCCGGCCCCCGACTCCCCCGTGACGCCCACTTCCAGCCGGGTGCTGTCTGAGGAGGCCAGCAGCTCTCGAAGGCGGGAGGCGGCCTGGGGAATGTCGCCAGACTCAAAGGCTGTGCGCAAGGCCTCCAGCTCTTCCTTGGCCATGAGGATGGTGCTCTCCTCCCCAGGCACGGCTGGCAACTTGGAAGTAGCCATGATGACCTGTGGTTCAGAGCACAGCAGGGCACAAGGGAGAGTCACAGGATGCGTGATCCTCAGTGTCTGTGGGGGAGAAGGGAGCCATTTGCACACCTCACGGGCCTGGGTGTGGGCAGAAAGGGGAGGCATGAGGATGTGAGGAAGCCCCCTCCCCAGGACCCCACTGCCCTCCTCCTCAGGAACACGGCATACACTGGGCACATCGGGTAGCTTTGGAGTCTCACCTCTGCCACTAACTTGCTGTGTGACTAGGACAGGATGAGCACCTCTCTGTGCCTGCTTGCTTCTCTGGGTAGTGGATTTGATGCCTGAGTGGCATCCTGAGGTGCTGTTGGGTTCTGGGAGTGACCTAGGGACCAGCTTTATGAGTGGGTCTGTGTGTGTGTCCTGTGAGGGCCTGTATTCTGAAGGGCCTAGCAGCTGGCTTACTATGCTGTGGACACTGACTGACAGTCTCTGTGCTATTTGGCAACTTAGCGAGACCCCAGCTCAAAATAAATAAAGGGCTGGGGATGCAGCTCACTGCCAAGGCCTTGGATTCAATCCCCAGTACCAAAAAAATGTGCATAATATTCTTAACTGTGTGACTTTGAGCAAGTCCTTGCCTCAGCTGCCTCAGCTGGGGGAGAATCCTGCCCACCTCTCTGGATTACTGAGGCCATCCTGGACCCTGGGTCTTAAACCCTGGGCCAACTTTGAAAATGGCTTTGTTCTGCCTGTGAAAGAAGCTGGGCCTTTGGGAGCTTCCCCATTCAACCCCAGCCCTACCATGGCCCTTGCCTCCTGGGCCTCAGTTTCCCTCCCATTTCCTAGGCCCTTCATGAAGTTCTCTTAAGATCTCCCCTCACCTAGACTTCCCTCTCCACGCCCAATCTCCCCCTGGCCCGTCACCTCTAAACTCATCTCCAGAGAGCCCTGGGAGAGATGCTCCGTCAGGGAGCCTGTCCCCACCTGACAGGGAGAGAGGCTGAGGCTCAGATGAGGCACAGACAGGACCTGAACTCAGGCCCTTGGGTGCCTTGGTGCCACTGAGGAGCTTCAGCCCTTGGCTGCCTGTTCCCCTGCCCGCCCTCACCACCCAACCCCAGAAATTCACCCTTATTACTTTGCTCCCACCAGACCTGATCCTCCTACCTCTATGAGCTCCTCTGTTCCCTAAACTGCCTGGGGACAGGGCCTTGGGGAGGGCGGGTCAGGAGTCTAGACAGGGCCCACAGCAAAGGGCAGAAAGATGGCGGCTGCAGGGCTGGAGTTAGGTCTGAGGGTGTCAGGACCGGCACCCCCAGAAGCCCCTGCTGCTGCCCACCCACCTGTGGGGGCACAGCAGAGAGCCCTGTGCTCCAGGACTCACCTTCCTGCAGTCTCTCCCTCTCCCCTCTCTCTCTCCCTCCTCTTTGTTGGCCTGGAGCAGCCCCTGTTGCTAGGCCCCATTAGAACAGCGAGCAGCAGCCTATTTGTCAGTCAGGGCTGGTGCAACAATGTCACCATGATGTCAGAGGTGGGGGGGCAGGACCCCACCCCCAGCTGCTTGGGAGGTCATCACTTGGTCACACTGGGCCCCCAGCCCTCCAGGTAGAAAGAGGGATCTTTCCAACATTGAGACTTGTTCCAAAACCTCTGTGGTCTCCAGGACATGGTGCCACTGCAGGCACACAGTGGCCCTGCTCACCGCTGCACCCCACCCAGGTGTTGGAAGCCGGGTCCCAATGCACACAGCAAGAAACTGGGCCCTCACTGCCCTGGGCTTGGGTTCTTTGTGACTCTGAGGAAAGAATTTAGTTGAGACACATAGGCAGTGCAGGAGTATGGGCAGAATTCATTGTAAAGCAGGTAATGGAGTCAGGCCTTCAAGAGAGAAGGTATCTGTGCCGAAGGGAGGTTCAGATGTGTTTTTATGCACATGGAAGTTACTCTTGGGGCTCGGGGAGCTAAGGTGCTTATGATGCTTATCAACGTTGTACTTGGAAGTTAGTTGCGGCAAAATGTCTTTCTGTCCTTTGCAGATGGTCATGGATTGCTTTGGGGGCATTAATCATATAAGAAATTTACAAAAGAGAAGTTCTTAATTTAAACCAGGCCTCAGCCCAAGGGAGGGGGGTTTCCCTTCCTGATGTAGATGGGTTAAGGGCTGCAGCAGCCAGGAGGGCTGTGTGCATGGCCAGGTAGCAGAAGGGATGTGCAATGCGCCACTTTACCATGTTGCTGCCCCGTGGGGTCCCTTTGGGTCTGAGACCTAACAAAGGATTATAAATGTGTGATACATCGAAGTCTTTGTGCCCTTCCAGAAGTGGCGGCACAGGCTGTTTTGAGCCCCCTGTTTGTCCCTCAGGCCCACTAAGATTCACCTGCCTAACAAGGAGACTCTTCCCTTCCTGGCCACTCACAGGCCCTTCTGTGCAGGCGTCACATACACCCGAGGGTGGCGCTTTAGCTTGGCCAGGGAGGACTGAAACTAGACACAATGTCCCTGCCAGTGCCACCCTGACTGGGCCTAGCCAGGACTGAAGGACCACAGTGACTTGGGGAAGCAGCTATGCTGACAGAGGGTCCTGGCCTTTCTCCTCCTCCTCCACAGCTTGTCCTCTTCTACCCCCCCGCCCCCAGCCCGTGTCCCTTGGTCCCCATGGGTGTCCCCCTCTATAGCGCCTCTCTCCACCCTGCAACCCTCCTTTGTGTTATGACTTAAGGAGGCATCAGGGTGACAAAGAGGGAGATGGAAGCAGAGACATGTGAATAAGCAGAGAGGGAGAGGCAAAGACTATTGTGAAAACGGAGCTTGGGGTAAGGGTAAATTCCCAAAACAGAAACGTGGTCAGGAAGAAAGCAGACAAGAGACCAAGTGGAAACTCAAGGGCATGAGTGGCAGAGAAAATGGAGGGACCCAGAGCTGGACCACATAGGCATCCAGGGGACCAACCAGGTGTAGTGACCTTTGCCTGTGACCCCGGTACTCTCTGAGACTGAGGCAGGAAGATCATTAAGTCAAACCCAGCCTTGGCAACTGTCTCAAAACAAAAAGCATTGGAATGGCTGGGAATGTAGCTCAGTGCAAAGTCCCTGAGTTCAGTCCCCAGTATGCCCCTCACCCCTGCCACACACACGGAGAGATGGGACCAAGGCACAGAGAGAGAGAGCCACAAGCCCAGAAGCACTAGGACACACAAAGCCCAGCTCACTGGGATCATAGGGCTCCAGCAGCCCCTGTCCTCATCCTGCAGCCCCTGCCCATCCCTCCTACCTGATGGCCTTGTGTGACACAGCCCTGTCTCCCTCCTGGCTTCCCCTGTACCCAGGCCAGTTCCTGGGCTGCCCCTGCTCAAGGTCAGCTCTGGAGAGAGGGTTCCAAAAACAACAGAGGGGGAGACTGAGGCCCAGTAAGGCAGTGTCACCAGACAGGGTCCAAGGAGGTCCCCAAGATAGAAGTCAGGACCCTGACTCTCCCCACTCCCTGGGCAGGATGCAAGCTCTCTGACTTCCATAAAAGAAAAAAGATTTATTTAACAGGCACAGAGAGGTTTATTAGAAAGAAATGAAAAGGTACACTCAAAATGAGAGGCCCTGCAGAGGGGGAGAGGTCCCTGTGACCTCAAGCTGTGCATACTTATGGGGACCTAGGGGGTGTCCTTAATATGAGTTATTTAGAATGTTGTATTCTAGTGTCCCTTGTGTTTGTGTATGTCCCCACTTGGTGGGCTATGTTAAAATGCAAACTATTTACATGTTTGAAGTTGAGATCTGCTGCTTTCATAATAGTGGCTTCCTGCTAGGTGTGGTGGCACCCACCTGAAATCCCAGTGCTTGGGATGCTGAGGCAGAAGGATCACCATGAGATCAAGACCAGCCTGGACTACATGATAAGACTTTGCCTCAAAAAAATAGCAGTGTCTTCTGAGTATGGGGGTCTGCAGGGTTAGCAGGAGGGAGTGAAGCATATAGGTGAAAGGCAAAAGGTACAAGCCCAGAGTACAAAGCACAGGCTTGTTGTTTTTAAGATGCTTAGAAATTTTTTTTCTGGAAGAGAGGAAAAAGCTTGAATAACTTTTGTGTCCTAAAGTCACAGTTTTAAAACATTTATTTATATTCACTTTATTAGTGCATGCCTGCAGTATATAATGTTTATATCCTGTGTGTGGAGTTAGTGCTTGCACATGATGTTGCAGAAAAGTGGGACCCAGCCAGATGGAAGACACTTAGCACCAAGGAACTTGGAAGGCAAATAGGTTTATTATGCTGGCAGACTGATGAGAATCTCCATTCCAAATCATCAGCCCTGTCTTGGGGTTAATAAAACACTTATACATGCTGTTAACAGGAAATACAAAAAACTAGCAGAAAGGCTGATAAGGGGACTTTCTGTAGTTGGTTACATAGTGTCTTGTCATGTTGCTAGGCAGATTTAGTTCAGGTAATTTAATTGGGGGTTCTCTATCCTAGAGTAGGAAGCTCAAGGCTAGGGTGGAGCGGGAGGAATCAATCACTGTCTTAGATTGAGCTGTGCTGCCTCTGGGTGATATAGCTCCTTGAAACCTTGGAGCGGGTTAGCATAATAAGATGCACTTTTGACTGCGTTGCACTTACGTGCTGCAGCTGGCATGGAATGCCAAGGCTAGTTGGGTTTTTCCAGTCTCTAACTAAAGGAAACAGGCCGCACCGGCCTTTTCTTATCTTTGACTATAGTGTCAGACTTATGTTTTAAAACTTCCTTTACATTTACAATTTCCTTTACAATAGCACATCTTAATTCCTTTTTTCATTTCTTTCCCTCCCTTCCCTCTATCTCTTGATCCCCTTCATATTTGAGAAAGATCCTTTGTTGTTTTGTTTTGTTTTGTTTTTTGTTTTTTGTTTTTTTGAGACAAGGTCTAGCAATGCAATTCCGGCTGGCCTTGAGTTCACTAGTAGCCCAGGATGATCTCCAATTTGTAATGATTCTCCTGCGTCAGCCTCCTGACTGCTGGAATTACAGGTGTGTACCACTATGCCTTTCTTCTCTACTTTTCATCTATTTTTTTAATACTTCCTCAGCAGTAGACTGGCTTAAATTGGGGCAGGGGTGGTGTGCCCTAAATTACAGCAAGAAGGAAACGCAGGCTGCAAGTGACACAGGCCCAGGCAAGTCCTCAACCATTGGCCCCAATGCACAGAGACCAGACTCTCCCAGTCACCAAACACACTCGAGCTCCTGCCTCAAATTCACCCACACGCACACCCTCCCAAGAGGAAAAGACTTCAAATATTGAACCATTGAATACATAGCTAGGCGAGCCTGGAAAACACGCTGAGAGGCACAGACCCTGAGACACTCAGGTTGCACAAACCATACATGCAGCCGTTCCCCTGGAACCAGTGCATCTGCTTATGAACCCCATTAATTCAGGCTCCAGCTCTAAGATATAGCAAACCCTCCTCAGCCCTCAACACTGCCCTGCACATATGCATCCATGTCCAAGGCGTCTGAGAGCAAGGAGCTGAGAGTGTGCGGGCCAGAGAAGCCACATCCCCACCGCCTACCACGCCTCCCCTCCCCTCTCACCCATCAGACAGACAGACAGACAGACAGACAGACAGACAGACAGACTACAGTGCTTAGTCGCTGTCCTGGGCCAGGTGCTGAGAACACAGCAAAGACCAAGATAGCACCCAGCTCTGTCCCCAAGGGCCTCAGCCTTCAGTGGGGATTTCAGATCCATTCCAAGATAACTACGGGCAGAAGCAGCAGACTGGGCCAACCAGATGGCCAGAGACCCTGGGCAAACCAGACAGCCAGAGACCAGTTGTCCAGCAATTCACTCAGTTATTTGCTCATTCCAGAAACGTGTGTTCATTCTTGACCCAAGGCCAGAGCCTGTACTGGTTCAAACGTGACTCACGCATAAGAACTCAGGCAACTGCCATGGTCACACAGCAGGGCAGAGCCGATACGTACAATCACTTACACTTCCTGAGTGTTACAGGGCACTGCTGTAAAGTACATCAGGCTGGGCATGGTGGTGCATGCCCACAACCCAGCACTCAGAAGGCTGAGGCAGGAGGATTACTGCAATTTTGAGGTCAACCTGCGCTACAGAATGAGTTCAAGGCCAGTCTGAAATGCAGAGTGAGACCTTGTCTCAAAAAGCCAAATAAGTAAATAATTATAAAACACATGAGTCAGAGTAACTCATTTAACAGGGACTAAAACTAGGTTCTCCTGTCTTCCGAGGCAGACATAAAACCCAGGAGCTGGGGTTGAGACGCAGCCCAGTTCTACAGTGTGTGCTTGGCATGCAGGAGGCCGTGTTCCATCTCCAGTACTCAAAACAAAACACACAAAGCCCAGACTGCTAGAGAGAGGACAGAGACAAATGAGGGGGCACATTTATTTATCCTTCCTTCCTTCCTTCCTTTCCTCCACGGCTTCTGCTGCGATCAAATCTCAGGTGCCACTGTGTGTCAAGCACAGCTTTTCTGGTCTCAGTAACAAAGAAAAAAATGCTATCAATAGAAAGATGCCCTGATTTTTCCTTATCACTTCAGATTTTTATTTTACGCCTACTTAACTAAGCCCTTGCTAAACTTACTTAGAGAACATGGAGCTTTATCTCACACCAGCCTGGGAGACCCGTTTGCCTCTGAGCTATTAATGTGGGCACTTTCCAAGCTGCATTGTCCCCCACGGGTCAGGGGCCTGAATCCAACTCCACTGTCACATCCAAGGAGTGACCTTGAGACCACAGTGCCTTCCTGGCTGAAAGCAATTGTCGAGATACCATCAACTGTGACTTCCTGATTTCAGAATTTTTAAAGTGTACAGAAAAGAGTACACACTTGTAATGGCCCATGCCTGTAATTCCAGCACTTGAGGGGCTGAGGCAGGAGGGTCACTGGCCAACCTGGGCTACACAGTGAGTTTAAGGGCAGCCTAAACTGCACAGGGAGACATTGTCTCAAAAAAACCAAAAAACAAAAAAGGGGAAAGCTGTGGATGAAGAGAAAGCCTTGAGTTCAATCCTCACTCACACTCCAAAAATAAAAATCTTTTCAATGTGCACCTTAGAACCAATGAAGGTGAAGATGTTTCTTCAGTGTCTTCCCTGTGTCTGAATCAGGCTGGGGACACAGTGGTGACAGAGAGGCTTTGCCTCACCAGGAGGAAGCTGAGGCCATATACACTTACCCTGTGCCAGGGGTAAGTGTATATGAAATTCAGGGTGCCCTGGTGACTGAGACAGCTGTCACCTGTCCCCACAGGACTTAGATTTCAGGGAAACACAGCCCATCTGGGGTTAAGGTGAGGACAGAGTTGCCAGGAGACCTGTGGGAACCCAGGCGGGTGCAGGAGTCCCAGCTGAGTCAGCACAAGCCTCCTGGAGAGAGTTCAGTCTTTTAACCGCACCCCACCAAGCCGCAGACTTGTGGGAAATAAGCCAGGAAGGACAGAGACCTTTCTGCATCCAGAGACACAATTTGATCAGAAGCAGGTCAAGGACGGAGGCAGGGGCCTTGGGCGCCAAATGAAGGGGGAGAGCGCAAATTCCCAGGGATCAAGATGGAAATGTTAATGCAGGATTTTAACAGACAAGTGTAAAATACCCGTGGTGTTTTGCTGAACAAAATATTGAAATTTGAAATAAAGGCCAGTGCTGTGCCGCCCATGTTGATGCCTGAAGTGAAAAGCAAAAGTGTGCACCCGGCTTTGAAAGAAATCAACTCGCCCATAATGTTTCCTTACTGCTTAGAATTCATTATCTCTCTCTCTCTCAAAGCGTTAAGCACCCCTGGTGTGTGCCAGGCCCTGGCTGGGAGAGGCTGGCGTGGGCCAGCCCTGACAGCCCCTTCGTGAGGCTCAGGGCTCTGCCTTTCTCCTTCTGCATTTCCCCAGCCCTGGATATCCTTCCCTCCCTGTCTTCCCGCTGGCTCAGAAACCTGGAAGCACTTGCCCAGGCCTGTCTCCATCTCTCCATTCCTCATAACCATGGGCAAACCTGACGCTGGTCCCCAAGTATTTGTCCATTCGCTCATTTATTCATTCATGCATCCATTCAAATATGGCTCCCTTCTAAAGGCCAGGCGAAGTTCTAGGCAGGGACGCAGTGGTAAGTAAGATATGGGTGGCCCTTGCTCTCCTGTGACTATGTCAAGTAGTGATAAGAAAAGAGAGGAAAAGGAATGTCTGGTAAAAAAGAAGGGTTGGGGCTCTGGGCATGGTGGTGCATACCTGTGATTCCAGCACTCAGGAGGCTGAGGCAGGAGAATTGCTGCAAGTTTCAAGGCCAGTCTGGTGTATAAAGTGCTTTCAAGGCCAGCCTGAACTAAATAGTGAAACTCTGTCTCAAAAAGACAAAGACAAAAACAAAAAAAGGAAGAAGAGTAAGAGGAGGAGGAGGAGGAGGAGGAGGAGGAGGAGGAAGTGGCAGCTGCCTATAAACATGGGGTAGCCTGAGCCTGCAGTTCTGTCCGTCTCTGTGGGCACAGGCCACACACCTTCCCAGAAAGAGGCAGAGTTTCCTTCCCTTCCCTTGAATTTGAAATTCTTGTGATATCATTTGATTAGCAGAATATGATAGAAGTGACATTCTGGGGCTTCCAAGCCTTGGTAATATGAAGTAGTGACCCCAGCTTTCTCCTTCTTGGGCCCCTGAGCTGCCACAGAAAGGCAGGTTCTGCCACCCTATGCGACAAGCCCAGTGGAGAGGAGGTGAAGGCCACATGAAGATGCACCAAAGCTGTACAGGACATTTCAGCCCCGGTTAGACAGCAGCTGAGTGCAGCCCAGGAGTGACCCTCGCTGAGGCTGTCTAGGGGTAGAAGGACCACCGCAGTTGAGACAAGGAAGTCCCTAGATTTTTGAGAGAAAAGGGAGACCCTTCCGCATTCAGTGAGGCAATTTGCTCAGAACCCGGGCCAAGAACTAAGGCGATGGCCTTGGGTGCAAATTCTAAGTGTACTGAGAACCTCAGTCATTAGGGTAAATAATATTTTAATGAAATGTTTTTAAAAATCAAAATTAATCACCCCCCTTGTGATGTTTTGCAGAAGAAAAAGCAGTTTTGTTTTTTTGATACTGGGACTTAAACTCAGGGCTTTCACACTTAGTTTCATCCCCAGCCCTCTTTTTAATACTTATTTATTTTTTTTTTTTGGTCTTTTTGAGACAGGGTCTTGCTATGCAGTTCAAGCTGGCCTTGAGCTCACTTTGTAGCCCAGGCTGGTCTCGAACTCACAACGATCCTCCTCCCTCAGCCTCCTGAGTGCTGAGATTACAGGCGTGAGCCACCACGCCCAGCTCTTAATACTTAATTTTAAAACAGGTCTTACTCAGTAGCTAAATTACCCATACTGGGTTTGAAGTTGCCTCAGCCTTCCTGCTCAGCCTCCCAGCAAAATTTAAAATAAGGACTAGTGTCATGCCAAGTGTGGGCCCTGGTCTTGATGGAAACAAACTTATAGATGGGGCTTTCCAAATCTACTCCTTAGCTTAATTGAGACAATATCCATGCTAGGCAATTTCTCTTGAGCAAATAATGATGTCAAACACTTAATAAATGTTATTTTTATTTAATTAAAATATTCTAACAAAGTAATGTGAGTTTAATACATCCACTTTACAATTTTTCAGCATTTTTTGACTCCTGTTATGTTCTGGGTGGGGAGAGGGCATTAGCCATTTAACAAAACACTAAACTGGGCGTTGTGGTGGTGTATGCCTGTGACCCCAGCACTCTGGGAGACGGAGGCAAGAGAATTGCAAGTTTTAGCCCAGCCCGGGCAATTTAGTGACTTAGAGAAACCCTGTCCCAAAATAAAAAATAAAAAAGGGCTGGAACTGTAGCTTTAGTGTGAAGGCCTGGTGTCAATCTATGGTACAGAAAAGCAAACGATGATAACAAAAATCCCAAGTCGGGCATCGTGACACAGGATAGCCAGCTATTCAGAAAGCTACCGTAGGAGGAGGGCACGTTCTTGGTCATCCCGGGGAACTTGGTGAGACCCTGTTTCAAAAAACCATGAACTCATGTGCTAGGGGCCAGGCACAGAGAGATTTCTCTATCAGGCCTGATGGGACTCAGAAGGTTACTGGCCAGAACCCCAAGCCATTTACCCCAAAGTTTCAAGGGGATGGAGCAGGAGGAGGCAAGGGGGAAAGTGGGCAGTCAGATTCTCCCTGACTAGAGGGACATGGGTGTCCCTCACCACAGAAAGGCTCACGAAGAAATACCGAGGCCAAGCAGACATCATCTGTTGTGAATCAAACACACACACACACACACACACACACACACACACACTCCCTTGGCCTGGCACTGGAATATACCCCAGACCTTCGCAGGGCTGCAGAGCTTTACCTGCTGCCCCTGGAGTCCATCTGCAGGGAAGGAGAGGTGTTCAGGGGTCTGTCTTTTAATTTTTCACTGTAACTTTCCAGATTGTTTCATTATCCATTTTAGATTTTCCGCTAAATGCATGAAAGGGGTATGTCATCCAAGCTTCTTGAAGTTATTGAAATTGATGACACATAGACACATAACAGATAATATACTGTCATGGTGTCATTGTGTTGTTTACAGCCAAACCTCTCCTTGTGGAAGGAAGAAAGAAGGAAATTGTGTGAGTTCCTTACGAGCGGATGGGAAAAAAAAAAAAAAGGAAACTGAATTTCCCTCAGTGAGACAAGGAATGAATAAGTGTTGGTTCTTCTGCACTGCAGGCAAACCACACCAGTCAGCTGTAAAAACGAGGGCTCGGTCGGGCGTGGCGGCACACAGCTGAAATCCTGCCACTCGGGGAGGGGAGGCACTGGGGCAGGATGATCACAAGTTCAAGCCCAGCCTGGGTAACTAGAGAGTTAGCAAGATGGTGTGTGGAAAAGAAAAAAACTGAGGAGGTAGAAAATTGAGGATATACCTCAGGCCTTGAGGTCAATCTCCAGTGCTGGAAGGGAGAAAGAAAGACAGACAGACAGACAGACAGACAGAAGAAAGGAAGAAGAGAAAGAGAGAGGACAGGAAGCGGAGAGAAGGGAGGGGGAGGGAAAACTAGGGAGGGGAAGAAGGGGGGCTAAAAGATTTAGAGGATTTCAGTAAGGTGTGAAAAAGTACAACATGATGCAGAGAGCTATGGCTAACATCTTATTTCTAGAAGATAAAAGAACTAATCCCATAGGGCCATATGTGTGAAAAAATGTTCATACCTATGCACTGAGATCCCTGTCCACATATCCAGTGTGTCTCTGTGTATGTACCAAATGAATATATAGGATTACAGTCATACCTTGGTATTTGACTGATTTGAAATTTGTCATGCTTGGTACTCAATACACTTTTTTTTTCTTTTTGAGACAGGGTCTCATCATGCATTTCAGGCTGGCTTTGAGCTCACTTTGTAGCCCAGGCTAGTTTGGAACTTGCAGCAATCCTCCTACCTCAGCCTCCCGGGCATTGGGATTACAGGCGTGAGCCACCACCCCGGGATACCCCTCAATACACTTTGATGAGAGGTTTGTCCCAGTACTGTACCTGTCATTTGTTTGGTATCTGATACACAAGCCAGAACTTGGCAGTGGCCTTTGCCTTGAGACTCACTATTGTTTCTGGCTAAGCCAATCTGTTCAGTACTTGCTGGTTTTGCTACTCATTGCGTCTCCTAGAATCAATGAATTTTGCATTTGGGACTCTGTGGGAAGAGAGAGGTCAGGTGCTATAGTTTGGATCTGAAATATCATCAAAGGTTCATGTGTTGAAGGTTTGGTCTCACCATGGCGCTGCTGGGAGGAGCTGGGCTCTGGTCCCTTTCTTCTGTCTCTTCGCCTCTTCAACCACCTGCAGTGCCAACAGGTCATGAGATTGAACCTCCAAAACCGTGAGCTGAAATGACCCTTTCCTCTTCAGCTGATTTCTCTCAGGTATTTGCTACAGTGATGGAAAGCAGTCTGATGCATCTCATTATTAACAGGATTTGTGGAGCTGGTGGCCTGTGGAGAGTCAGTGAGAGAAGATGGTGAGGCAGAGCCCAGCAGGAAAGGAAGAGGGAAGGCACTCATTTTAAATATTAAAAGCAGAAAGCCGGGTGTGGTGCAGCACCCCCTCTAATCCCAGCACTCTGGAGGCTGAGGCAGGAGTTCAAACCCGAGTTCAAACCCAGTCTGGGCAACTTAGTAACTTAGCAGGAACCTGTCTCAAAGCAAAAAACAAAAAAAGGGGGGTGGGTTGTGAAAAATAAAAATTAAATATAAATTAAAAACATGACCGGAGGTGGTAAAATGAGAAATATATTGGGAGACAGGTTATCTCAGGCCAGGGAAGAGGAAAGAAGTGGCCGGGCGGTTGAGTATTTCAGCTGTTTTGGTAATGTTTTGTCTTTTAGGAGCACAGTGAGAGACACCACTTAGTCTGTACTTTTTGCAGGAAGGGGGTGAGATAGGGTCTTGCTATATAGTACAGTCTAGCCTTGAACTCACTGCAATCCTCCTGCCTCGGCCTCCTGAGTTCTAGGATTACAGGTATGTACTACCATGCTCAGTTTATGTTTTTTGTATGCTTCAAAAATTTTATAGTAAGTTTTTAAACCTTGGCTAACATGTTCACATTGATGCCCTTATGGGAAATCGGAACTACAATAACCTTAAATTCTCTGCCCCATTAGCCCCACCCCACCCTGCCCCTAAAGCCCTTTCACTGTGCAGACTCCTGGACCATGGTCCTTAAATGCCGCTCCTGCCTGCAGACACTCCCTGAGCATCACAGGTGGGCTCCGGGCTCAATGGAGACCGGACGTGCCCTGAACCTGCAGCCTGGGCCTCCAGGCTGACAGAGATGGCACCTCCTGGCCTGGCCTCTCACTGCCATCCCCTTGGTGCAGGCACTGCAGAGAGGAGGCCATGCAAGGCAAAGCGGCTCCAAGCTTTGAACGTACCTCTCGGCCGCAGGACCCAAAGGGCACTGCCACCCCGCAACCTTGAGGGTTCCAGCCACCAGCGACTGGCCAGCTCGTTAGGCTGTGAGTGGCTTTGTGCACACACCTCACTCTCGGTCCTCATGTCAACTTCACTAGGAACCACGACTTCCCCATTTCTCAGAGGGGCTCTCCAAGGTCAAGGTGCTCACCCAAGGTCACAGGACTAATAACTGGGAAAGTTACTTTGGAAGCCAAACCAGCCTGCATCTGATTTCCTCCTTAACTACTGTGCTGGGCTCTCTCTTCAGCTGTGTTCAATGAGTCACTTTTCTTTCCTTTATTTTGGGGATGAGCCCAGACTCAGGCTAGGCAAGAGTCATGTCTCAGCCCCAACTAGTCACTTTTATATGATTTCTCTAGGGAGGCTTTACAAGGGCGCCTGAACCCCACAGCTAGGGGAAAATCTCCCCTAGAGGATGAAGCCATTCTAGGGACTTTGACCAATGAAAAGGGAGGATCCACTGAACCCCGGTCATGTCTCTCTCCCTTCCTCCCTCCCACGCTTTCTCTTTCTCTGTCTCTCTCTTCTTTCAAGACAGGGTGTTGCCGTGTAGCCCAGGCTCACCTCAAACCCACAGTGACCCTCCCAAGTGCTGGCCTCCGAGGTGTACACCACCCCCTGCCGGCTTGCGTCTTTTATTTCAGCAGACCCTTTCCCCTAGAAAGGATGTGGCCACAGAGGCTGAGCGAGCAGGCTTGGAAGCACTCCAGGTATTCGTGAGCGATGCACAGTATCTGAGGATTGCTTTCTATCTCAGCACAAAACAGGAGGAAGGGAAGAGACAGCATAGGAATAGGAAAAAAGAAAGGCAGGGAGGAGGCCAGGATGGAAGGGGTAAGGGAAGAAAAGAGGAGGAGACAGAACAGGAGAAGAGGGCATGGTGAGGAAGAAAGGAGAGGGGCGTGAGGGGAAGCAGTAAGGGGGGTAAGAATGTCAGGTAAGGGAGAGAGAAGGAGAGAAGAAAGAGCTCACTCACTGGCAGAGCTGACCTCCCCATTTCACTAGGATGAATGGGACCTATCTCATTACTTACTTGGGTGCTGGGGACGGAACCTAGAACCTCCTGCATGCTGGACAAGTGCTCTACCCATAAGCCACATCCCCAGCCCAAGCTGTGGACCATTTTCCTTTCATCTTTGTTGTTGTTGTGGATATGTTGTTGTTTGTTTGTTTGTTTGTTTGGTGGTACTGGCCTTTGCACTGAGCTGTATCCCCAGCCCCTTTTTTATTTTTTAATTTCAGACAGAGTCTCGTTAAATTGCTAAATTGATCATGCTGTGCCTCAAACTTGTGATCTTCCTGCCTCAGTCTCCCAGAGTGCTGAAATTACAGATCTGTGCACCGTCTCTTTCTCTCCCTCTCCCTTTCTCTCTCTCTCTACCATAATGCCTCCTGTTATTTTCAAAAGAATTGCCCATATCATCAGGTATTATAAAACAGAACAAAACATTACAGAACAAAACCAATAAGAACAAAGCATTGGAGACATTATAGGACTTCAAAAGAAGATAATAGTCCAACCAGAATGGATATCGTAGTATATATTCTTGTTTTTAGAGCAGTGGCCCATACCCTCAGACTTAATACTATCAAACAAAACAGAATAGAATAAAATCAGTCAAAAAAAAGTAGTGAAAGCAATACAGGGCTTCATAGAAATCCAGTAGGAAATCAAAAATGGTTACCATGTTTATCCTGCTGTCTTTGGAATAGCTGTCCATGCCATCAAATATAATACAAGTAGACAAACTGGAACAGAACAAAACCAAACTAAACAGAACAATGAAAACAATATGTGTTTCAAATTATGATAATAGATTAACAATGGCCTCTACCTTCTCTTTTTAGACAGTTCCTCCCCTTTCACTTTCACAGGGTGCATTGTACATCTTGGATCCCACTAACTCTTTTAGTTTTTATATTAGGGAGGCAGCCTGCTATTCACCTAAGTGATTCTGAACCTTTTTACCCCTGAGCATGATCTCAGGCTGTATCCATTTGTCTATAAGAGCCTCAAAGTTTTCTTTCTTTTTAGCTGAATAGTTTTTCATTATATAACAGTGTCATGGCTTTGTAACCAATCTGCAGCTGATGGGTGAGTGCCGGAGTCCAGCTGCAGCAGGGCTAGGGTTTCCCAAAGGTGGACAGGGAGTCGGCGAGTGAGAGACAGAAGACACTGCACACCAGTCTGTGAGTGAATCTGAATCCGCTTTATTTTTTAGAAGCTGGAATATATATTTGCTAACCTTGGCAGCAACCCCCAGCCCCAAGTAGGAAGTGCCCCAGGCCCAGGACCAGGCAGAGACAATCCCAAGCAATAGGTATTAATTAACCTCAATCCCAAGCAGGGAGCGCCCCAGGCTCAGGGCAATAGGTATCAATTAACATCTCAATCTTGTTACTTAGTTAGCTTGGGAAATGTAAGCCGATGCACTTGAATGCCTGCAGGAGGAAGAGATGTGTGAGGCTATTATGCCGCTCCCTACATTGTTTCCCTTATCACTTATGGGAGTATGGCAGTTCCTGTGAGGACAGCGCCTGTCTTAGGTCAAGGACTCTTCATATGAACCCAACCAGGCCTTACCCGTCATGGGCCTGCAGGACAGCAATTGGTCCTGTGCCTGTCTTAGG
>PVLA01001594.1:0-151175 GCA_004027455.1 Hydrochoerus hydrochaeris | reverse complement strand
GCCTGTCTTGGATCAAGGACTCTTCATATGAACCCAACCAGGCCTTACCCGTCATGGGCCTGCAGGACAGCAATAGGTCCTGTGCCTGTCTTAGGCGGCCGGTGGTGTAACATATGTGTCCTAGTTGCCCGTCTTTGGCTGCCTGTCCAGTGTCTCTGGGCAGTTGTCTCACAGGAACCCCGCAAATCCTCCTCCATGAGCTCTCCCACCCAAAGCTCCTGCATAAACTCTCTCACACTACTCACAGAAGGCAAAACCCCACAACCAGTCCTCACAAAGGGGTTATCTAGAGGGTCTCCACCCTCGACTCCATATTGAGCATTACATAAAAACATACACATGTGAACTACACAAATTACAATTATCAGTACAAAACATTCCAAGATCCCCGCGCCCAATTCCCACATGCGGTGTCCTTTTCCTAGGGTAGCGATTGTCACAAGGCAAGGATGGACTAGGACGCGGCATGGACAGAAAAGGGCGCCGCAGGTGAGCTACCACTACTTTTTTCTGGTTCCCTGTCACATAGAGCATTGTTTCTCATCTTTGACTTTCAGTCCACAAACTCTCCTTCAGGCTAATTGTATTGCTTATATAGAGCGTCTTGATAGGCCCTGTCTCCTGATCCCCTCTGCCTGTGTTTCTTTTTATCGGTGTATCGAGGCCGTCCATATAGTGATCATGGCCAACCTCTCTGCCGCATCTCTGCCATGCTATTCTTCTGCTGTTGGTTGTCTATTTTCCCCTTCATTCCATTGTCTGCCCCGTTCAGTGAGCCCCCTTGGCCACTCTTCCTGAAGCCATGGTCTTTTTTCTCTCTCTCTAGAATGCCCTTCAGTATTTTTTGTAGGGTTGGTTTGGTAGCCATGAACTCCCCCAGTTCCTCTTTGTCATGCAAGCATCTTGCTTCTCCATTAATTTTGAGAGATAGTTTTGCAGGGTCCATCAATCTGGGTTGGAAGTTATTTTCTTTCAGGGTTTTGGAATACTTCAAGCTCTTCTTGATTTGATGGTTTGTGTCGAGAAGTCTATCATGATTCTGATGGGTTTTCCTTTATAGATGATCTGTTTCTTTTCTCTGACAGCTTTTAATATTCTGTTCTTCTGTTAAATTTCTGGGATCTTGATTATTATGGGTGTAGATCTATTTTAGTTATAGCTGGCTGGAGTTCTGCATGCCTCATTTATCTGAATATCATTTCCTTTTCCTATGCTTGGGAAGTTGTCTTTAATTATTTCTGTAAATAACCTTTGTATCTCATTTGTGTTCACCCCTGCTTCTTCACTCACATTTTTTATTCTTGTTATAGATCCTCTTGTCATTTTCTAGCCTTTGTATTGTTACTTCCTGGTTCCTGTTATTTTTAAGAGATCTTTCCTTTTGCAATCACAAGCTGCAAACCTGTGTTCAAGGTCTGATAGTCTGTCTTTATAGTTTCTTTCAAGCAGTTTTGCCAGCTTTTGGTGGAGTGTTTGATTTCCTGGTAATCTCTTTGAATCCGTCTCATGTATCCTGAATGTTTTTTACAGTCTTCATTGAAGGTTTCCCTCCTTTTTCTGTGCTCCTCTATTCTTCCATCTGTGTCTTCTTTAGTGGTGTCTAGCAATTCTTTTATTATGTTTCTCATTTCTTCTTTTACCTGTAATAGTATTTCTGTTTTAAGTTATTTTATAGCTTCATGAAGTTGTTCCTTTATTTCAGTTGTTGTTACTTCAGAAACTTCAGGTGTGCGACTCCTGATCTCTTCTGTGTTCTCCTCTCCTGGGCCAGTACTGCTTGGGTTGGAGGCTGGAGACTGCCTTTTGTTTCTTCCTCTTGTCAGGTTCCTGGTTTCTTCCAGACAAGCAGGTAGTGGGGTCCCCTTGACACTTCCTGTAGTGGTTGTAATTACTCTGAAGCATGCTGGCTATGGATTTCTGCTGTTTGCTGCTTTTCCCAGCCTGCTGGTGGCTACTGGCATGTAAGCAGGGGCGGGGCAGGCTGTCCCCTCCCTTCCCAACTGGTTAACCACAGGGAGTCTTCACCACGTTAGTGTGGCCCAGGTTGGGGTGGGGGTTGGTTAGGGGAAATCTCAGCAGTGGTTATTGGACCATGTACAGGAGCAGGACTCAGTCTAAGCAATTTCCACCAGTCTGCTCCAAGTTAAGCGTGGCTAAATGAAGGCGGCTCCAGCTTCTAGCTCCAGGCCGATCCTGCCCAACTCCAAAATGACGCCCGGCCAATCGCCCACTCCTGTGGAAGGACTGAGTCCCCCACACTCACTGCCAGCCAGGGCAGTTCTCTGGTCCGCTGCTCCCCTCTGCCACTGTGTCTCCCCAGAGAGGACTTCGGGCTTCCCAGCCACCAGCTTCACTGTGACTGTGTGCCTCCAGGTTCCAACAGCACTTCTCGCGCGGTGGTTCTGGTTCTGGTTCTGGTTCTGGTTCTGGTTGAAAGCACAGCCAACTCCCACCTTGTTCTGTTTAAGTTTTTTTTTTTATTCTCTTTGTGGGCTTCAGTTCTCACTTTAGGTTCTTCCTGGGTTGAGGGGACCCACTTCCTTCTCTCTTGTCTTCTCCAGAATGCTCTATTCCAGCATCTGGGGTGTTTTTCTCAGAGGCTGTTTACTCTGCCGCTTACAGTTCTGCCATCTCCCCAGCTCTCTCTCTCTTTCATACCTGTCTTAAGTAGATAATTTTTGACTCTGGGAAATTAATACCTAACTGCTCATTACACAGTTCCCTATGCTTCTGTGTATATTTTCATATTTTCTTAATATTTAAGAGAGGGGGAAGTTTATCCTTCAGCGGAGTCAGATGCATGACTCACTAGCCATCCTTTACCCTTCATGAACGTATTTCCTATCATGTGTAACACAGATAAATAATGGTGTCATTGTGGTGGACTTTAACCACAAAGATGTGACTGCTTCCGCCTGTTGGAAGTTTAGGTTGTGCTATGCCTTGTGCTTTACCATCTTACAGTCCTAGAGTCCAACTAGTACACAAGGGGACAAGGCTCAGCAAGGTTGTAAAACTTGTTCAAGGCCACACCGCAGATGCGTCCTCACATGGCAGAGGAAACGCGAGCTCCCTTGTCATCAAACCCACGCCGGTTTGAATCCAAAGATCTATCTGGGCAGCCAGTGGAGGGACTTAGTTCTTCCACCCCCACTTCTGCCATCCATTCCCTTGGAGAGCCCTGTGCTAGTGAGGCTTGGAAAAGTGACATCACAGTAACAAACAGCCCCGGCATCTGGGTGGCTGCCCTTCCTTGATCCTGGGCAAACAGAAATTGCCGAAATGACGCTACCTGATGTCTGAGGCCAGGTCATGAGTGCAGTATGGCTTCTCTCTCTCTGGGGATAGTCACCCAGTTACATCTAGTGCTAAGAACAAGTTATCACAAACTTTGAGGCTTCAAATAACACTCATGTGCACACCCATGAGAATGCTGCTATAAAAAAATCAGAAAATGACAAGCATTGTCAAGAGAAGTGGAAAAATGGAAAGCTTTGTGCCCTGTTGGTGGGAGTGCAAATAAAATGGTGCCACTGCTATGGAAACCAGTATGTCCCCACCCCCAAATTAAACATACAGCGACTCTATTGCTGAATAAGTATCCAAAAGAACTGAGATCAGGGTCTTAGCAAGGTAAGATTTATATATTTCTGTTTACAGCACATTATCCCAGTAGCTAAGATGTGGAAGCAACCCAGATATCCAACAGATGGACAGATTGACAAAATGTGATGCATCCGTGCAATGGGACAGGACTCAGCCATTTACAAGAAGCAAGTTCTGGCACGTGCTGCAGTCTGGGTGAGCCTGGAGGACATTCTGCTGAATGTCGACGAAAGGCCGAATCTTGTGACTCTATTTATTTGAACACTCCAGAGCAGCCAAGTGCACAGAAACAGAGAGTGGAATGGCCTTGCCAGGGGCTGGAAGTGGGAAATGGAGAGGTCTTTTGTTTAATGGGTACAGGTTCAGTTCTGCCGGATGAAAGATTCTGGAGATGGGCTGTCCCTCGGTGTGAAAGCCCGTAAAGTGATAAGTTTTATGTTACCTATTGTTACAACTAAAAATTCAACACCATAGTGTCCATTTATCATTGTTTTGTAGAGGAAAAGTCTGGTGGGCTTTCTGGGTTCTTTGTTTACAATCTCACAAGGTCAGAATAAAGTATTAGCCAAGCTGGCTTCATGCTCAAATGTGGATCCTAAACCAAGATCATTTGGGTTTCCAGAAGAATCAGTTACGCACAGTTATAGGACTGAGGTCTTTCTTGCTGACTCTTGGCTGGGTGGAGAGGAGTGGGTGTCACTTGTGGCCCCTGAGGCCACTCCAGGACCTACCCACACAGTCCTCTCCAACTGATCCTTCTCATGGCTCAAATCTAATTTCAGTTCTACTGTAACCAGAGAAAACTCCGCTTTAAAGGGCCTGTGCGAGTGGACAACCAAGTCCATCAGGATACTCTCCCTTCTGATGACTCAATCTCCACACCTTAGTGGCATCTGAGAAATTCCCCTTGGCATGCTATGTGTCATTGTGGGTGCTGTGCTCCTTCAAGTTCACACTTCTGGGAACTAGGCGGAATGTGGAGAAGCTGTTTTAGAATCTTTCCTACTGCAGGCCAAGGCACCACGTTATCCTAACACCATAGGTGTCCATAGGTGTGCTGACTATAGCTCCAGCTAAGGTCTCAGCCAACAGCCTCCATCAATTGTCAGACAGACGTGTCTGAACCTGCAGATGGTTCCAGCCTCCTGTTCTCAATCCACCCCAGCTAACCGCCCCGGAACTTCTGCAACAGAGATGTGCCAGCCCCAAATATCCAAGTTCCTGAACAATTTTTTATAGTCAGAAGTGGTATCATATGCCTGTAATTCCAGTATGCTGGGAGACTGGGGCAAGTTGAAGGCAAGTTTGGAGAATCAAACTGGAAAAGTCTAGAAAGCTGTAAACTGAGCTTCATGGGAGATTCTGATCAGAGATCAGAAGACCAAAATGTTGGTAGCAACATGACACTAGAGGCCAGGCTCATGAGGTTTCAGTCTGGAAGAAGGACCAGAGGCCACATATGGCCATGTGTGTTATCTGTTTTTGCCCATGTCCTGAAACTGTGGGATTAAGGGTGGTAGACTAATTGATCTGCTAGAGGACATTTCAAAACAGCCCAACTTTCAGGCTGCAGTGGATACTGTTGGCTGCTTTTAGCCAGAGTTATAGTAAGATTTAGACAAAAAAACAAACAACAACCCAGAAAAATATGATAAACTTAATTTGTGACTAATAGGGAGCCAGGTATAAAGTTGGGGCCAAAGTCAATGTGATTGCTGCAGAGACTGGTGCCATTAAAAAGAAACTAAGTACTTATTACAGGAACAAATGGCACCATTACAGGCTCAAGGGTGCAAAAGTGTCAACTTTTAAGCCACACATGGTGGCATACTCCTGTAATTCCAGTACTCAAGAGGTTGAGGCAGGAGGATCACTGAGAATTCAAGTCCAGCCTAGGCTACAAAGTAAGCTCAAGGCCAGCCCAAACTGCATAGCAAGACCCTGTCTCAAAAAGACAACCCCCCCAAAAAAACAGGAAAAAAAATGTCAACTTTTTACTTGAGATGAGAGTCCCTGGACTCCTGCTCAAAAACAGCCTCTTACAGAACTGATTTTCTGGAATTCATTTCACCATACTCACCCATCCCAGCACTCAGAGGCCACTACAGCCATGGTCCAAGAGCAGGTGACAGCTGCTCAACCTGGCAGCAGATGGTGCTATACCTATGATACTAGTTTTTTTTTTTTTTTGTACTGGGGATTGAACTCTCGACCTTGTGCTTTCCAGGCAGGTACTTAGGCCACTGAGCTAAACCTGCAGCCCTATGATACTAGTTTGTTGGCATGCAGAATTCAAGCGCTATGGGGTCAGGGAGGAGTCTACCCAGAATCCTGGGAGGCTAGGCAAGGAGTCCCTGAGAGGCCAGCGCGTGAAGCTGAGGTGATGAAGCAAAAGGTGCAGTGGGGAATCTGGGAGATGCCAGGAATGTGGAATGTATACCAAGAAAAGCTGTGGACTGAAGGAAGCTAGTCCACAACAGATGCTGTGTGGGCTGTAACCACCAAGGTCATAGGGGTGGGGTCACTTACGTCCTTTGGAACTCACATCACACCACCATGTGCCCTGGATCTAGACACGGAGCTGCAGGACTCCATGTTTGCCTTGCTGACTTTTATTCTTGCTTTGGTCCTATTTCCTCTCTCTCCCTCTTCCTATCCCTCCTCCTTCTTCTTCTCCATCTCTCTCTGTGTTACTGGAGATTGAACCTAGGGTCTTCATATTGAGCTATATTCCTCAGCCCTTTTTAAGTTTTTTATTTTGAGATAAGATCTTGCTAAGTTGCTAAATTAAACTTCAACTTGGGATGATCCTGTTCAACCTCCCAGGTGCTGGAATCACAAGTATGCACCAACATACCCAGCTAGTCCTATTTCTCCCTTTTGGAATGAAAATGTTTACCCTATGCTTTACTTGGCTTGTCTTGGATTTTTACGGCAGTTCACAGCTAAGAGTTTGCCTTGAGTCTCGGAGGAGAGTTGGATTTGGACTTTTAGCAGCACTGGCACTGTTGAGACTTTGTGGAAGGGATACTTGTGCTTTGGTTGTGTGCTGGGTAATTATATTATATTAGGCATAATTATGAACTTGTGCTTATATGGAGATAGAGTATGGTTTAAGGAAATGTGTTTGTGTATCAATTTGAGAACAGGTGGAATGTGATAGTTAAAGTGGATTGGGAACTTCATTGGCTTGGGAACGGCCCAGGGGGTTAGTCAGGCATGCTCCTGGGTGAGTCTGGTGGGCCGTGGAGGCATGACCTTAGGTCCACACCGGTAAAGACCTCCCTCACCCCTTCCTACTGAGGACTGTTTCCCTCCTACCCAGCTACCATGAACTCAGCAGCTTTGCCTCACCGTTTCCCTCCTCATGACATTCCTACCTTGAAACCAGTTGAACATGGACTGAATTCTCTGAAATCATGAACCACATAAACCATTTCCCCATTTTAAGTTGCGAGTGTTAGGTATTTCCTAGTGAAGGGAAAGATGACTAATACAACTCCTTTGAACTACTGAATCAACACCCCTAGATGCCTCTATTCTTTTGTTAGTTATATAATATTGACTATCTTATTGAGCCTACCTCAGGGCCTTTGCACTTGCAGTTTCCTCTGCTGCAATGCCCTCTTCTCCACTCACATATCTGTATAGCCCTGTCCCTTCCCTTCAGGTCTTTACTTAAATGTCATCCAGCTGAGGCCACCCTACATCAAATCAGACCTCTTGGCCACACTCCCCATTCTTCTTCCTACTCTGTTTTTTCCATAAAACTTACTGTTCACTGGTATATCATTTGTGCCATACAAATATTCTCTCTGGCATATGTATTTTATCCATCTTCCTCACAACCACCACGAGAAGAGGGACTTCTGTCCTTATCCCCAGCACCTACCAGTAGAACTGTGCTCTGTGCTTAGAATATGACCAATAAACACTTGTTACATGAATGATGAATGGATTGAGTTCTTTTGAATGGACTTTCTGTAACTTTTGGCTGAAACAGATGGTTCCTGGCATTCTGCCTACTGTGAGTTCCCCATTTTTATCTCTGCTCAATCTCTTTCATTTGGTGCTTACTCAAAAATGACTTCTACTCCAAGCTAAGCATGATGGTACAGGCCTGTGATCCCAGCACTTGGAAGGCTGAGACAGGAGGATCACTGTGAGTTTGAGGTCACTCTGACTCCCAGATGCAGTCATATAGCATCCTACTGACCTGCCCTGGCCCCTTAGGTGAAAGCCGACCATGTCAGGGCTCTGTTCAAGGCTGCAACTTCAAAAATAAAAGCAAAACAAAACAAAAAAGAAACTCAAAACGCTTCATGCTCTAAGATTCGATTCATTCAGATTTGACTACCGCTGGGAGAGGGAACCTGCCAGAGGGGGTGCCCTCAGCCACCCAGCCCCCAACCCCCTGCCCATCCTGGCCCAGGCAGGACTGGAATGGGCTGCTTCCTGTAAACACCTTGGAATGGGTCTGTTGGGTCCTCAAGCCCCACCTTGGCTGCTAGGACTCTGCCTGAAGAGGGAGACAGAAAGAGGAGAATTTTGCTTCCCAGTGTTGGAGAAAACAGTCAAATGTCAGGGTTCCCTAGTTTGAGGAAGCAGGCTTAGCTTTTGGGGCTCCCTGGTCTGAAGGAGAATGGGGGTCTTTTCAGTCTAATGAAGAAAAGAACCGCGTAGGGTGAGGGAGGTCTGGCCCTGAGAGGCCCCTTATCCGAGTTTGGAGCTGTAGCCTCAGTGGAGCAGAGGCCTGGCTTTGCGTCCAGTGGGTGGCCCTGGCCAGGGGGCAGACTCAGCCTGCGAGGATGCAGGAGGTCCAGCCCTTGGGGACCCTGATACCAGGAAGCGGGCTTAGCCTTGGGGACGCTTATCCGAGGTTTGGACTGGCCTTTGGGAAGCCCTAGCCCCAGAGCACAGGCTCGCCCTGGGGCCTGACTTCCCGGAGACACCCCCGGGCGAGGGCGCACCAGCCCCGAGTCCTCAGCAGAGCATCGCGGCCCCCAGGGCCAACGCCAGCAAGGGCAGTGCCAGGCGGGGGCCGCCTGTGGCGCCCGAGAGGCCTCGGGACTCCGGGAAGGTGCGGCGGCGGGGCCCGCAGTCAGGCCGGCGCGATAGCCGGAGGCCGCGGAGAGCGGGAAGGTCCGGGAGCCCCTGCAGCGCCTGGAGCCGCTCGGTCGCCCACTGGGTGCTGCACAGGTCTCGGGTGCCACAGCCGCGCAAGCTCACGTTCCGGCCACCTGCAGGGGGAGGCCGCGGAGGGGCATGAGGAGGGGACGTGGGGACGCGCCCCCCCAGGGGTGACACCTGCACAGCACGGCGCCCTGCCCTCCGGACCAGCCCGGCGCCCCTGACCCTGTTCTTGGCGAGAACCCACCCGGAACGTTCTTGTCCCCAACCTGGCCTTGGTCACCGCTGTCCCCTTCGTTATACATGTTAACAAAAAAGTGACACCCACAGGTCCCCACAGCCTCCAGCTTGTCTAGAGCACAGCATTCCAACTTTCTCATGTACTTCTCGGATTCGTGTATACGAGGCGAGCAGATGTATTTGCGTACGGAAATAAACGAGCCGGGCATGGGGGCTCACCCCTGTAATCCCAGCGCTCGGGAGGCTGAGGCAGGAGGATCGTTGTGAGTGCGAGACCAGCCTGGGCTACAAAGTGAGCTCAAGGCCAGCCTGAACTGTATAGCTAGACCCTGTCTCAAAAATGACCAAAAAAAAAAAAAAAAAAGAAAGAAAGAAAGAGAAAGAGAAAGAAAAAGAAAAATAAAGATGGGAAAGTAGGGCCGCGGGTTTAGCTCAGCAGCATAAGCGCCTGCCTGGCAAGTGCGAGACTACTCAGGAGGCTGAGGCAGAAAGACCATTGAGAGTTTGGGACCAGCCTGGGCTACAAAGTGAGCTCAAGTGCAGCCTGAACTGCATAGTGAGACCCTGTCTCAAAAAGACAAAAAAAAAGTACCCAGTTTATTGAAAACATGATAAAGGAAATGTAAGCAAAATGGTCTTTTTAAAATTTAAAACCCTCAGAGTTGGGGTTTGCTTTTAAGCCCTTATCTTTTAGCGGGTGAATGGGTGAAGTGACGATGTGCTATCTAAATTGGCTTCAAGTATTCAGGTCAGTGTGGACATGCATGGGGAGTATATAGGGGATTTATTAAACTTCTGCTTTTATTTGTATTTGAACTTTCCTATAACTAAAAAAAAAGTTAAAAAGAAATGTCAAGCTGGGTGTGGTGTGTACACATGTAACCCCAGCACTCTGGGAGGCTGAGGCAGGGAAACTGCAAGTTCAAACCAGGCCTGGACAATTTAGTGACTCAGTGAGACCCCATCCCAAAATAAAAATGAAAAAAGGGCTGGTTTGTTGCTCAAAGGCCCTGGGTTCAATCTAGGTTCCCCAAAAAAGGGAAAAAGGAAGTGTCAGACTCAGTGCTGTGATTCTTAATTGTCTTGTTTTGCCCTGAATAGTAAGTGTACACGCCCTCAGAGTTGTTAGTCACTGTGTAGACTCATGGTCATGAACACTTCCCCACCCCCACAGATGTGCACATGCACACACACCTCAGTCACACACAGCTCCACCGACATCCCCGAGGCCTGCACCCAACACACGAATGCGCATGAGCACACACACACACACACACACACACATACACACATTCTATACACAGACAGACACACTCTCCCCAGAGCCTCACACGTCCTCACACAGAACACTCCCCAAGGGTGCCCGGCACAGTGAGCAGAGACTCAAGCAGTCCTGAGCACTAATGCTGCTGAATTTCATCAGTTCCAAGATGCACGGTGTCTCCCCCCTGCACCCCCACAGTTTAACATTTCTGAACAGAGCTGTCTCCTTCTTCCCACTAACGCCGGCTCGTGCTCCTGCAGTGGCGCACAACCACTTGCTGTGTGCACTCGTGATGCACTGGTGTGGCAGTCACTAGGTGCACGTGGCTGCTGAACCTCTGAGATGTGGCGGGTCTGCATTGACACGTGTTGTGAGCGTAAGGTAGACACTAGATTTCAAAGATTTAGGGGAAATTGAATGAAAAATATCTTGTTTAAAATCCCTCATATTGATTGCAAGTTGGAAACGATAACAGTTGGATATGTTGGGTTAAATACAATATGTTACTAAATTAATTTCCATTACTTTTTACTTTTTTAATGAGACTACTGGAAAATTTTAAATTGTACATGTGAATCATATTATACTGTTTTCAGAAAACACTCATTAGAAGCTTAATGGATTGTCTAATTCTCATATCAGTCTTGTGACTTGAGAGAGTGTTATTTTCCACTGTATCAGATGGAAAAATTGAGGCACAGGGAGGCAAAGTCACCTGCCCAAGGTCACCCACCTGTAAGTCCTGAATCTGGGATTTGAACCTGGGCAGCTTGGCTGTGGGGTCCTCCTCTTATGCCCTCTACTCTATTGCTTCTCTTGTGAGCTCACTGTGCCCCCACAAAAACCTGTGAGGCACGTGTCCACCATCTCCATTTACCAGAGAGAAAACTGAGACTCAGAAAAATGAATCTGATGCCTCAGGCCATACAGAGTAAGTAAGGGGAGGTGAGACCCCGAACTCAGGCGTGTCTTTATCCAGAATCAGTGTGCTCGGGCTCACTTGTGCACACATGTGTACACACACATACACACACACTGTGCACATGCGCTGCCTCCATTACCTTTCTTGGATGTCAGGTCCAGCTGGACACACTGGGTCTCCCCACGGGGACACCGCATGTAGAAGGAGGCATTGCAGGGGCCAGGCTGGTCCTTCAGGCATGTAGGACACAGGTACGTGCTCAAGGCTGGCAGAGCTGCTGTACGGGGGTGTCAAGGGACTTTCAGAACCTCCCAGGCCTTTGGTGCCCTGGGGTGGGCCACAGGGGGGTGACTTGATCGAGGGTTCCCACTGAGCTGGGGTCGAGGTGACTTAGGGGAAATGGTTGGGAATGGGGTTGAAGGACCTTCCTGCCCACCTTCCTTTCTCAACTGAGGACAAGCTCAGCTCCAAAGTCACCCACCACCCCCTCAGCCGCCATCATACTGCTCCCTGGTGGCAACGTACCAAGCTGAGTGGGCTCCTGGCAGTTGCCTTGGCAGCAGGTGGTGTTGATCCAGAAACCAAGGCTGATGCCATAGGTCAAGGCAGACACTGAGTAGTTCAACTTGCAGTCTGTGGAGGCCACGCAGGAGCCATTTCTCCAGGAGACAGAAGTTCCATCCCCAAAGTCTGGAGAGATGTGAAGAGCAGGCTGAGGAGGAAGGTGACCTCGACCCTCGGCCTGATGGAACCTCCCCAAATCCCTCTGGGTGTCACCTTGTTGGCATTCACTCTGTCTGAGATTCCCTCTCCCCATCTCGTAACCAATCAAAGCTGGGCATTGCTCAGAAAGACAGTTCAGAAAACCTCTCTTGATATCCTGCCCTGTCCCTTAGGGTTCCAGTGAACATAGTGTGACCTCAGTGCCCGTGAGGTCTCCCCAGCCTGCCTATCAGCACCTCTTGAGGTTTGCCAATCACTTCTGTGGACGCCCAGAAATGCCCAGTACTAGAGCCTGGTACCTTGTCTTTACTATTCCTATTTATGCTGCTGCTGGAAGATCTGGTTTCAAGTTCAACTCCACTGCCATTTACAAAAGATTCCAGTTCTCCCATCGATGGCGGCAGATGGACAGCATCTTCACAGGGTGCCGCCTGCCCAGAATGATGTCACAGACACCAACAAGGCTGCAGCTGTATTTCCCACCCGATGCGCTTCTGTGAAACATGACTTTGCTTCGCCCTTATCAAGAAGTGGGATCTACTCCCTCATCCCTTAGACCTGAGACATGTTTATGACATGCTCTGGTCAATAGACCAAGGCAGCAAGGAATCTGCCAGTACTGAGCCTATCTCTTAAGAGGTCTTGTACGTCCACTTCCTTCTTCTGGGTGGTCAGCAGTGACCCCACTGTGAGGAAGCTCAAGCGAAACCACCAGCACCTTGTGGCGAGAGGCCCTTGTCGGGAAGAGCCTGTCTTGAGCAATCCTGACCCGGTGGAGTTCGCAGCTGCCTGCAGCCACCAGTGACCTTGGTGTTCACCACTAAGAGCAGAAGACCTGCCCTGCTGAGCCCAGTCAGGGGAAGATCCTGAGAAACAACAAATCACGGTGGCAACTACGAAGTTTTTTCAGTTGTGGTTTAAAAGAAACAGTCCATAAAGTTCGCCCTCGTAACTGTCACTACATATTGGTAGTGAGCTATATTCATTCACGTGGTTGTGTAACAGACCTCTACAACCTCTTCACTGTGAAAACTTGAAACTCTACGGCCCATCAAACAACTCATTCCCTTCTTCTACAACCCCGGGCAATCACTGTTCTACTTTCTGTTTCATGATTTTCACGACTGTAGATGTCTAATCTAAGTGAAATCATACAGTGTTTGTCCTTTTGTGACCGGCGAAGTCATTAAGTTTTGAGCTGATTGTTATTTAGCAATAACTAAATTGGCTTTCACTGCCATTGGCTTTCACTCTTTAGGGCTCCTGCCTTGCATGGCCAGGAAAGTTGGGGCCACAAACCTAGGAGGGCAGAAAGAGGTCTTGGTATACCTCGGGTCCTGTTTCTGTCCCCATGGGCACTCACCACTGATGCCTGCTGTCCTGAGGCAGTAGTTCCTGTCCTCTGGACAGGTGAGAGAGTGGCAGTGGTGGAGGTCTGAGCAGGTGAAACAGATGGTGGCCTTTGTGTCAGTGTGGGTCACAACTGCATGGGAACCTGGAGAGAGAGAAAGACAACCAGCGTGTGTAAATATGTGTGTATGCTCATGTGTGTGGTGCAAGTTTCTGGGCACATGGGTATTGCCTTTGAGTGTGCAAAAGTGTTCTCTTGTGTGTCCCTCTGCAATGACACTGTTTGTGAGGCTGAAAATGCAGGGCTATTTCTTGGGGTGCATGTCTGGCTGTGTACATCTCTGTGGAATTGTCTGTTTTGCTTCAGCAGTCTGTGAGGGAATCAAGGTGTCTGTGTGTATGTGCTCCCATGGGCCCTGCATGAGTGGGTGGCTACAAATACATATGGGTACGAACAGATGTACGTGTTTTTAAGGCTGGTTCTGTCGGTCTGTGTTTCTGCAGCTTGCATGTGTCTGTTCTCAACAAAATTTGGTATGTTGGTGTACAGCGGAGGGTATTTGCGGGTGTCAGTAACGCCTAGGTATAGTTTGTGCTTCTGTATGTTTGTGTGTGCTTCTGCTTGGCTTCCTGGACCCCGAATATGGATTTGAGGATCAACATGTTCATTTTGGTAGTGGGAATTGAACTCATGACCTTGAGCTTGCCAGGCAGGCACTGTGCCACTGAGCCGTGTCCCTAGTCCTGTCCATAAGAACTATATATGCAAAAATTCTGTGCTCCATGTTTTTGTCGTCGGCAATCTTATTTTTCCCTTTTCCTTTCTGTATGTAAATTTCAAGTTCCCAATCTGCCTTTTTTCCCCCCGTTGTGATAATTAACTTAATTCACTGAGTAGTTTGAAAAAGTAAACCTGTCAGCAGCTGGGAATTTGAGAAAGCAGAGGTGAAAATGTTCTTGCTTTGCCTGCAGATTCAGGGAGCGGATCCTATTCTGCGTTGCAGAATGGTCCTTGCTAAGAATTTTCTTAAAAAAGGCGTCTTCACATTGCTGAAGCTGAGAAAAAGCTGCTCTGTCCAGGGAAAATTGCCTTTCTCACCTCTAAAACTTCAATAATTCTGTAACGCTGAATCACTTAATAAACTGTAGCCCCAGGAAATACTCTTTCAATTAGCATGTCTCTTTTGTGGAAGAAAAAAAAAATTGTTGTGAGTGTTCTTTGGTAATCCAAAAGAAGATGATTGGCAAATTTGTCTTCTTTGACAAGCAAGATAGTGAGGAAGAAGAAGAAGAAGAAGAAGAAGAAGAAGAAGAAGAAGAAGGAGGAGGAGGAGGAGGAGGAGGAGGAGGAGGAAGAGGAGGAGGAGGAGGAGGAAGAGGAGGAGGAAGAGGAAGAGGAAGAGGAAGAGGAGAAGGAGAAGGAGAAGGAGAAGGAGAAGGAGAGAAAGAAAGAAAGACCGTCATATTTGTTTCTTAAAGGAGTTTGAATCTCTAATCTCACTTAAACCAAATGATGTTCCTGTTTGAAGTCCACGCACCTCTGCAGGTGTCTGGTGGATTCTGGGGTAGAGTGTGGGTGTTTAATCAATTGTAGTGGCATATGCCCGTAATCCCAGTATTCTGGGAGGCTGAGGCAGTAGGGTCATAAGTTTTAGCCCACCCTGGGCAATTTAGCAACTTAGCAAGACCCTGTTTCAAAATTTAAAAATAAAATAAAGTAAAAAAGGCCAAGGAATGAAAAGGCCTAGATTCAGTCTCCAGTACGGCAACCAACGAATCTATCAATTAATCAATCGTTGATTTGTGCCAAAGGGATTTCTGCTTCTGAGTGTGTGAGGTGCTGAGTGTGATTCTGGGTAAGTGTACTGCTTTGTGTAAGGTAGGGGACAAGGCTCCCTGGGAATCCAGGGTCAGAAAGAGCACAGGGAACCCAGAGAAGTCTTTGAGGGGCTTCAGGAACAGCACCTAGTTTTGTGAGAGGAGCCTGGCTGCTGCAGTCAGGCATGGAAGTGAGACGGAATCCAGACTCTGCTGGGCCCAGGATGTCATTCACTTGCAGGTGGCAGATGTCTGGGGTAGCACAGCCCTTCAGGATTTGGTGAGTCCCTGTGGAAACAGGAGAGGCTGTCGGGAGAGGCCCAGAGCCCAACCCTCCTAACTTGATAGCCCTTTTCTGTCTGAATGTTCCCAGCTCTTGCTGACATCTGTATGATTCATCGTCAACTCTACCTTACCTTTGCACTGCCTGCCATTTATTTATTCATTCAGTGATTCAAACTTTTTCCCTTCAACTATATTGCATGGAGGTCGATTATGTTCTGTAGCTGCTGACCACAGTAGCTGAGCTTCTCAAGGTAAGCATCTCTGGCTTGTGCTTTCGGCTCTCCCCCATGGTGCTTGCTTCCTTGTGCATCTCCTGAGCTGATTGTGAGCTCATGATGGGTGGATGATCTGAGGGAATCCCACAGGCAATTCTCCACGAGAGGATTTGCTTTCATTTTGGCAGAGTCAGGTGATGCTGCCAACGTGGGATCTCCTCAGCTCCCTTCCAAGGTCTCTGGCTTCTGTGTAAATCTAAGGATCAGTTTCCCAACCCTGCTGCTGTCCAAAGAGCTGGGTACCCCAAGCAGGCTGCTGTCAGTGCTTGTTCTTGGGCCACTGTGCCTTTCGTGTTGTTTACTGCTCTTGCTCTGATTTCTGCTCGCATTTTTGTTTCATCTAGGAACACCTGAATATTGCCTTCACTTCCTGAAAGCTCCAAACAGCATGGGGGAAATGTTATTGTAAAGATTTGGTTCACCTGTAAACAGCCACGTGCCCAGCTGGGGAGGGCAACTAGAGGGAACAACCCATCATGAAAGTGGGCTGTAAAGAGATGTGTTGTCTGTATTGTCTCGAAAAAAAAAATCAATATCAATTTAAGGTCAATCTGGTCTTTATTATCACCATGAACCAGAAATTTTGAATAGCACCAATGATTTAATACTCACTCCTGCTGGGGGGAATCCCTTCCCCAACATTTTCAATTCTACCACCTTTAGAGAATCTAGTCCCCCATACTTTTGGGAGTAGAAGCCTAGGACATTTCTTTCTGTTCCTATGGTGGCTTCAGAGTTAGTCTGTTCTCTGGCAGGATGGTTCTATCTTATATAAGGCTTTGCTGAAAAGTCCTCTGCCTCAACTGTTTCCAGACACATGGAGGTGATTTTTAAATACTTCTGTGAATTCTCAGAGACATCAATAGGTGGCACTGATGCCTCTTCTCACCACCACATCTTTGAAATCAGATGGACTTTTGCCACCCCTTTAATCAATACACCATGGTGGAAGTAACAGTATGTGACTTCCACGGCTTTGTCATAAAAGTCCAGGAAGATGCTGCCTCATTTGCTGCATGGAGTTTTCGGCTACCACAGAAAAGGCCGTGAGGCCGCCATGATGTAAGGAAGCCCAGAGCCCATGCAGCGAGATAATGTGGAAAGACCCTGAGACTCATCTCTGAGAGAAGCTCAGCCTGGCTGGTCTTAGCCCTGCAGCCCCAGGTCCAGCCACCTTCCCACTGCAAACACATGAGGGACCCAGAACTGGGTATCTGAGTTCTCTTTGACTCTCCAACCCAAGAAACTCTAAGAATAATAAAATGATTGTCATCTTAAGGCACAAAGTTTTCAGAGGATTTGTTGAATAGCAAGAGCACAGCAGAACACATACACAAAGAGACCTTAACATGTAGTGGTACAAGGGGGAAGGAGATTTGTATGCAATTGACCACCTGAAAAGAAGGAGCCCTTACCTCCACTCCACGTCCCATTGAGGGTGACACACTTGGTCTGGGTCCCACTGCAGTTCATGACCGAAAGGGAGTCACATGGGGCTGATTTGTTTCCAGAACAGTACTGACATGTCACATGGTTGGCCTTGGGCTCTGGCTCTGGTAGGATAGAGGTAGTCAGAGTGCAATGGAAACTGAGGGGCCCTTCCCAGTCCTCCTTCCCCACCAGCCCCCTGTTTTCCTGCCCTCCTCTGTCCCTGCCTCCACCCACCCCCAGAACAATCCAGATCCATTGTCTCCAAAGTGGGACCAGCTTGGTCTCAGCTGCCTCCTTGCAAGCCCTGAAGACTTGTTCTGAGTAGCAACAAACAGAGCAGCCCCTTTATCCCTAAAGAAATCACCAGGCTGCATCCTAGGGGTTGTTTTATTCATTCCAGAAACATTTCTTGAGCACTAACTGTGTATCAGGCATTCTTCCAGGTCCTGGAGACAGAAGTGATCACACAGATGAAAGACCTCCTTTAGAGACCTTGAACTCCAAAAGTGATTACAGAGAGACTCTGTTCTTTCAGGTTTCAGATGCTTTAATATTTGGCAAAAGAGCAGAACTCTGCCTTCCAGGTTCATCACTGTCTGATTAATTTTGAGAGTTTCCCCAGAGATCCGAAACATTTAAGAGGAAGCCACACAGAGTATATTTTTCCTGAGTCAAAACTTGGTCATTGGCTGGGGATATAGCTCAGTGATACAGCACCTGCCTGACAAGCATGAGGTTGTAAATTCAATTCCCACTACCAAACAAACAAACAAACACTCAGTTATAAACCGGATATGGTGGTGCACACCTGTAATCTCACTGCTCAGAGCTTGGGAGGCTGAAGCTGGAGAATCATAAGTTCAATGCCAGGCTACCAAGTTGAAGACCAGCCTGGACTATTGCGAGACCCTGTCTAAAAAAAGAGCTCACACTGAAACATTGGCAGGTTCAGAGAAGTCAACTGTAGGAACCATTACAATAGTGAGGTGCTGTCTGAATTGTGCCCACTGGTCACACATGCATCTTGCATACCTGAAGCATGGCTAATTTCCCTTGAGCTGTATTACGAGTGTAAACTCTTTGTGTAGACTTCAAAGGCTTAGCATGAAAAAAGGATGTAAAATATCTCCTTAACAGTTCTATATTGATTATATACATTGCTTCAGTTTGTGCTTGAAATTTTCCTAGAAGGCATATGTATTAAAGGCTTGGTCTCTGCTTTGGTGCCACTGAGAAGTGGTAGAACCTTTCAGAGGTGGGGCCTAGTGGGAGATCTTTAGGTCATTGGGGGTGAGGCCTAGAAGGGGACCCTAGGTCTCTAGCCCCTTTCACTCACCCTCTTCTGCTCCCTGTTCACCATGAGCTGTGCCATGTACTCTCGTTAGGATATGCTGCCTCACCTGTCACAGGCCCAAAAGCTATAAACCCAGCCAGCCCCGGACTGCGATCTCCAAAACTTTGAGCCAAAACAAACCTTTGCTCTTTATAAGTTGACTATTTCAGGGATTTGTGTTAGTAATAGGAAACTAATTAACACATACATGTTGAAATGTTAATATTTCAGCTGCAGTTCCTTGAATAAAACATGTTGTTTAAATTAATTTCACTAGATTATTTTAATATGGCCATTAGTTTTAATGAAATATATGGCTTATGTATATTTCTAAGGGAAGAGCTACCACAGACCCTCTAGCAAATTAGTAGACATATTTTGGTGTGCTCCCTTCAATCTTTCATCATAAGTAGGAGAGTCTTTTACTGCAATTATGAATTATCCTAACTGGTATTTTATATGCTGAAGAGCATGCCCAGGTCTCAGCTTGGACCTGGCAGGTTTTTGATGGGATCCACAATTTAGGAAGGAGGGAAACTACAGTTGTTTGAAAGAATGCCTAGTAGCCCGGAGTGCTGGCTCTCTCTGTTACTAACTCTGCCAAATACAAATTTCTTCCTTGAAGAAATAATCATGCATCAAAACATTATTTGATCACCACCCAAGGCCTGGTCTAGTTGACGCCGAGGGCACAGAATCGAAGGTGGCCTCGCCCTCAAGGTCAGGCAAGTATGAAGGTAGCCCAATGCTGAGCAACTCCTCAACGCTGGCGCCTCAGGCTCCTGGCTGGGCTCACCCTGGACCTGGGCCTTTCAGCACTCATCGCACGGTGTCCTGCCCAATCAGCCTCAGGGGGAGTGAGAAGAAGAGGCTCTGCAGAGAGAATAAGAGTTCTGGCTTCTCCCCAATCCCCTGTAATTCCATAGGCACAGCTACAAAATACAGAATGTCTACTGTGTGCCAAACAAGGGGGTACACCCCTAAAAAACTGATCCCACACCATTTTCCAGATAAGAAAACAGGGGTGTGTGTGTGTGTGTGTGTGTGTGTGTGTGTCTGTGTGCTTTTTTTTCCCAACCCAGGGTTTTTGCACTGAACTGTATCACCAGCTCTCACTATACATATGTGTATACATATATATATGTCTTTTTGAGACAGATTTCACTATGCAGTTCTGGCTGGCCTAGAGCTCACTTTGTAGCCCAGGCTAGTGTTGAACTCCCAGGTATCCTCCAGCCTCAGCCTCCCAAGCGCTGGAATTACAGGAGTGCACTGTCACTTTTGGCTATATATATATATATATATATATATATATATATATATTTTGTTTTTTGGAGATAAGATTTTGCTAAGTTACTAAATTGCCCAAGCTGGGCTCAAACTTATGTTCCTCTTGACTCTGCCTCCTAAAGTGCTGGTATTGCAGGTGTTGGAGTTCTCTTGCTCATCCCAATCAGCCAGAGAGACAGCTACATGGCAAGAGCTCCAGGCTCCCGTCTGGGTGCACAGCACCCCAGGACCCACTGCAGACAAACCTTGTTGTGGATCAGGGATGCTGCAGCTGTGTGCACAGCAGGCGGTGCTAACCCAGAGCTTGGAGTTGGGGGCGTAGGTCAGGGTGCTGATGCCTTCACGGCACTGCCCAGGTGCCACACATGACCCATTCTCCACCACAGTCCCGTTCTCTGGGGATAGAGGTCAGCAGCAGACGTTAGGGCCCTCTTCCCAAGCTCTCCTGGCCCCTGTCCCTCTGTGGTGACTGCAGAGCTCTGTAAGCACCCAGTCCAGCACCCCACACCTCACAGTGGCACCCAGCTGAGTTGTGAGCCCAGGTTTACAGCCTGCAGGGCGCTGGGCAGCCCCGACCTCACCGCGCTCGCTCCCTTCACCTTCCACTGCCCGCCCCGTAGCATCTCCCACCCAGCTGCATCCGGCTGAACAGGCAGGAGTCCTGGGCCTCAGGACAGGTGAGGTCCCTGCAGTGAGACTGCGAGAAGCAGGCTGGACAGGTCCTGGAGGTCCCTGTGGGGACAGAGGAGGGATCAGATCTTGTGGCTTGAAGAGGCAGCAGAAAGAGCTCATGTATATACATGGGCGTACACGCGCGCGCGCGCACACACACACACACACACACACGTGCTCACTCACACACTTGGGATTCAAGAACAGGATTAGGGGCTGCGGTGGGAGGGAGGGTGGCTGGGAGATCAAGGAACAATTTCCTGGAGGAGTGGGAACGGCATCTGGTGGGCAACTCCCCACTGTAAAAGTGAGGAAGTGGGGTCCTCGGGCTCTCTGGGCTGCAGCTGCTGGAGCCCCAGCTCACCCACAGGCTCACCAGCCAACCTCAAGCTTCCAAAGCCCAGAACTGAGCAGGTGAAGGTGGAGCCACTCCTCCCAGCTGTCCCTTTTCCCACCTCTTGGAAGAAACCTCCTCCTCTCACACTGTCCTGTTCTAGTGGGAAACTGAGGCCAAAAAGCTCAGGGCAGGGCTGGCAAAACTATGGCATGCATGTCACAGCCATGCACTTTAAAAAATCAAAATCAAATAATACCATGCATGTCACAGCTGTTTGTTATCACAGAAAGCTCTGAAAGGTTTGCTGTCACTGGCCTGGGATCTCACTCAAGATCACACTGAGATCTTAGCTGGGCTCAGAGCTGCTTAATTCCCCACCCAGGCCAAAGACTGCAGGATTAAAACCAGTGTGAAGACAGGTAGGCACGGTCAAAGGTCCATACTAATAGTTGCTCCTGGATATCCATAAGCGCTCATTGTCACACATTGCGACCACCAGCCTAGTACTGCCCTGCGTTCCTCAAACATGTTTATTCAGTGAATGCCAGGGTCGTTATCATCTTTGTTGCACAGACGGGACAACTGAAGCACAGAGTGATAAAGTGACTTGCCTGAAGTCACACAGTTATAAAGTGGCAGATCTGGGACTTGAACCCAGGCAGCCCGATTCCAGAACCCCACTCTTTCTCATCCACTCTGCAGCTTCCTCTGCTGTCCATAGCTGGGGAGAAGGGCCTGGGGCACACGCTCAGAAGCCAGCTCTCACCACCCAGAAAACTTTGGGCTGACCTTCCCCTGCTCAGAGATTCCACAAGGCTTACCTTCTGGGGCGACCAGCGCCCCTAGGAGCATCAGGACATAGAAGAGCCAGAGCATGATCCAGGTGGGAGAGGAGGAAGCAGGACACAGGTGCCCTGGCCTTTTATCAAGGGCCTTGCCAGGGTGGCAGCTCCAGAAGAGGGAGGACAAATAGCCTGGGCCGATAGTGGCCCCACCCACCATCCTGGCCACCAGAGACCCAGTATGAGGGACAGGGCATAGAGGACGTCAAAGCAGCCGAACTGGATTGAGCATGGTGGTGCAGGCCTGCAACCCCAGCTACTCGGGAGACACAGGCTGGAAAACCATGGGTTCGGGCCCGGCCTGAGCAATTTAGCAAGACCCTGTCTTGAAATTTAAAAATTGCTTGAAGGGTTGGGGGTGTAGCTCAGTAGTGGAGGACTTGCCTAGCACCCATGAGGCCTTGGGTTCAATCCCCACTACTAAAAAATGGGGAAACTGCATTCTGTGGGACATGTGGAAGAAAAGAGCTCAAGGCTGCTCACTGAGACCAAACAAGGATGCATAGACATATTGCTATTATTATTATCACCACTATCATTAATAGGTTGCCTGGTGACTCCATACAGACATCAACCCCCAATAATACCAATAATACCACAGGTTGAGAATCCTTAATGCAAAAATCCGAAACTTATAGAGAGCTGATATGATACCACAAGTGGAGAATTCTACCACACAAAACTTTGTTTCATAAGCCAGGTGTGGTAGCACATGTCTATAACCCCAGCACTCAGGAGGCTGAGGCAGGGTGAGTTTGAAGCCAGCCTGGACTACACAGTGAGTTCAAGGCCAGCCTGAACTGCATAGGGAGACCCTACCTCAAAAAAATCAAAATTAAAAAAAAAATCAAAATCAAAACCACTTTGTTTCAGCAAAAAACAATTTAAGAATGTTGTGTAAGATTACCCTCACATGGCAAACACGTACTATTAAAAAACATTTTAAAAGCTTATCTTCAGATTATGTATTTCTAAAGCATAAAGGAATTTTGTATTTAGACTTGGGTTTCATCTAAAATTCCAAAAAATAAAAGACAAATCTAAAATCGGAAACACTCCTGGCTCCAATGATTTTAGGTAAGGGATGCTCCAACCATCCTCATAACTCAGGAGCGACAGTCACACTACGAGGCCATCAGTCCGGTCGGCTTGTTGGCAGTGATGGTCTGCGTAGTGCTAGGGTCATACCCTGGTGGCCTTTCTGGACCTAACATGACTCCTTCTGGTGCCGAAATGTGTGGGTATCTGAGAGGACTCAGAGATGTCCCCAAGGGGGCTCTGAGGGCCTCTAGGTAGTGGATTTTCACCAACGGAATCTGGATGTAGTGCAGCCAGCAGTACAGCTGAAGACAGCCTGAGTTTTCCTTTTTTCACAGAGAGGAAAACAAAACCTATGGCTTAGAACCCTCGAGGCCTTCAAGCAGGGGCCCAGAATCAAGTATGCTGGCACGATCAAATCTGAACCTAGGTCTCTGAATTGACCACTGTGCTTTTTACCAGGAGGGAAATAGACCCTCCCCTGGCTGGTGAGGTCTGCATGGCCCCGCTGCCCCTGTCCCCTACTAGACACTCTTGATTTTCACATTTGCTCAGTAGGGATGAGGTGCACGGAGGACCTTCCGGTGCTGGCGCTGGGTACATTTCTGTAGAAGTCACTTCTTGCTGAGCTTATTCAAAGGGCTGCCTGGGCTGGACAGGGTAATGCTTGCCACAAATCCCAGTACTTTGGGAGGCTGAGGCCGGAGGATTGCAGTTTGAGCCCAGCCTAGGCAGCTTAGTGACCTAGCAAGATCCTATCTCAAAATTTTAAAAGGTCTGAAGTTCAGTGCAAAAGTCCTGGCTACAATTCCAGGATAAATAAAATGGTAAATTTTAAAAAGTAAGGGGGGTGGCTTAGGTGAGAGGACTGGGTCAATCCTCCTCTGAGGCCTAACTCTGGTGCTGTCCCTTCCCCTAGTTAGGGCCACAGGGTTTTCAGCTGCACAATGAGTATAGCCCAGGGCCCTTCCCGTAAGCACTAGATAAACAGTGACTCAAAGCTGGGCGGATTCGTGGTAGTTCTGTTCAGATTTCTAGGTAACCAGTGCAGTCTAGAGGAAGAGGAAAAGTTTGGAACCAGACAGGTTTCATTTGCATTCCAGTTCTACTGCCTCTGTCTGAGCCAAGTGGCCTTGGGCAAGGCATGTTACCTACCTGAGCTCCAGTTTCTTGGTTTGTGAAAGAAGGCAGCTTGCAGGAAGCAGGATTTACAGAGCACCTATTGTGAGGATTAAATGAGTTGATGTACTTGAAGTGCTCGAAGGTGGTGTACTTGAGTAACAGGCACCAGGGCTGGGGATGTAGTTCAGTGTCAGGGCGTTTGCCTGGCCTGTGCCAGACTTTGGGGTTTGATCCCAGGCATTGCAACTCAAAGATAAAAACAGGGAGCACGACACTTGGTGCCACGATACACTCCTGGATTCCAGCGCTCTGGAAGGCTGAGACAGGAGGATCACAATTTAGTAAGATTCCATCTCAAAATAAAAAATAAAAAGGGCTGGGGATGTATCTCAGCGCAAAGACCCTGAGTTCAATTCCTGCTACCAAAATAAATACATTACAATGGGGAGAGAGATCTTTTGCAAATGGGAAAGGGACCAAGAGATGGAGGGAGAAGGGAGGAAGGAAGGGGAAAGGGGATGCAAAAAGAATTAAGGTGTGTTATGTGCATGGGCCAACTCCTCATGATGAATGCAATCATTTCATACTGCAGATATGTAGCAATAAAAATTAAAACAAAACCCACAACAGCAAGACACCAAATAACAAGAAATCTACAGGTACTAGCTGCTGCCACCACTGTTGTCACCGTCATGATTATTTAGTAACATAAACAAGGCCAGGAAAGGGCAGGGTGAGGGTGGCGTCTCCTCTTTACTCAGAGGAGAGACTCAAGAAAGAGAAAGGACAAGTCTGGGTCATCCATAGGGTGTGGGACTTCTCGGCACTGGGCAGGACCCCTCAGTCAATGTGCACAATCAGAGTTTGCTTTGCCAGTCACCAATCCGAGGGACAGATAGGAGCTTGAGGGTGAAGACCGCTTTCCTTGATGGGTGCCGATAGAGGAAGAAGTTTGGGAACTCGGCTCACCCCCTTCCCAGGCAGACCCAGACCCTTCGACTTGGGGAAAGGCGGTAGAAGGGACAGTGTGTCCTCGGGGAGGAGGAAGCAGCCAAGGCAGTTTTGTGACTAGAAGCCAGGGTCCTATGTTATCTGTCCTTCACGGGGCTGGGTAAACAGCCTTGCTCTGCACAAACAAGACTTGTGGGACAAAGAGTAAAGAGTGAGTAGACAGGAAAGGGACGTCTCCCTGCTTCTCTTGTGAACCCAGAGGCAAGAGGACTTGAAGGGGAGAGTTATTTAACACACGCAGAAGCAAGTAGGGACCATGCCCTGCTTCAGGGTGCAAATCTGAGTTCTCCACACAGTGCGCTGCCCCAAGCCTCTCCACTTACCAGTGACATAACCCGAGTTACAGAAAGCATTTCCTCTTTCTTTTTTCCGCTGAAGGTAAGCAACTCTAGTAGGACCAAGCACCTTCCTACCGCTTGGCATTGCGAGTTATCTGTAACAACAAATTTCATATGCAGGCCTCATTTCTCATGCACACCAAGTTCTCAAAAGTGGTAAGTGGTTTCGCTGTGTCAAAAGGCTGTTCTACGTTTGTAATTCTGAAAGCAATTGCAAAATTACCTTCCACAAAGTTGTACCAACTTATACTCTTGCAAAGCCAGTTCTCCCAAAGCCTTGCTAACTCTTGCATCTCCAAAGTGAATGCTGATTTCTGCAGACCTGGGAGGTGTAAACAGGGAGGAGAATCTACACCCTTCTGGGTGATTCCTTTAGAAATGACTCAGTGAACTGGGTGTAGTGGTGCACATCTGTAATTCCCGCACTCAGGAAGGAGGCTGAGGCAGAAGGATCACCACGAGTTCAAAGCCAGCCTGACCACAGCCTGTCTCAAAAAGAAAAAAAGAGAAAAAAGAAGAAAGAAAGAAAGAAAGAAAGAAAGAAAGAAAGAAAGAAAGAAAGAGGAAGGAAGAAAGAAAACTATCTCACCAGATATATGTATTCCAGGTCCTTTTTGCTTTGAATTAAGAATTGAAAAAGGCAAGCCAAAAATGGTGCCAAAATTTTATTTCAAAAGTGAGGGGTGAAGGAGTAAGCGAAAAACTGGCTCTGTAGAGCAAGCTTGGTCTGAGCAAAAGAGAAGAAATAACAGTACACTCGGGTCTAGAAGACACAGAGTGGGCTACCGGGAAGAGTCATGATACCGGGCTCTCGATGTGTCCTTACCCGAGAGTTCTACATACGGGGTCCTGGGAATTATTTGGTGCTGTCCTGGGGTCTTATAATTGACTGTTCCCACTTATTTTTGAGTCAGCTTTGCCACACCCTGCCTCCTATCTTACTTCCAAATAGGAAGAGATGGAATCTATTTCTCCTCCCCTGGAACCTGAGGGGGTCTCATAACTGGCTTGGGCCGCTAGAACGTGACAGAAAGGATGTCACAGGCATTCCAAAGCAGAGGCCTCAATTTCTTCCTCCAGAAACCTTTCACCCCTAGGTTATCCAGCCCAGGCCGTCTCCCGCAGGATGGAAACCAGGGCTTCTGTGAGAGCTCCAAGCACTTGCAGCCATGGCGGCCAAGAGCCCACACGCGATGGCTGTCATCTGTCTTAGTCCAGGCTGCCATAACAAACTGCATGCCTCATACGGACTGGAATGTACTGCTCAGAGTTCTGAGAACAGAGAAGTGCAGAATCTAGGTGCCAGATTTGCTGTCTGAGGAGGTCTGTTTTCTAGTCTAGGAGGCACCTTTTAGCTGCACCTTCCTGCTACGGGAAGGGTAAAGCAGCTCTTTCTGAGGATTCTTCTTCTTCTTCTCCTTCTTCTTCTTCTTCTTCTTCTCCTTCTCCTTCTCCTTCTCCTTCTCCTTCTCCTTCTCCTTCTCCTTCTCCTCCTCCTCCTCCTCTTTCTTTCTTCTCCTTCTTCTTCTTCTTCTTCTTCTTCTTCTTCTTCTTCTTCTTCTTCTTCTTCTTCTTCTTCTTCTTCTCCTTCTCCTTCTCCTTCTCCTTCTCCTTCTCCTTCTTCTTCTTGGCAAGGTGTCACTAAATTGCCCAGGCTGAGCTTGAACTTGTGATTCTCCTGCCTCTGTCTCCCAGAGTGCTGGGCTTATTGGTGTGTATCCCTGTGCTCAACTTCTTTGGCTGTCTTTTGTAAGGTGACTAATCTCATTTATAAGGGCTCTGACCTAATCACCTCACCCAAAGGCCAAACTCCTAACACCATCACCCTGGGGATTAGGATTTCAAAACATGCACTCTGTAGGGCCCCCAATGTTCAGACTGCAATACCATCTAAATCTAACTAAGCTTGACCAAAGCAGCCTGGGCCCATAGATGAGACATTTGGTTTTTTGGAGAGTTGGTCAGGAGAGGGCCTCATGCATGCTAAACAAGTGCTCTATCACTGAGCTATACCCCCATCCGTAATACTTGTTTTAAGACCTAAGTTTTGGGGTGATTGCAATAGCAGAAGCCAACTGGAGCAAATGGTATTTTCTTTCTTTCTTTTTCCTTTTTCTTTCTTTCTTTTTTTTTTTTTTTTTCTTTTTGTGGGACAAGGTCTTGCTATGGATTCCAGGCTGGTCTGAACTTACTATGTAGCCCACTCAGGCTGGCCTTGAACTCACAGCAATCCTCTTGCCTCAGTCCCTCAGGTGCTAGGATTATACTGCTAGGATCATATGTGCCACCATACCTAGTTGATGTCATTTTTATAAGAGCACTTCTGCCTTCTCTCCTGCCCTTTATGAGGTTTTTTTTAATTTATTGATTCCTAGAAGCCATATTAACTTCCTGTGGCTGTGTTGTAACAAGACTGCACATCAGGTGACAAAAACAACAGAAAAGTACTGTTCACCAGTCTGGAGTCAAGAAGTCCCAGATCGAGGTGTCAAGTCTGCGGCCCTGAGCTTCCTCCAGACCCTGGCGAGGAGTCAGTGCTGCAGCTTCCCTGCTTCTGGAAGGCCGCCAGCGATTTTAGCATCCTTGGCTTGCAGCTGCATGACTCCAGCCTCTGCCTATGCCATTCTGACCTTCTCTCCAGGTCTCTGTCATCATATGGCCACCTTCTTACCAGGACTCCAGTCACATCGGATGAGTAGCCCACTCCATCTCAGCATGACCTCACTTTAACTAGTTGCATCTGCCATCAACGTTATTTCCAAATAAGGTTGTGTTCAGAGTCCTGAAGTTAGGACTTCACCCTGTCTTTTTGGCCAAACACAATGCCTCTCATACAAGAGAAGGAGCTCTTGTACATTGAAAACAGTAGCCCTGGCTGTGCCTGTCTCCCCCGCTTCTGTCCCCCTCTCTGTCTCTCCTTGGGCTGAGGGAGCCCCTGAAACCCATGTGCCTGGCCCACAGCCCTGCAGGCACACATGAGCCGGGTGAGGTCCAGGTGAGTCACCCTGGGAAGGAGGGACATTCCTGCCACTTTTCTGGAAATGCCCTTGTCCTGACACCTGCCGGAACCTTGCAGGGGTGTGTCACTTGAAGGAGACATAGGAATCAGACAGAGAGAGACAGAGATAGAGATGGAGACAGAGAAGGAGAAGTAGAAAAACAGAAATAGTCATGGAGAGAGACAGAGAGAAGGGAGAAACAAACAGAAAGACAGAAAGAGGCAAAGAAAGAAAAAACACAGTGTGGAGAGAAATAAAGGGATGCAGCCAGAGACAGAAAAGTAGGGACCTAGGGAGATAAAAAGGGACAGAAAAAAAGATAGAGATACAAAAGAGGAATCAGACAGAGATTTCCAGAGAGTGGAGCACAGAGCATGGGAGGACACGGAGGCCTCAAAACACCTCCTTGAGGTCTAGAGATGTAGCTTAGCAGCACAGAGCCTGCCTGGCAAGTGCAAGGTTGGGAATTTGATTCTGGTACAAAAAAACACACACACACACACACAAAAAAAAAACCCACCAAAAAACACAGAAAACACTTCCTTTATTCTTTAAATAAAAGAGGAAATTGGTCCCACAGCCATGATGTCATTTCACCAGGAAGTGGTAGCGCCAGACCACACAGTTCATGGGGTCCCCAAACACCTCCTGCTCACCTCAGCCCATCTTCCAGATGGGGAAATCGATAGTTAATGTAGTGAAGCCATGCCTGGGGTCACCCTGGCAAGTGGTTGAGCTGGGTCTCAAACCTGCCTGAATCATTCCTTAACATTCTTTCCCCCACCCCACTTTGGGGGATTAAACCCAGGACTCTGTACATTCTAGGGAAGCATTCTACCACACTGAGCTACATTCTCAACTCTTTCATCTTTTATTTTATAACAGGTCTCACTGAGTGGCCCAGGCTAGCTTCAAACCTTTGAACCTCCTGTCTCGCCCCCCAAGTGCTAGGGTTACCCCACGCCTGGCTCCACTACTTCACTTCCTGTGTCTTCACTTCTCTGGCGTTGATGTCTTCACACCGAGCCTTTAAGGGGCTCATCTGGGTTTCAGATGAGGAATGGGAGGTTCAGATCAGAGGACCATGTTGGCGCTGGGTGACCCAACCAGGGAAGATCCACCCCATCAGGAGTCTGCTAACCTCAGACTCCAGAGCACACCCTCAACTCCCTTGCCATGCCAGGAAGAAAATTAAGGAAAATGAAGAGCCAGAATTGGATCCAAGACAGTGACCACTGCAGCTACTACTTTTACTGAGCACGTAATATGCCCAGGCCTTGTAGAAAACACCACAGGTGTGTTCTTTCCTCTCCCCAGAGCATGGACCTGGGAAAGAGAAACTTAATTTACAATCTCCGCTTTCCAGATAAGGAGCTTGGAATACAGACTCAGTGAGTCACTGGAATTCAAACTCTCACAATCTGGGGCCAACTTCCACACTTAAACATCGGGCCACACCAAAACAGGTTTTCTTTGGGAATTTTCTCAACTTATTTGAAAATAATTAGCCTAAGATTTCAACAGAGTAGTAAGAATCAAAATGGTAGAATCATAATTGTAGGAGCTACTCCTTATGCATCATCTTCTCCGCTATGAGTCATACTGATCTCCCTGCAATTCCTAGATATCACTCAACACACTGCCACCTCAGGCTCTCCCTGTCCCTGGAAAGCTTTTCCTACACATTTACCTGACTTCTCTCCATGCTCATGGAATTCCCATGGACTGCCCAACCAAATGCAGCTTACATCATACTTACACCATGGTATCTCCTTCAAGACATGCCTGCTTTCCCTATTTGGCCTAGTCCCTAACAATGACTGCTTAGATAACACAGCTGCCCAGTCAGCACAACGGTGGGGACTTCTCTTTGTTTCCTGCTGTGTCCCCAGCTCCTGGTCTGGGGCCGGCACAAAGCAAGTCCTTGGTAAATATGCCAGGAATTCGTTGAGCCCTCCATGTGGGCCTGTCACTATGCTGGGCCTTTTCCCATGTTAAATTGCCCTTACTGGCGAGAAACATCGTAAAACAGGAGACTTATCCTGTTTCCTCTGTATTTTATATTCCTTTATTATTTTTAAAATTTTGTGAACATTTTTAGGAACACATGGAAATGGAAAAAACGGCACAAGAACCCCTCATTTACTTGCAAATTTGATTATTAATATAATCAAATAATTTGATCAATTAAATAATTTGATAATATAGTTGAGTATTTTGCCATTATTTTCTTCTAAAGTGTTTTTAAAGTAAATACGGCAGACATTGACGACATCCACCCCTAAATACATCAGTGGACAACTGTTTAAAAAAAATTTCCCCATATAATCACAAAATCTTTCTCATAACAGTGATATCTACTTTTTTGGCTAAACTGAAGATCGATAGTAGGCATTACGTCATTCCACATTCAAACCTTTCGGAGTTCATTTCTGGATGATAGAGGCATTTTTCACCCATGACTACAATACCCTCATCCCTTCCCTCAACAAATCTAATATGGCCCCATTCATTCCCCCACAGGAACAAGTTTTTATCTTCGTTTTACACCTGAGAAGAGTCATTGTCCAAGAAAGTCACCCGGCAGGAAGAGGAAGAACTGGGATTTGAACCTAGGCAATCTGATGACAGAGCTGTGACCGCTGTAGTGAGTCAGGGCCCAGCCTGCTCCGGTCCTTCCTTCGTGGTGGCCGCGCCCTGGGAAGAGAAGTTTTGCGGGCGCGGGCGGGGGAGGGGGGGTGGACAGGGGAGGAGGGGGTGGCGCCCACGCATCTGCAGCTGACTGCTCACTTGAGCAACGCCGGGGAGGAGCCCCCGGCCACAAAACTGTCTCAATCCGGGCGGGTGGAGCAGAGGAGAGGAACCAGCCCGGGCCGGGAGCATGGGCCACGTCTTGCTGCTGCTGTGCGTCCTGATCTGCACCCCAGGTAGGAGTCCGGGCGCACTCCTGCGCTGGAAGGGGGGGCAGGTCTGGTGAGTTGGAGGGGGCGGATCCAGGCCCCAGCACCTCTCCCCGCGCCAAGTAATCAATCATCCTGGCGCTGTCTCCCGCAGGCCCTGGCCCCGGTGGCGGCCGCGCGAGGAAGACTAGCTGGGCAAAGGCGTTACAAGGGCGATCGTTTAGTGGGTGTCCTGCCCGACGCCCTTCTAACCTCCTTGCCATTTCAAGCCAGACTGGTGGAGCTGTTATTAATCCTTTTCACTGAGGCACAGAGAGGTTAAGTAACGGGCCTGAAATCCCCAGCCAGTTCTTCAGTAAGTGGGGTTCTGACCCCGCCGGGCGCCCCAGGATCCTCCTTAGAGAAGTAAGGGCGCAGCGCCCAGTTTTACAAAGAGCCTAAAGAGAGTTGGGCTGAGCATCTCGGAGGACACTTCCCTTTCACCATCCCTCGCCCAGGTGACCATCTCACCTGCTTCCCCCGGAAAATACGGGGGAATAGGCTTGAGAAATGGGAGGAAACGGAGATGGAAGTGAATCGGGTCAGGCGCGGCGGGGGGTGGCGGCGCGGCGGTGAACAACCCTGCCCTCGGGACCGCGGGAGGCCGGGAATGATTAAGGATCTGAACCGGGGGGAAACGGACGTCCGGGAAGCCTGGCGGGCGGGGACAGGGGGCTGTAACAACTTCGGAGGCCAGTGGAACCCGGACGCGGGGCTCCTGGGCGGGATGGGGGCGGGGCTAGACTTTTAAAGAGAAATGGGCGGGGCTAGCGCGTCTGGGTGGAGTCGGGGCGGAGCTAGAACTGGGGGCGGAGCCAGGGCGACACTAGAACCTCGGGATCCGCCTGAGGGATGGGACTGGGACTTTAGAGTGGAGCCTGAGGCAGAGCTAGAGTATGGAGCGGGTCTAGAGGCGGGGCAATTTTTAGGTGAGGCCGAGAGGGTGGGGCTAGGGCTTCGAAGAGGAGGAGCCTAGGACAGGGCTAGAGTGTCGGGGCGGAGCCCAGGGACTGGATAGAATTTAGCGGAGCGACTAGGGGGCGGGGCTAAACCTGGCCCTGAGGGGCGGGGCTAGTGTCGCAGCGGAAACCGCCCCGTGGGAGAGGGAGAGAATCTGGGTGCGCGGGGGCGTGGCGGGGGTGGCAGTTACTCGAGCGCACCAGGAGCGAAGGTAAAACCTAAAGACCCCGGGTCGGTGGGGAGAGAACGCCCCTAACAGCTTAGGATGTAGAATAGACCGAGGAACCGGGGTCGAGCGGGACGGCTAAAATCGAGCAGGGGCAGAGCTAATTGTGAGGGCGGGGATAAGATTTCAAGGATGCGATAACGGATTTACCCAGTCCTGAGAACAGGCCTGGGCAAGACTTGGGGAGCGCCTGTGGCCAGAGACAGAACGCAGGACTGGGACTGAAGGACCACAGGTCAGAACCCAGGGTTGGAACCGAGAGACAAGAGTGGACAGTGAGCCGGGCCTGGAGTCGGTCCTGGTGTGGGGATGGGAGCGGGACAGAGCAGATCCTGGCGCGTGTAGCTAACCAGGTCTCCTCTTCCCTCCTCCCTCCTCCAGCCTCCAGGGCTCTGCTCTGCCTGCAGTGTAGGAGTAGCAGGCCCTGCCAGGTGGAGAGATGTGCCCCCGGCCAGGACCTCTGCAGGACCACGGTCATACGTGAGTGGGAAGGTGAGTTCTCTTCACCGCAACTCCAGCGCAACAAGGAGCGCTAATGACCAAGAACTCTTCCTTCATCAAGAATTAGGGAACATCCAGCCGGGCGTGGTGGCTCACGCCTGTAATCCTAGTACTCAGGAGGCTGAGGCAGGAGGATTGTTGCAAGTTCGAGACCAGCCTGGGCTACAAAGTGAGCTCAACTGCATAGAGTGAGCCTGAACTGCATAGAGACCCTGTCTCAAAAAGAAAAAAAAAAGGGAACCACAAACCGAGAAAAACCAAGGAGACCCCATTCCACACGCACGGGTTTAGCAAACATTTAAACTTTTAACAATAGTGTCTGGGGAGGTAAATCGGTGGTAGAGTTCACTTAGTTTGCACCTTAGGATCCGTTCTCAACACCAAAACCAAAATCAAACATTGACGCTACACAGATGTGGAACCACACACCCCATGGTAGGGAAGTAAATTAGTGCATGTGCCACCCAGAGCAGCTGGACAATATCTAATACAGATGAAGATTAGCATACCTTACAGCCAGTAGTTCAACTCCTAGGATCATAGAAACTCAACAGATGATTGGCCACATGACCCACAGACACTTGCATAAGGATGTTCTTAGCAGTAGTGCTTGTGTTGACTCCAGCAGCAAAGGACCCTGTGGTGTGATCACATAGTGGAATGCTGCACGGAGGTTAAGTGAAGGAGTCAGGGCTGCGCCTTTCCTTGTGAACACATCTCAGGAATGTGGTGGTGTGCCTTTAGTTCCAGTGACTAGGGAGGCTGAGACAGGAGGATCTATAAATTGGAGACCAGCCTGGGTCACTCAGCAAGACCATGTTTCTGAAATAAAATGTAAAAAGGTGTGGGGACATAGCTTAGTGGTAGAGTGGCCCAGGATTGAATCCCCAGTACTGCCCAAAAAACAAAAACATGTAAGAATTGAGAGGAAGAAACAAGTTATGTAGTTTACCTTCTTCTGTAAGTTTTCAAACATGGACAGCAATAACATATATCATTATGCATATATACAGTACGAACTTCTTAACATTGGTTGCCCCTGAGCAACCATAAGGGGAGCAGGATTAGGGAGGCATAAAATGGGGTGTTTTAAAAATTCCATTTTCCAGATTTGAAAAGAAAAAAATTCCATGTTCTTTAACAAGTACTCTAAACAGGCTAGGCATAGTGGCGCATTCCTGTGATCCCAGCACTCAGGAGGCTAAGGCATGAGGCTAGTCGAAAGTTCAAGGCCAGCCTAAGCTACATCTTGAGTTCCAAGGCCAGCCTGAACTACATAGCAAGACCCTGTCTCCAAAATAAATAAATAGAAACAGATATAGCAAAATGCTAATGTTTTACCAAGCTGGATAACAAATGCATAGTATTTATTCTGTTATTCTCATATTCTTTTTAGTAAGCTCAAAGCATTTCCTTTTAAAAATTCCTATCAGAAGTGGTAGAGTTTGGCCTCTGGGGATCAAACAAACAAAAGAATTGACAATTTCTATCAGAGGCATCTCCCTGCTGAGATCACCGAGCTGAGGGGGAGGAGGAAGCAAAGGGGAGATGGATCCAGCAAGTCTTAGGGTCACGGAGAGAATAGGCTTCTGAGTGCATGTGTGTGTGTGTGTGTGTGCACATGCGTGTGTGTGTGTGTGTGTGTGCCCGTGCGTGTGTGTGTGTGTGTGTGTGTGTGCTGAGGGGGAGTTGGATGGTGGCAGGATGACTCTAGAAAAGGCTAAGTTGAACCCAAGCAAGAGGGATCTGGCAAGAATCAGCCCTGGGAGTTATTCAAAGCTGTCAGCCTCTGGGGCACTAAGGAAACATTCTTCACAGTAGAAGAAGAGCTGGAGATGGTGGAGAGAGGCTGTGCTCACGCAGAGAAGAGCAACAGGACAATGAGCTATCGGACAGGCTCGAAGATCATCAGCCTTACAGAGACCGTGTGTGGGTCCAACTTGTGCAACAAGCCCATACGGGGTGAGTAGCCTAGACTTCGCCATCCCTGACCCTAAACTCTCCTCAACACAGCCTCATGACTGTATTAGACCGATGGATCCTCAACCCTGCCCCACTCAACACCACTCCATTCCTTACCCGTACCAACCCCAGCTCCATCCCTTCCACATTCCACACAGTTCTGATCCCCCTCTCAGAAGATCAACACTGCCTTCCTCTCGAACTACCCAAGTGTGAACCCACCGCATCCCCACACATTTGCTGGGTGGTTGTTATGTATAAAGTACCACGCCCCTTAAGGGTCTCCTGCTCCTCCTGAGAGGTCAGTGTGGCTTCTTGCTGATTTTTTTTTTTCATCTCATGTTTTTCTTGGGGACAGAGGGTGATCCACGCAATAGATACTGAGGGGCCAAAATGCAGGGAGAGCCTCATGGTTCTTTAAGGAAAATGCAAAGAGTAGAGGACCCAGGGCATGGTAGTACACACCTGGAGTCCCAGTTCCTAGGAATCCTGGAGCAGCAGGGTCACTGCAGTTTTGGGGTTCCAGACCAGCCTGGGGAAAATAGAAAACCCCATCTCAGAATTAAAAATGTAAGAAAAGAGGAGAGGAGGACACAGGCTGGGCAGGTTCTCTGGACTAGATGATCTCCGACTTGAAGAGTGGGGGGTGTCAAGAACTTTGCTAACCCCTTTAGGCTCTGATCAATGGAAAAACATAGATAAATAGATAAATAAAACCACATTCTCCTTTCCAGCCAACTCCCACAGGAGAGGAGAGAATGGGGAAGGAAGGGCCCTGTGCTGCATGGTCAGCAGAGATTCCTCTTCCTGGCCCAATGAGGAAGGAAACTGAGTAAGGCTGCTGCAGTCACAGTGACGTCTGCAGCAGAGCACCTGCGTTTGCACTGGGTTTTCCCTCTTCCTCTGTCCTGACCAGGCTTCATTTTCATCCATCCTCAGCACAAACTGTCACCTGGTGCCAGGGCTCACTCTGATGTTCATTTTGAAGGAACTGATGAGAGGGAACCCCGGCTTCCTCTCCCTGGTAGACGTACATCTAATCGGAAATGACAGTCAAAGTAGTGGTCAGTACTGGAACGCAGCCCAGGATGTCCCTTGCTGGGCCTGCTAGTGAGACTTGGGAGTGGTCAGGGGTCACAAAGAGCTTGGGTAGTGGCTGCCAATTCGGCCATCCATTAATTTTTCTTTTCTTTCTCTTTTTCTTCCTCTTTCATTCATTCATTCATTGTTTCTTTCTTTCTCCCCTTTTTTGTGTGTGCACAGAAAGGGAATTGAGCCTAGGGCCTTTGCACTGAGCTATATCCCCATCACACCCCACCCCCTTTTCTAAACAGGTTCTTACTAAATTGCTAAATTGCTTGAACTTGCAGTCTTGCTACTGCAGCCTCCCAGTGTGCTGGGATTTCAGGCCTGTGCTACCACACCTAGCTCTTTATCTCCATTTCCACTGCCATGTTACCCTGCTATGGCAACTTGGAATCGTTGATTAAAGGTACTTACCTGAGGCTAGGGACACAGTGGTGAACAAGGCAACCTTGGGCTTTCCCCATGCGACTTGCAATCCAGTGTGTGTCTCTGAGAGAGAGGCAACAGACCCATCTCCAGACAGACAGACAGACAGACAGACAGACAGTGACGGATCAGATCAGTCAGGGACGGAATGTGGAGGTGCAGGCAGAGGGTCAGGGATGGGAAGTCACGAAGGAAGTCAGGGCCGTGGGATCCCAGCAGGGCTGCCTGGCTCCACTCAGGGAAGGGCTCCTAGAGGGAGCTGGACCTGAGGGATCATCAGTAAGAAGGGCCTGGAGACAAGCCAGTGGAGGGGTTGTTACAGAGAGTGTGCAGTGGGTTTGGAGGCCCAGAGAGGGGTGAAAGTGGCGTGGCTGGAGGAAAGAAGGAGGTGAGCTGGTGAACCTGGCAAGGTCCTTTCTAGTCTGAGACGTGGACTGTGGGAGCACACAGGGGTGGTGGAAGGTCATAAGCAGGGGGTGTCCTGACCATATTTATATACTTATCAGATTCTTCAGCCCTTAGGACTGAAGACAGATATGAAGGAGGCAAAAGTAGATGAGGGAAACCAGCTTAGAGGCTGATGAAGAAGGTGGGTGGGATGAGGGCATTGGCCATGCAGCGGGGCAGAAGTGGCCAGAGGGGTAACTCTCAGGCCATAGTGATGGTGGCTTGTGGGGACAATGACAGTTATTCAGGGCTGTCAGAGAGCAACAAATGGAGGGTAGAATCTGAGGTGGTACAATATCTGAAATAAGGAAGCACAGAAGCAGAGTTGCACAGGCAACCTGCTTTCCTCAAGTATGCTTTCCAGTTTGCTCCCATGAAGGGGAAATGAAGCCCTGGTGGAGAGGAAGTCGCTAGACTGAGAAGACAGGTTGGAGCTGGGGGCTGCCAGAGTGTCTGGAAAATGAGAGGGAGGATCCTGAAATAGATGGGACCACAGGGAAGGGAGTCCCCAGATCTGCAAACGAATTTCCCTCGAGTCATTGGCAAGCTGTGTGTACGTATGGTGAGACTCCAAGAAACACAGCAGAAAATAGTCACTGGGAGGTCTCAGAACAGGGCCAAGCTCTGGCAGGCCTGTGACACTGGGAACGTGGAAAGGCCACGCTGGTGGGGCCTGGGTGACTGCCCAGGTGTTCTCTGAGCCTTCACCTTGGGGTAAGGGCAAGAACTAAAGGGACCAGCACTCGAAAGTCCCCATGCAGTTCTTGCCAGGAAGGAAACATAACCATTTTTGGAAGAAGACATCATTCTTTAAAGCCCCTGTGTTTTTTGCCTATAACATCTTGCATCTAGTGAAAAAATGTACATGGTGGCCTGAAGAGAAGAATATTTAAAAAAACTGACTAGAAACTAAGAAAAATTGAACAACAGAAACAGACTCACAGTGATTCCAACACTGGCATTATTAATCAGGAAACCTTAAAATGATAGTGATCAGTTGACTCAATAAAACAGAGAAAAGGATAAGTTTGAGCATCTGGAATCCATTTTTAGAGTCAAATAGAAAATATAAAACAATGACTAAAGTGAAGAACTTACTAGGCAAGCTTAATAGAGATGAGAAACACCAGAGCGATAGGATTGAAAATCAAGGGACAGGATGGTAAATATCTAGACTAAAGCACAGAAGTGGGGCATTGAGGGTGTAGCCAGGTTTCTGCGCTGGGGGATTCGGGTGACCACACCAGACCTGTGGACTTCTGCAGAAGGAGCAAGCCTGAGGAAAAGGTGGAGAGTTCAGTGTGGGCCATGGATTAGTCAGTTTTTTGTTACTGTAATGAAATGCCTGAGGTTGGAAACTTTGTAAAGAAAAGAGGTTTATGTTGCTTACAATTTCAGCAGTGGAAATTCCAGACAGCATGGCTGGTGCTAGGGAGAGGCTGATGGTATCATGACAGGACTGTGTGACAGAAAGAGAAATTACAGAGCAAAACAAGAAGTCAGGGTTTAGGGAGGCATCAGTTTTTCTCTCTTGGGAACTCACTGGGGGTCCCTGAGAATAATTCCTTCTGAGAGCAGCGCCTTACATGACCTAGCCCATCCCAAGAGGCCCCTCCACCTCTTACAGGTCCCAGCACCTCTCCTATCTTCACACTGAGGCTGAAGCTTCCAGCCCATGAAGTCTCTGGATAAACCACATTCAAGCCATAGCACCACAAGTAGAGATTCAGTTCTTTGAAGCATCCCTGGGAGCGTCCAGGAGCAGTTGAGTGTACAGCTATAGTGTTTAGGCTTGATTTTTGAGACTGGAGATGTGTGAGTGAGCAGCAGATGGACAGAATTGAAACATGTCCAGATAACATGCCTGTGGGAGAATCTACAGTATAAGAAAAGACAGAGCTCTGAAAATTATGTACAGATAGAAAAGGAGCCGTGCCCATAATCCCAGCACTCTGGGAAACTGAGGCAGGAGGATCAAAAGTTTGACCCTAACCTGAGCAATTTAGTGATTTAATGAGAGCCTATTTCAAAATAGAAAATAAAAAAGGGCTGCAGATACAGTTCAGTGGGTTTAATCTCTAGTACTGGAAAAGTTAAAAAAAAAAAAAAAACGAAAAGAGGTGCTGAAGGGGAAGAATTTACAAAGGAGATGGTGAGCTTGTGCATGGCCAGGATGGAAGTCCGTGCTTTTGCTTTCGTGGAAGTTCATGTGAGAAGACGTGGCTTGTTGGCCTTTTAGGCAGTTTCCTTTGAGGAAGTCAAGTTGGCTTTGGGTAGAAGCAATTCCCTTAATTACAGCGAGCCTGCCAGTCCGGGGCCTTGGCTCAGACCGTCCTCTCCCTTGCTTCGGCCTTGGCCCAGGTCTGCCTGGCTGTCTTAGGTCGAGAAGGGGATACCAGTGCCAGGCTGGGAAGCAGCATGTGCCAAGGCCAGGGCAGGGGAATGACCCAGGATTTCCAGGGAAAAGTCACTGATCCAGGTGGCCTGGAACAGGGTGTTGGTGCAAAAGACAAAGTTGTCAGGGTCTCTCAGGAGAGGCTTTGACCTCCCAGGCAGTTAGGCCTTGTGTGGGGGTCTGTGGTGCAGTATGGACTAGACTTCAGACCATGAGCATGTGCTGTTTCACGTAGCTGCTGGGGGTTACCAGTGCTGGGGCTGCTTAGCTGAGTTGCTGTGGCTCAGGGTCTTTTGGGACACTGGGGTCAGGATGTAAGCTCAGGCTGCAGATACCTGAAGGTCCCGGGGGCCACTCCTCTCCCGTGACTTTGGCAAAGGCCTTGTTTCTCACCATGCAGAGACGTCTCCGTGTGCCGTGTAAGTGTCCTTACAGTACAGTAGCTGGCATCTGGTAGACCAAATAAGAGAGACAAACAGACGAACAAACAGATGGACAGAAAGGTGCAGAAGCTGCAAATAGCTTTTATTGCAGTTTGGGCCGGGCATGGTAGCACAGGCGTGTAATCCTAGTATTCTTTTTTTTTTTTTTGTGCCAGGGATCAAACTCATGACCTTGCATTTGCCAAGCAGGCCCTTATGCCGCTGAGCTAAACCCCTAGCCCCTGTAATCCTAGTATTCTGAGAAGCTGAGACTGCAAGTTTGAGCCCAGCCTGGACAACTGAGTGACTTAGCAAGACTCTGTCTCAAAATAAAAAAGGACTAGAGATATATCACATTGTGAAGGTCACCTAGTACCACTAAAAGGAGGCACAAATGGGAGCCAGAGCTTTAGGCCTCTCCCAAGATCCACGCCATCATTTCTACGATTCCCTACTGGTTCTATGCATTTGCCCTACTCTTTAAGGAAAAGACCGCACAAGGGCATTTGCGAAGCCTTTGCGGAGACTGGCTCCCACAGGGAACAGCAGAAGAGTTTTACGACATGGTTTATTTTGTCAGTTAAGTGATCTGTCAGTCACTTAACCAGTGCTCTTTGACCCAGCCTATGCTGGGTGATGTTGGGATCAAGTAGTGACCAAAATAGGCTTGGAAGCCGGGTGTGGTGGCACATAGCTATAATCCCAGCACTCGGGGCTGAGGCAGGGGATCACTGTGAGTTCAAGGCCAGCCTGGATGGTGTAGTGAGACCTTGTCTCAATCAATCAATCAGTCAATCATCAGTAAATAAATAAGACAGGCTCGTCCCTCCCTTCCTAGCGCTCAGAGGCTAGCCAGAGAGGTAGACCTATTGCCACACACTGATGATCCAGGGTGGGCAGTTCTGGGATGACTTGAGGGGCTGTAAGAGTTTAAAGGGGCACCTGCTTCAGTCCAGTGAGTCAGGGAGGGCTTCCTGCGGAGGTGATGTTGGAGCTGACACCTGAAGAATGCACAGGAGTTAGGGAGAGTGGGGAGTGAAGCAAAGCTGTGAGGCCTGGATGCTGCTCACCGGTGTTGAAGGTGTTGAGGGAAATGTGAGCTGGATGGGGCCCCGGAGCTGGAGAGGATGAGGTGGATTCTAGAAAGATTCAGCTGAAAGATGGCCTGGGGAGGAGTTGATGCTGAGGTGAGACCTCAAGGGACCTGGGGCCCTGCAGAGTCTCAACCCACCGCTTCTCCCTGTCAGGCCAGCCTCGCACCGTTGCCCTGGGCCGATACCTTGAATGTGTTTCCTGCACCTCGTCAGACATGAGCTGTGAGAGGGGCCGGGAGCAAAGCCTGCAGTGTCGCTACCCCAAAGAGCAGTGCATCGAGGTGGTGACCCACCACAGCCAGGAAGGTGAGTCCCAAACTGCCAGCAGCTCCTCCTCCCTGCCCCCAAGTAACAGATTCAAATGGGATTTAACTCATTCACATATACAAAGTCCAGTGACTGGAAGTCCAGGGCTGCTAGGACAGTTCCAGAGTCCCCACTGGCCCAGATGCCTCCTCCTGTCTTACATTACACTTTCATTCTCGATTGCCTTATAGACCAATAGGGTTGCCAGAGCATGAGGCCTCACAGCCAATTTCCAGAAAGGAATGAGGGGGCAAGACAGGAATGGAGAGCCAGGCGTGGTGGTGCACGCTTGTAAACCCAGCACTCGGGAGACTGAGGCAGGAGAATAGTTGCAAGTTCAGAACCAACCTGTACTACAAAGTGGACCTGGACTACAAGGTTGGCCTAAACTGCATAGCGAGACCTGTCTCAAAAGACAGACAGACAGACAGACAGACAGACAGACAGACAGACAGACAGAAAGAAATGGAAAGAGGAACCCTCCTTTGTAAGAATTCTCCTTCCTGAAAGTCCCAGCAAACATTTCCATTTATATCACGTTGGCCACAAATTCATCTCATGCCTACCTAGCGAGGCTGCAGTTGGCTAGGTATAGAGGTACCCTAAATCAAATGGGGGTGCTGGGCTGGAGGGCCAAGCCTCTGGCTCTGACCCCCTGACCTCCCCCCTCCGCCCCCGCACAGTCAGCTCCAAGGACGAGCGCCACAACCGCGGCTGCGGCTTCCTCCCGGGCTGCCCGGGCCCCACCGGCTTCCACAACAACCTCACCTTCCACTACCTGCGGTGCTGTAACAGCACCAACTGCAACAGGGGCCCAGGTAAGGGGCGAGGACCTGCGCGGGGCCGGGAAGGGGCGGGAGGCGCGTCCAGGCCGGCTGGTGGGCACTGCCCCCTGCCACTCCGGGCGGCCCGACCCTCCCCGCGTGTGCCCACAGCTAGCCTGTCCCAAAGGAAGGCCGCGCGAGAAGTCCTGAGCCCATCCAGCCCCCTCCAGGACCCCGCGGTCGCCCAGATCGCACTCAAATCCTTCCTTCGCTCACCCCCCCTCTCTAGCGCCACCGCCTGGGTCCAACGCGTCATGACGAGCTCCTTGCTGGTCGCCCTGCTCTTTCCCAGCCACGCCCAGCCAAGGCCCAACCCACCCAGCAGCAGGAGTGACGGGTGGGGTGGGGTGCTGGAATGCTTAGGGCACCCCAAGTTCTCTTGCATGCTGGGCCACGTGTTCTACGGTGGAGCAACACCTCCACTCCTGATTTTTAAAAATGTCAATCTGATCGTGTCGCTGTCCTTCCTCAAGCACAGCAACGACAACCCCTTCCTCTCTGGATCAGATCCAGGGGTCTTTCTGTGACCTACGTAAGCTGGCATCTGCCAGACTCATCTCTACCCCTCAGCTGGAGCCCATCTCCCTAGAGCCACTGGTCTGGCCACTTATCACCCACTGTGCCTCAGCCTTATGTGTCATCCCCAGCAAGACCTGCAGTGTAGCCTCTCCCGGGATGTGGTGCAATGCCGCCCTCTCCTGTCATTCTGTCCGCCGGAACTTTCAGGAAAGGTTCTCTATCCGCGCTGTCCAGTATGGTAGACACTACCCTGCATGGCTGCTGAGCACTTGAAATTCAAACTGAATCTGAGTGTGGTGGCACATGCCTGTAATCTCAGCACTCCAGGAAGCTGAGGCAGTAGGATCTCAAATTCCAGCTCAGCCTGAGCAATTTAGTGATTCAGCAAGCTCCTGTCTCAAAATGAAAAAATAAACAAATAAGGCTGAGGATGTAGCCCAGTACAGAGGACCTGGGTTCAATCCCCAGTACCAAAAAAAGGGAACTGAATTTTAAAATTACATTTAACGGTAATTAAATTTTAAAAAGTATACGTGGCACATGGCTGCCATATTGGACAGTGTCATGCTAAACACTAAGTTCTGGGAGGGCAAGACTGTTTCGGGGCACACAATTGTTTACCCAGAGCCCAGCAAAGTACTGGGCTCCTGGAGAGTCGGCCTGGATGTGAAGTGGAGGTGAGGGTGTCCCTCAGAGGCCCTAGAACACCGCCAGAAAGAAGGTGCTGTTCAAATGCCTGGCCACAAGGTGGCTCTATGATGTCTCCGGCTGAGGTCCGGGAGTCCTGGCGAGGGAATGCACCCCAAAGACCCGCGTGCCAATTTCGGTCTTTCATCTTCTAAGTCACAGAGCTCCAAAACCTACCACCGAATGGCGTGCAGTGTTACAGCTGTGAGGGGAACAGCACCCATGGGTGTTCCTCCAGCGAGCGGTCCCTGATCGACTGCCGAGGCCCCATGAATCAGTGTCTCAAAGCCACAGGCACTAAAGGTGAGGCCCTTCCGCAGGCTGATGGGAGACACTCTCGGAGGGTGATGGGGCTCCACGGCTGGTTGATTTCAGATATGCTGGACTTAAACCAAAATGGTTTTTCTTAGAGAAAAGGTGGGACTTCCTTCGGGGTGGGGAGTGGGAACTATAGTAGGGAATTAGGACTTGTTTTCTCCGAAAGGGACGTTTATCCAACAGCGGCCTGCGCTCCATCGGGAGGTGAGGCTGCCTGTAGGTGGGACTTCCTGGGGACATCTGGGTTTTCATCTTGGAGTGCCTCGATTCCAGGGTGCTCAGACATGTTGGTCTCAATACTTCTTTATGCCAGGTGTGGTGACACGCACCTGTAATTCCAGCACTTAGGGAGGCTGAGGCAGGAGGATCACAATAAATTGGAGCCCAGCACGAGCAGCTTAGTAACTTAGCAGAACCTGTCTCAGAATAAGAAACAGAACAAAAAGGCGGGTAGGGAGGTAGCTCAGTGCAGAGGCCGTGGGTTCAATCCCCATATGGCCAAAAAACATAAAGACTCCTTTCACACTCTGAAAAATTATTGTTCATGTCAATTATGGCTACTGGATCACCCTTTGAGAACTGTGGCCTTCTCCAGGTAGCCCTGGAGGTGGAACCTGTACTGCAATAGAATGTAAAGCTGAGAAAGAAGGTTTATTTATAAATTAATTTAAATTTTTATAATTGATAGTTATTAAAATAACAGTAAGAACTCATTGCATAATGACATGAATAACTCTCGTGTGTGTGTGTGTGTGTGTGTGTGTGTGTGTGTGTGTGTGGTACTGGGTCCAGGGCCTCATGAAGGCTCGGCAAGCACTTTACCCCTTAGCTGTGGTCCCGGACCACAAATGACATTCTTTTTTTTTTTTTTTTTTTGAGGCAAGGTCTCATTATGTAGCCCAGGCTGGCCTCAAACCAGTGATCCTTCTGCCTCAGCCACCTGAGTGCTAGGATTACAGGCGTGTGCCACCACCCCTGGCCACAAATGACAGTTTTAAATGAAATATGGCTATATTTTTTTTAAAAAGTAATGAGAAGACTGGCATTGTTTGACTGGATTGAAAATCTCTTTAATGTCTGGCTGAGCAGAGCACAGCTAGGATCCTCATCTCTGTTTCCATGTTCAATCAGTTGTAGTATCACATGTCCTGGAGCTCCTGGGAAACTCCCTCATAGCCCTGGTGTGCATGAAAAATCCAAATTCTGTTGTAGCATTTTTCTGAGAATCGTTCTGCAGTCACAGATTCCTGGAAGGAGTCTGAGGAAACCCCTCACACACGAAGTCCCTAGATCACCTTTTGAGAACTGTGGCCTTCTCCAGGTAGCCCTGGAGGTGGGACCTGTCATACAGTGCTGTGTCACCCACTGGAGAATCCCAGGCCCCAGAAACAGGAGTCTCACTCAGGCATGTCTTCTTTTTCCTCAGGGCTGGAGAATGAGACCGTCACAGTGAAGGGCTGTGCGACTGCCTCCTGGTGCCGAGACTCCCACATGGCCGATGCCTTCAGCCTGGCCCATGTCAATGTCTCATGCTGCGAGGGTACTGGCTGTAATGACCCAGCCAGCGACATCCAGTACCGCAGTGGGTGTGCCCCCCGGCCTGGGCCTGTCCCCCTCAGCCTTGCCAGCACTCTGCTTGTAATCCTGAGACTGTGGGGAGGTGTTCATCTCTGGACCTGAACCCCATGTCCTCCTCCCTGGCTGGATCCAGGGGACCCGTTTGTCCTGTCCTTAACCCCTGTCCCTACAGACCTGTGCCAGTGTCGTGTCCTCTCTGGGTCACAGTTTCCCCACCTGTGAGATCTTGTCCCGAGAACTGGAGGAGAAAATGCTGGAGAAAGACTGCAGGCCAGCAAGAAAGCTCTTGGTTTTAGTAATATTGTTGCCGCTCTTGTTATTTTATTATTAATATTCATATTATTTATTTTATATGTAAATAAAACTTTTTGTACTAGTGAACTTTACCCTAAGCTGCCTCCACAACTATTTCTGGCCTCCAGATCTATTCCTGGCCTCTAGATACAAACTTCTAATTCACCCAAGCACGAGTCATCCAGTGGTCTCTTCTCCTGAGTTTCAAAAGTTAAGATTGATTTGTTGTTCTGGGGAGATAGGACATCTCTGTCTCCAAGGGTGCTCTGGGGCAGGAGATGGAGCGAAGGTAACCTGGTAGCCAGAACTCCTTTGATGTACCACAGTGAGAAATAAGGACAGGACTACATTTCCCCTGATGCTCTGGGGTACAGTTCCTAGGATGTTTTAAGACCTATGGAGCAGCCGGGACTCCCAACTCAGTGGTATTCTGGAGCACAGTAATGAAGAAGTTGCTTGTCATGGTTCACTGAGGCAACCAATGGAGACCAAATTATATTACTAATGAGAATTTATGACTAATGAAGAAAAAGCATCAGAGAAGGTGAGAGACGGGGCTCTTTTTAACTTCCCCCAATCACATGTCATCATTTGCGATTCTTGACTCTGAATGACCCTCTGACTGCTTTGCCCAACAGGCTACAGTAGAAGGTAAGCTGGGCCATGTGCTGGAGCTAGACTTTAGGAGACTGAGACAGGAGGATCACAAGTTCAAGCCCAGACTAGGCAATTTAGTAAGACCTTGTCTCAAAAAGTAAAAAAGGGCCAATGGTGTAGTTCAGTGTAAAAACCATGGGTTCAGTACCCCAGAACGTGCGTGCATGCGCACACACACACACTCATACATACACAGGGTTGGAGGAGAAGGACCAGAAAATCCAGCCATGTTAATGCCTGAGGGCTTCTGTAATAAACTACTACACAGTAAGCATTAGATGGGTTCACTTTCTCACAGTCCTGGATGCTGGCAGAGCTGTGCTTCTTCTAAAGCCTCTGGGGAAGATGCTTTCCTTGTCTCTTCCTGATGTCTAACGGTTGCTGGCGATTCTTGGCTCAGCTCGTGGCTTTATCAGTCCATCTTCACCTCTGCCTTTAGTGTGATTGTGTGTCTCTAACTCACTATAAGAATGGTTCAGCATAATGAATCCAATATATATTAATTTAATCATCACCATAGTCACATTTGCAAAGATTCTATTTTCAAATAAAATTGCATGCTTAGATCCTAGGAGTTAGGAGGGGAATTGAACACCCACACCAGTGAGCCATAGCCAGGACCAAGGTCTCAAGTAGATGGTCCCAGGTGAACTGTCTGAGCCAGCTCATTTGGGTACCAGTCCACTGTGAGGCAGATACCTGATAACCCTGTCCAAACTCCTGACCCATAGAATCACAAAATACAAAGGCTGTGGTTTTATACTCCTAAATTTTGAGGTGTTCTGTTATGTAGCAGTAGTTAACTAGAATAGTCATGTTTGGTTTGGCTTGTTTTGTTTTTGCTAACAACTCCTATTACCATAGCCAGGGAAGGCGAAACCTTTTCTTTACTCATTACCGTATTCTTAGTATCTGGAATATACCTGACACAGGGCTAATGAGTAGGAAAGGGGAGGGAGGAGGGGAGAAAGGAGAGAAATGCTGCATCTTTGATGGTACCTTCCAACAAAAAGTGAGCCAGGACTGTATTTTCCAAAACGCCCTCCTACAGCAGAAAGAAGCTAAGATGACATTTCTAAGATGCTCTATATTTAAATTTAGGATGATTTCACCCTTCTTCTGATGTCGTATAACAGATATTGAAGCTAGGGCTGAACCCCCACACACACAGTGACCATCTTACAGTGAGGATCAGAAGATAAAAGTACCTGTCTTGTGAGTTCCTCCAGCAGATATCGAGGCTAGGGACAAATTTCTCATAATGTCCTGTACCACCATTTGTGATCAAACCCTTACTGTTAGAGTCTCTTGAATTTTTATTCAAGGATCTTTGGTTGCAAGGAATAAAATCTGTTTATGCTGACTTAAGCAAAAGTGATGTTATTGGAAGTTTAACATCCAAGCAAGACCTAGGTCTCTGGGTTGCACCACGGACAGGAAGCAAAGCTGAAAGACTGAAATCAAAATTGTCTCCCTCTTGCAGAGTCAATCTCATTTCTCTTCTCTTTCTTCTCTCCTTTCTTTTTCTCCCTCTCCACTTCTGATCCCTACCTACCCTTATCCCTATTCATCTCTCTCTTTCATTTCCCTGCTGAGCTTCTGTGATAGTTTGGATCCTGACTGCCCCCCAGAATGTTCATGTGCTCAGAGGTTGGGTTTTGGAAGGTGATTGCATCATGGGAAGCAATATACTCATCAATGGATTGATCCACTGAAGAATCCATAGTGACATGTGCTGCTAGATGCCACCCGGTCAGAAGAGGCAGATCGCTGGGGCCTGATCTGGAAGGGTCTGTCTCCCTCCCTGCTTCTCCCTTCTCTCTCTGCTTCCCAGCCACTGTGATTTGGGCTGCTCTCCTCAGCAAGGCCCCCATGGCCTGCCCTTCCTGCCTTGGAGCCAGCTGACTAAGGAGTAAATCTTTTAAAAACTGTGAGCCCAAATAAACCTCTCCTTCTTGAAGTTTTAGGTGTTGCATATGTTATCCCAGCTTCCATTTTATTTGTCTCTTCATAGACTGCTTTGTTCTACTTCACACATGGTAGACAAATCCACAGAGATGATACATACCAAGAATTACTTGAGTTTCATGCCTAAAATTCCAGTTGGAAGATTCTGACTGGGTCCAATTTGAATCAAATCTCTTTCCATGGCCTGCTGCAAAGTTCACAGTAAAACTATCAGAAGCAGTGGCTCGAGGCGAACACAAGCATTGGCTGCCCCTGCAGTTCTCCTGGTATGCAGCCCACTCTGCCAGAGCTGGGAAAACAGCTTGCCCCAAGGGTCAGGGACCAACTGCTAGAGAAAGTTTCTGTCACTTAGATTTTTCGTTACAGTACCAGGGATCGAATCCAGGGACTTCAGACTGAGCGACACCTCCACTCATCTTTCTGTTGCATTTTGAGGAGGAGTCTCACTAAGTCACCAAGTTGTCCAGGTTGGGTTCAAACTTGTAATCGTTCTGTCTCAGCCTCTCAGATTCCTGGGATTACAAGGCATGGGCCACTATGCCTGGCTGCATGCCTATTGTAGTCAGCATAATCCTACCTCTGGTCACAGATATGGCGAGATACAGTGAAATGTTGGCCAGGGGCTTTTAGATTGTTTGCTTTTGAGATCCCGACTTTATAAAGGGAATTTAATAATTTTTGTTCTGTTTGTTTGTTTGAATCTATGATATTTTTCTTTTGTTATGTTAAGACAGAGTTTTGCTATATAGTTTAGGCCAACTTAGAACTCCTGTAATACAGGTTGGTCTCAAATTTGCAGAAATCTGTCTGCCTTAAGCTCCTGAGTGCTGGGATCACAGGTGTACACCACCAGAATGCTTGACCTTTGTTGAGGGAATTTCTTAAAGTTTCTTCCTTCCAGGGCAGTGGCGTAGCTAGGAGTTCATGCCACTCAGGGCTTCTATACACAATTTGTGTGTAAGCAGTCACGTGGCTCCGACGCACCTGCTTTCAGACACATAGAGGAAACCTTAGTTTAACATCAAATATAGCTCAAAAGAATCATAAATTACTATTATATAATTTTCCTCTTGGCCAAAACTGCTGCACCAAAACTGTGCCACCTGGGTCAGACACACACCCCTCTCCCGCCCCAGCTATGCCAAGCCACTGTTTCCTTCTCTCTCCTTTCTTCCTTGTGAGTCTTCCTGGGTCTAGCTTTTTTTTTTTTTTTTGAGACAGGGCCTTGCTAAGTAATTCATGCTGGCCCTGAATCATTATGTAGCCCAGGCTGGCCTCATATTTCTGGTGCTCCTCCTGCTTCAGCCTCCCAGTGCTGAGATTACAGGAGCGTGCCACCTTGTCTAGCCTTCAGTCCAGCTCCTTTGGTTTTCTTGCCTCTGTTTCTCTGCCCTGAGGAGTCGTGTGGATCTGGCCCCAGGGATGTCTTCCAGGCATCTTGTAACATAAGGGGATCAGCCTCCCTTGGGACTGAGAGATGGACAGATTTCATGGAAGTCAGCCACACCCAGGACTTTGGCATGTGAATAGTTCTTTTTCTCTGAAACCAGAGGATTTGAGTAGGATTTGCTGTCATGTGCACTAAAACCCTAATGAACAGACTGCACTGGGGTACAGTGAGGATAGGAGCAGCACTGTCTTTTGGAAGACAAGAAGATAAGAGAACCCAAAGATGACAGAGGAGAATCAAACTCACATCTCCCAGGTGTCTCAGTGGGGGCTGCAGACATGCATTAAAACCCTAAGTGAGATGGTCTATTGGTTCCTGGCCGACAGGACAAATGCCAGCTTCCCCCTCATCTGTGATTTGAATATGAGTTGAGGGTGTCTCCCAAGGCTTCATGTGCTGAAATTTAACTCCCATCATGAGGTATTAAGAGGGTGAAATTTTAATCCAACCATTGTGCTTAGAGGCCAGGCCTTTGGGGTTGATTAGGATTAGATAGTGTCATTGGGGTGGAGTCCCCATGATGGAATCCTGGTGATTTTATAAGAAGAGAGAGAGACCAGAAGAGGCACGTGTGTTCCCTGTCTCCTGTCCCATGATGCTTTGTGCCACCTGGGGACTCTGCCAGCAAGAAAGCTATCACCAGATGGGGCCCACTGACCTTGCCAAATCGACCTTTTTCTTTACAACTCTCACAGTCTGTCACATTGGGTCACTGGCAACAGAAAATGGACTAACATAGCTGTGAACCAATATTCCAAAGGCAGGTCAAGTAATTCTAATTCTCTCTTACCTAGACCGAGTCACAGAATGTGAGCCCTGGAGGGTGCAGAAGTTATTCAACTTGACCATCTCTTTCCATCCAGCTGCTCCACTAAGAATGGAAAAGGAAAGAATTTGCTCAATGTCGTGGTGCACACCTGTAATCCCAGCACTCCAGAGGCTGAGGCAGGAGGATTGCTGCAAATTTGAGACCATCCTGGGCTATATAGTGAGTATGAGGCCAGCATGAGCTACTCAGCAAGAACCTATCTCAAAAAGAAAGAACAAACACAAAACAAAAGTTTCTCAGAGCCATGGTCCTGGGGACACAGCAGTTGATAGAGCTCTGTCCTAGAAGACAGGATTCTGGGAGCTGGGCACTGGGCAGAAAAGGTATTAGGACCCTAAATCCTTTGGTGGGGGTGGAGATAGCAATGTTTAATAGTGGTGGAGCTAAACAGCAAGGATTTTGTTTTGTTTTGTCTTTTTGAGACAGGGACTTTATGCAGTTCAGACTGGCCCTGAGCTCACTTTGTAGCCCAGGCTGGTCTCGAACTTGCAACAATCCTCCTGCCCCAGCCTCCTGAGTGCTAGGATTACAGGCACAAGCCACCACGTCCAGCTAAACAGCAAGGATTTTCAGAACTGGCATAACTGGACCTCAGTTTCCCTAATTGTTATTTGGGCACCTGAGAGGTTAAGGTCTTCATGGTGCATCACTTCCTGGGTCCTAAGGGTGATGATCCTAAACCAAGTCTTCAGGTCCCCAAGAAGCAGGCTTGGGGAAAAACCCACTCCGAGGAGGGAGAAGAGTGAAGTAGAGAGGGGTGAGACAGCCTCAGAGATGGGGCAGGAAATGCATGGGGTACGATGCACAGAAAACCGGGACACAAAGAGATGGAGCAGGAAAGAAGGGAGAAGGGTGGGGAGCGAGACGCCACCCTGGGAGGTGTCCACGGGAATCTCCCTGCCCTGGGGCCCCGGATCCAGGCTTCCTTCCTGCCGGTTGGCTTGGTTTTTAGGGGGACTCTCCCAGGGAATGAGGCAGAAACAAGTGTGTGGGTCAGGACAGGATGGAGGGAGGGGACCAACCCCACCCCAGGTCTGAGTCCCAGCGACTGGCCCAGACCTGGCACCTCGCCAGACCAGGCACCTCTGCCTTCGCCTACCTGTCTCCCCACCACCTGTCTCCTCGCCTTCCTCCCCGCATCCCCACACACTCACCGGGTGCTCACACACACCCACCCCGCAACACACACTCGGCCTCCCTCTCCGAAACGCTCACGATGCGCCTACCCTCGCACACGCCACCTCTGCACCTTCACGCGACACCACCCACGACCTCTCGCCCTCACCGCGGGTCACCTGCTGCCCCCGCGCAGCCACGCTCAGGCCGCGCACCGCTTCCCCGGCCCTCCCCTCTCCTCCCCTCTCCTCCCCTTCCCTCCCGCCCCGCCCCTCCCCCACCCGCTCCCGGCCCCGCCCCGGCCTCGGAGCCCCGCCCCCGGGCGGGCGGGGGGCGGGGCGCGCGGCGCGGGCGGTGCAGGTGCCGGGCCCGGAGCGAGCGGCGGCGGCGGCGGCGGCGGCGGCAGCGGCGGCACCATGGGCCGGGCCCGGCGCTTCCAGTGGCCGCTGCTGCTGCTGTGGGTGGCCGCGGCGGGGCCAGGTAGGGCCGGGGCTGGGGTCGGCCTGCCGGGCCGGGAGGGGGCGCGCCGCGGTGACAGCCGGGCCGCCGCGGGCCGCAGAGGCCGAACAATGCGCTCGGGCCGGGTCGGGCCGGGCCCCCTCCCCGGGACAAAGCGCAGCGCGGGACGGGCGCTGGGGACGGGAGCCGCGAGCGGGGGAGGGGGCGCGGGCTCCGACCGCCGTGCCGCAGCCCCCCCACTCCGCGCAGGCCCGGATCCCGGCGGGGACAAAGGGCCCGAGACCCCGCACGCACCCCAGCCCCTCTTCTGCGGGCCGGTCCCGCTGTCTTTTGTCCGGTCCGTGTGTCCCTCTGCCCGCTGGTGTCTAGATCCTCTCTCTCTCTCTCTCTCTCTCTCTCTCTCTCTCTCTCTCTCTCTCTCTCTCTCTCTCTCTCTCGTCATCCCCCTACCCTTGTCCTCTGTCCCTCAGTCTCCAAGTCTTGTCCCTCCTTCTGCCTGTCCCCCTTTTCTCCTTGCCTCCCAGTTCCCCATCTCACCATCCTGCCTTTGTCCCCACCTCCGTCCCCTGGTCTCTGTCCCTTTTTCCTGGGTCACTCTGCCCCCCTCCTGTGCCGTCATCCTTTCTATTCAAGCTCTCTGTCCCCCTGTATTTCTGGCCTCTCTCTGCTCCCAATCCCTGTCTCTGTCTCTGTCTTGCTGTCACTGTGATTCTCTTCCCTTTTCCTCTAGCCCTCCTTTACCAAGATCCCTTGTCTCTCCGTCCCCTCATTCTGTCACCTATCTCCCTCCTTCTCTGTGTCCCACTGTCTCTCTGCCTTCTCTCTACCCACACAGCCTCTATCTTGAGCTGCCCGTCTCCATCCTCCATCCCTCCATCCCTCCATCCCGTATCCCTCTGTGGCCCTGGAGAGGAGCAGAGGCAAGCAGGGCAGCCAGAAGAGCCCTGAAGGGAAGCACCGGAGTGCCTGTGTGTGGGGAGTGGGGACGGGAGCCGTGGTGGGTGGGCACACACGTGGATTCAGCAGAAGCCTCCCTCAGCCCTCCCCACCCACTGCACACCCAGGCCAAGACTTACCAGGAGGCTCCCTCCAGGACACCTGGGGAGCTGACCACACACCCTTCTCACACACTGTGGGAAGCAGGTGACCCCTAAGATTGGGTGACCCTGAGGCTAGGGACAAGGTCAGGAAATGTCACCCAACACTCACATTCTCATACCGTGTGGATCTCAAACCTACTACGGGTCGCCCCCTCCCTATGGGTCGTGCCCCTTGGAGTAGGAGCAGATGATGGGGAGGTGGCCAGCAGAAAACAGGAGGCTGGATGTTTCATAGGGATTTGGGAGAGGAGCTGTGGCATAGGGCTGGGGACCTGGGTTTTAGTGCTTGCTCTTGACATTTGCCACAGCAGCCAATGACAGACACCTCTGGAGCTCTAGTGGTCTTCAGTTTCTGTTACTGTAAAGTGAGGATGTTGAACTCAGCGACCAGAAAGGGAATTCCACTCAGATGTGAAGGGGCTTCCAGCATGTTCCACTTTCCTCACCCCAAGGTTTGACACATAGTGTCCCTCACCCCAGGGCACAGGACAAGAGGGCAGGTGAAGGCAAAGCTGACCTCCCATGCTCTGCCCTTTTTCTACTATAGTCTTCCCTGACTTCCTGCTAACTTTCATCAGTCCCTCCTTCCTTTGCAATAGCCATGCCCCAATTTCCCTGATGAGAGTTCTGGTACCTTAGCTACATTTCTATCCATATTTATTTGTCTTTATTTTTAGGCTGAAAGCCAGGTTCATAGGATCCTGGAACCAATGACAAAAGTAAACAGAGAATTGGAAAGTGTTTAGAATGTTGACATCTGAAGGCTTCCAGAATCCAGAAATCTTTAGAACCTTGACACCCTTAAGGTTCTAGAGCCATAGCTGGTGTTAGCATTCTAGCATCTTGATGTCTTTAAAATTCTGGAATCTTGAGCTGTTGGACTTCTTGGATCTTGACCTTTCTGACATATAGAACGTGGGCATTGAATCAGAGGGTGCTAGATTCCCTGAAGCAGAATGTGGTCTCAGCAGAATACTTACCTAGTTTAGGATTCCTTTCTCCTGTCCTTCTAGAAAATAGTTCTAAGCTTGTCCCTCTTTTGATTTTAAAATCGCTGCTTCCTGGCACCCTAATCATCTCTGTAAACATCCTTTAAATTACATAGTGTGGGGCTTTACAAGTGGGGAGCAAGCTTGGCGTCATGGGAGGAACTCTGAGCTTGGTGTGGAGGAATTGGGTCCCATCCTCATCTGTCCTTGCTGTTATAATTTTAAGTCACTGTCTGTCCATCTTGGAGCTTCACTTTGCCCTTCTATAGAGGAGGGAAAAGGGAGGCGGAGTACATGGTCTCCCAGAACCCTGCATGCTTTCCTTTTCACTGCATACTTCTAAACAGCCTTGACCACCAAATTGTAGGGGGCACCAATGGTCCCCATATTTTGTTCTTGGTCACCCCTTTCTTCTCTCACTTTATCCAGCCAGCAGGAGTGAGGATGGAGACGGAGTCTGTGGGTGTGCCCTTCTGAAGGTGTCTTTGCTCTCTCCTGACTCCTTCCTCTAGTGAGGATAACAGAATAGGATGAAGGGGGCAGGGAGAGGAAGTGTGAGAGAAGAGCAGCCTGCCCAGAGATGCACACAGAGACCCGCAGGCCAGAAACTGGAGAGACAAAAAGAGCAGAGAAAACAGATACACAGAAACCAAGAAAGAATAGAGAGGCTGTTAAGAGTTGGAGAACTTGTGGAGGGGGGAGCTTGTTCACCCCAAATCATGTTTCCTTCCAATGTGACTCACTTTTCCCTGTTGAAGTTCTTACCAGACACTCTAAGAACAAGGGGACCCTCCCCTCATTGTGAGTCACCCCAAGGAACAGGTCTTGTGCAGTTTCTATCACTGATCCCCCACCCCGGCATGAGCTTGGATGCAGGCCTGAATCCTCAGAGCCTGGGGGTGGGGTCAGGTTCCACCATGGATTCTGAGACCTTAGATCCAGTAGGGCTGGGGCCCTGGGGTGGGATAATGTCGTGCGAGCCTGGTCTGTCCCCGTCTTGGGGAACACAAAGGCAGCTTTCTCTCTCTGGGGTGGGGTGGGGGTGGGCTGGAGACAGTAACACCCGCCAGCATCCAATGGCCTGTGGCACCAGGACCGGAGCACCCATGGGTCAGCTTGTGCAAGAAACAGGCACCCAGGCTCCTCTGCAATGCACTCAGTGGGCACAGGGCAGGGACAGAGGCTGGCCCTTCTGGGAAGGGGTGAATAGAGGGCAGCGGAGGGGGTGGAGAATCACACAGGACAGCTCAGTGCAGCCTTGTACCCTTCTGGGAGCAGGAATTTGTCTTTCAGCCCCACACCCAGGGTGAACCTCTGGAGGATTCCCTACACCCTGGCTGGGCCTGAGGCCTGGAATCCAGGGAGTCCTGAATATCCCAGGAACGTGGGGGCCACAGGGAAGACTTTGTGTGTGAGGCTGCTGACTCACCCCTACGCCCCCACCTGATGCCTGGGTCCCCGATAGGAGAGAGACAAAGAACTGAGGAAGGCAGAACTATGCCTCCGGGGGTTGAGGGCTGTGGATGGACAATCAGAAGTTTCCAAGGGAGCAGAGGCTGGGGCCTAGAGACTCAGATTGGAGGGAGAAGGCTGGGCCTGGACCCCCGGGTCTGAGGGAGGAGTCTGGGCCTGGACCCCCAGGTCTGAGGGAGGAGGCTGGGCCTGGACCTCTGGGTCTGAGGGAGGAGGCTGGGCCTGGACCTCTGGGTCTGAGGGGTGAGGGCTGAGATCCTAGAACTCTGGGCCTGAGGGGTGAGGGCTGGAGGTCTGGACCCTGGGTTTGAGGGAGGAGGGTCCTGTGGGTCAGAGGAAGGAAAGCTGGGTCTTGGACCCATGGGACTGAGGGAGAAAAGGGCTGATTGTCCCTACTCCTAGATCTTGAGGCAGAAAGCGATGGGGTACAGACTCCTAGGTCCTGAAGGAGGAAGGGGCTGCGGGGTCCCTCTCCAGGTTTCCAAGGGAGGAGGGGCTGGGACCCTGATGCCTAGGTTCCAGGAATACAGGCGCCTTCACAAGGCTAAGCTGGGGAAGAATTGATGCTTTGTGCGAGGATGTTCGGACTCCGCCATTGATGGGGGGCTAAGGGGGGGTTCAGTCAGGATGCAGGGATGTACCACCTCCCTAGGGGAGGAAGAAGGAGGGAGGCATGATGCCAGGAGCCCCTTGGGGAGCGGATACAGAGGGGGTGGCTTTGACCTTCCCGGAACTGTGACCTTGAGACTCCCTTGAGTATTCGCTGACTCAGGACCCAGGAAGTGCTCCCCCACCCTGCCTGGTCTCCGTGGAAACATCCACCAGCTGTGTGCTGTGGACCCCTGGCTCCTGGGTCTGAGGCGGGGAGAAGGCTTCCAGCTCAGTCTGTGGGGTCTGAGGTAGAAGGATGCTGAGAACCCACACTCCTGGGGCTGAGAAGGGAGGTGGTTAGGGGCTGACTCCTGGCTCTTTGGGAAAGGAGGGGATAGACTCCTGAACCCTGATAGCAGAGGGGCTGGGCAGCTGGCCTCCCATGTCCTGGGAGGGGAGGTTGTTGTTGGGTTTCTGCGTTTAAAGGCAGAGGATGCTGAATTCCTGAGTCTATACATAGCACCTGCCCAGCCACTCTCTCCCAAACCCTCTCTTGTCCCGTTTTCCAGGCACCATCCCCATGATGACTCCTGGGTGTCACCACAGTTTAAAGGGCCAGTGCCCCAGTCCCAAAAGCTCAGCCCCTCTCTGACCAGAAAGTTCCACTCCCCACCCCTCCAACCCTGAAACAAAAGCTCCTGGGACATTAATATTCTAGGCACAGACACTGTTGGTTACTGACTCCTCATGAGGGGGAAGGAATAGGACAAAACCCCCCACCCTCACCCCATGTGCACCCTCTAAGTGAAGAGCAGTGGATAAACTTAGGGGGCAGATCCAGAGGTCTCGATGGCTCCCAGGTGATCATGAGTTTTGTCCTGCGGACCTCCCTGAGCCTCATTCTCCACATCTGTAAAATGGGGGGCTAGCAGATTAGCCCTGAGGTCCAGGACCCAGAATGAGACTTCAAGATGTTTTTCAAGGTGCCAGCACACTCCAGCTGGTTCCCATGTATGGGCTTATTCCCAGAGTGTGTAATAACAGCAGCCCGCAGAGAGGCCGGCACTGATGTGTTTTCACTTCACAGGCAGTGACCTGGGTTCAGAATGCCTAGCACACTTGCTCAAAGCTGCACAGATGGCAAGTGGTGGCTCTGGGATCAGCCCAAGAATGAGGTAATGACGGTAAAGATGAGAATAATGATGTCCCAAAGTTGCTGAGAGGCCAAAAAGAGAGCATGTCTACACATAGTTGACCCAGCAAGTGTCCTGGATATTCATCAGCTGCCTTTTCTAGGTACTAGGGGTACAGCAGCAAGCTCTGTGGGATATAACCCTGCCTGCAGAGAGCATAGACTCTGGTATACACAAGTTAGCAGATTACTTAAGATAATTTTCAGTGACATTTCTGTACAGACAGACATCACTAAGGAAGAAATAGAAAGCATTCAGAGAAAAAGGGACAAGGAGTGAAAAAATCCTTCCTGTGAGATGTTGCTGTGATCAGAGATCAACATGAGAACAGAAGGCAGCCCTGGGATGGTGGAGAGGTAGGGAAGAGCATCGCAGGCAGAGGGAGGAGCGTGAAGACCAGTGAGCCAGGAGTGCAGTGAGCATCAGGAGAGTGCTCAGAACAGAGTTCAGGGAGGGGACAGGGCACCTTGAAGACTCAGGAAAGGAGTCTGAGTTTATTCTCAGAGTAACAGGAAGCCCTTTGGAGATGATGATGTTGTCACTGTTTGTGTTTTTGAGACAGGGTCCAGGCTGGCCTTGAACTTACTATGTAGCTAGGGCTGTGTGAATGCTAGGCAAGCTCTACTACTGAGCAAATCCTCGGTCCCCACAGGGGATTTCAAGCAGAGGAGTGACTTGTTCTCAGGTAGCTTTTGAACAGTCTGTCTCACTGCTGTGTGGAAGAAGCAGGCATGGAAACAGTACCCTAAGGAGATCCTGCTCACAGTAAGGGTGGGTGATGGTAACGCAGGCAGACAAAAGTGAAGAATGGAACTGAGATGTGCGTTAGAGGTGAAACAGACGGACATTGATGGTGGAATAGATTTCGGGGTGAGGCAAAGACAGAACCTGGTTGATTTCTAGTTTGGAGCTGACTAGGTAGATGGTTGTCACATTTATTGAGATACTAGAAACTTGAGGAGAAAAATGTTTGGGGCAGGGATTGGACATTTTTGGGGGGGTCTTTTTGTTTTTTGTCTTTTTGAGACAGGGTCTCCCTATGCAGTTCAGGCTGGCCTTCAGCTCCCTTCATAACCTGGGCTGGTCTCAAACTTGCTATGATCCTGCTGCCTCAGCTTCTCGAATGCTGGGATTACAGGTGTGCGCCACCACACCTGGCTGCAGGATTGGACATGTTAAGCTTGACATTTCAGGAGGTGCCAAATGAACCTCAAGGAGAAGCATACAAGTGTTATCCTGGAACATAAAAGCCCAGAGGCAGGAGTCGAGAGCTGTTACAGCAGTTTCTCGTCTTCATTAGACCTCACACACATTCCTACTGGGCCTGTCTTCATAGCCCAAGGTGGCTACCAGAATTCTGAGCATTACATCCTAGTTTTAGGCAGCACAAAGATGGTAGAAAAAGGTAGAAAAAGTATTCTCCCAAAATATGACACTTCGTTTGTTTACTTATTTATTTATGTTGGGGGTGGTACTGGGAATCAAACTCGACCTCATGCTTGCCAGGCAGGTGCTGTGCTGCTGAGCTACAACTTTATCACATGGCGTCACCTAGTTGCAAGGGACACTGAGAAGTAGTTTTTTGTTTGTTTTGTTTTTGAGACAGGGTCTTGCTATGTAGTTCAGGCTGGCTGCGAACTCACAGAAATCCTGCTTCAGCCTCTCAAGTGCTGGGATTACAGGCATGCACCATCACACCCGGTGAGAAATAGCTATACTTAGGACAACTGTAAAACACAAGTTGGATTGTTTTATTGAGTAGAATACAAAAGAATTGATGTCAGGACAAGAAGCTAGCAGTCTCTGTCTCCATCCCGCAGAATTACTCTTTCTACCCCTTGACCCCCCAAACTGAGTTACCTAGCCTCTTAATGGACTATAACAGTTTTGATGGGATATTACAGTGATTTGTATGTGCTTCCCCATAACCTTAAAGGTTTTCCAGGGTGAGACCTCATCTGACTTAACTCTGGGTACTAAGCCCCTGAAGTCTACTAGTGCTCAGAAAATGTAGTGGTGCCTTGGTTCATGAACTGAATTCTCTCCACGATTCTGGCCACAGAATTCGTTCTACAATTCTGATTGCAACCAGAATCGTAGAAAGTCTTTGATTCATGATTGGAGGTACCACTGTACTCGAATTCGTCAGTGAAACCTTAAGACAGAATGTAAAAGATCGGGATAGTTAGTTATCCAGTATTTAAAGACAGCCAGATCTGATCTTTCCACTGTTTCAACACCTCTAAAGGCCAAGTTTATCATTCAAGGTCTATCGTAAACACACCTCAAACCCCCTTCTTTTCCAGTGCTGGACACTTCACCCAGAGAAGACAGCCAGGAGAGGGTATAGAATCGAGGGAGGCTTGGGCACAGAGCCTGGCTCTGCAGTGCTCTGCTGTGCTTTGCTGTGCCCTGGCGCAAGTCATTTCATCTCTTTGGGCCAATTTCCTCACTTATAATATGGGAGCAGGGCAAGGTGGTGCACACCTGTATTTCTAGCACTCAGGAAGCTGGAGCAGGAGGATTACCACAAGTTGAGGCCAGCCTGGGCTTCATAGTGAGTTCAAGACCAGCCTGAACTGCATAGTGAGACCGTCTCATAAAACAAACAGTAACAACAAAGGCAAGAGGATTGAAAGTTCAAATTTAGTGAGACCTTGACTCAAAACAAAACAATTTAAAAGGGCTGGACATGTTCAATGACAGAGCAGTTGCCTGGCATGCCTGAGACTCTGGGTTCAACCCCCAATAGTGGAAGGGGGGTTGGGTGTTTGAAAGACATGGGGATGGAGAATGGCACTACTTTGTGCAGGTTTCCTGGAGGTTGTGGGAAATTACACAGGCGATTCCCGTAGCACAGGGCCTGAGCACAGTAGGTGCCTCATGAGCGGTAGAATGGTGTTTGTTTTGGAGATGACAGTGATGACGACAGTGCTACTCCTGATTTGTCTTGGCTTTCAGCATTTTTGTAGGCAGTTTCCTCTGATGGTGCCAGAAGCATTCCCTCACTTTTCTTTTCTCATCCTTCCCTTTTCTTTTCAGTGCTGGGATGGATCCTGGGGTCTCTCATGTGCTAGGCAACCTCCACCACTGAGCCACACCCAGCCAACACTCCTTTCCTCAGCCTCCACCACCATCCCCTGGCCGATTACTAGGGGGGTAGGTTAACAGTTGCAAACAGTCCTGAAGTCCTAAGGGCTTAACAAAAAAAGTGTATTTGTGATCCTGGTGTGGTGGTACAGGCTTGTAATCCCAGAGCTCTGGAAGGCTGAGGCAAGAGGATTGCAAGTTCAAATCCAGCCTAAGCAATTTAGTGACTTAGTGAGATCCTATCTCAGAAAAATAAACAGGATGGGGATGTGGTTCAGTGCGAAGGCCTTGAGTTCAATCCTCAGGTTGTGTGTGTGGGGGTATTGAAAGAACAAACAAAATCATGTATTTCTTGCCCATGTCATGGTCCTGTATAGGCAGGTCGTGGAGGACAGTCAGGGGAAGTCAAGGACCTGGCTTCTCTTGCTTATGTTCCTGCCCCCTCTAAGCTTTTTGGAGTCCTCTCCAGCCAGCCATCCAGAAGTATTGTGAGCAAGATGGGCCATGTGGAAAGAGATGTTTATCCCTCTTGCCTACGTCCCATTGGCCAGAGATCAGTCACATGGTGTCAGCTAACTACAGAGGTTGCTGGGAATGTAGCATAGGTATTGAGTGTACTTGTTAGCTTATAGGCCACCCAAAATTTAGTATCTTAAAATAACTCCTCCTCTATTAACTTCATATCAGCAATTTGGGCTGGGTCAGAGGAAGACTCCTCTTCATCTCTACTGGGGTCATCTGTGTGGTCACAGTCGAATGGTGCTGAATGACCCAGAGTGGCCTCACTTGCACGGTTGGCAGTTGATACAGGCTATTGTCTTGAGCTGCTCTCCCTATCTGGGCTCTTAGCCTCAGTGAGGTTAGATGAGAGATCTTCACCCAACAGTCTCAGGGCAGCAAAGGGCACAAGCAGAGGCTCTAGACCTCTTCAGGCCTGGGCTCTGTGATTCCCATGGGATTGTGTCCAGCAAGTTCTTTTGGTCAGTGCAAATCCTAAGGTCTGCCAAGGGTATCTCCTTAATGGGAGGAGCCGAACAGGGCATGTCCAGGAATGGGGAGAATATCATGGCCATCTTTGGTATGAAATATGAGATTCTGTGACCATGAAGCAGCTTCCCATACCTAGAGCACTCTAGCTCTCTTGAAGATCCAGATTCCATGGTGCTTTCTTCTAGAGCCTTTTGTGAATACCCCTCCCTGAGCAGTTCTTGAATTCCCTTACTCTGAACTCCTAGGGTGTCCTCTCCTGTCCTGCGATGGCATAGACCAGTGGACCTTAGCTCCACTTGGGAGCAGTTTTCCTCCAGGCCCTGGACTCTAACCACAGGAGACATTGGTGTAATGAACTGAATGAGAGAAAAAGCAGGATTGGAGGGAGGGTGGGTTGGGGTAGGAACAGAAGGACAAAGAAAAGATTGAATTGCATTCCTCAGTAAGACTCTTGTCTTGTCTCTCTGTCTGTTGGTCCAGGGGTGGGACAGGAAGTACAGACAGAGAACGTGACAGTGGCCGAGGGTGGGGTGGCTGAGATCACCTGCCGTCTACACCAGTATGATGGATCCATAGTTGTCATCCAGAACCCATCACGGCAGACACTCTTCTTCAATGGCACCCGTGGTGAGTGCTGGGGCCTGGGCTCCCGCGTCCTGAAAGGGGGCAGATATGATCCGGGGAAGGGAAAGGAAGAGGCTGGAACGCTCATTCCAGAGATAGAAAGGCCCGGATAATTCTGGGTCCCCACAGTGTAAATAGTTGGACACCTCAGACTCAGGTACAGTTGGAGAAAAGAGGCAGAGGATGAGCCTCTTCAGAGAGGCTCTCCTGGAGAGAGAGGGCTGCAGCTTGAGGTCAGAGTTCCCCAACTTCACACCTTCCCCTTGTCTAGCCCTGAAGGATGAGCGTTTCCAGCTTGAGGAGTTTTCCCCTCGCCGGGTGCGGATCAGGCTCTCGGATGCCCGCCTGGAGGACGAGGGGGGCTACTTCTGCCAGCTATACACGGAGGACACCCACCATCAGATTGCCACGCTCACTGTACTAGGTAACAGCCCCCCACTCCTTAGACTCGTGCCCTTCTTTCCCTGTTTCTCGCTTATCCTGAGACCACCTGTCTCTTGCTGTTTTAACTTCCTGTCGGAATCCAGGAAATCGGGCCGGCCTTCCTGACCTCTGGTCTTTGCGTTTGACCCCCACCACCTTCCCTTTGGTCTCTAGTACCCCGCAGCCCAGTTGCTTTGCGCTCACCTTGGGGCCTCTCTTAACCCCCTTGCCCCTCTTGCCCCGCGGCAGTGGCCCCGGAGAATCCTGTGGTGGAGGTCCGAGAGCAGGCGGTGGAGGGCGGCGAGGTGGAGCTCAGCTGCCTAGTTCCGCGGTCGCGCCCGGCCGCTGTCTTGCGCTGGTACCGCGACCGCAAGGAGCTGAAAGGTACCCGGGGTTGCAAGCCGGCGCGGGGCGGGGCTTGAGGGGAGGCGAGGCTTAGGGAGGAGGCTCATTTATATGTGGGCGGGGCCCGACAGGGCCTGTAGCTGTGCAGCTAGTGAATGAATCCACGAATTGAAAGACAGAGGGGCAGGGCTGGGGATTTAGGTCAATGGCACAGCGCCTGTCTGGCAAGCGCGAGGTCCAGAGTTCGATTCCTGTACAAAAAAAAACGGGGGCGGAGGCTTTGGAAAGAAGCGCTGAAGTTTGGTTTGGGGGCGTGGCTTGGCTAAGAAGGGGCGGGACCTACCGGAGGGGCGGGGCTTGACAAATACTTTTAAGAGATTGGTTGGTGGGATGGGGAGGCCCGAATCAGCCTGACAGTGTCCGGATTGGGCGTGGCAGGAGTGAGCAGCGGCCAGGAAAATGGAAAGGTCTGGAGCGTGGCGAGCACAGTGCGGTTCCGCGTGGACCGCAAGGACGATGGCGGTATCGTCGTCTGCGAGGCCCAGAATCAGGCTTTGCCCTCTGGACACAGCAAGCAGACGCAGTACGTGCTGGACGTCCAGTGTAAGTGCCCAGCGGACAGGGTCCGCGGATCCCCCTCCTGCAGTGTGCTTAGAGACGCTCCTAGCCCCTCATGGTCGTCCTTCCCTCTGCGCAGACTCCCCCACGGCCCGGATCCATGCCTCCCAAGCCGTCGTGAGGGAGGGCGACACGCTGGTGCTGACATGCGCGGTCACGGGGAACCCTAGGTGAGCTCTGGGGCCCGGACTTCTGGGTTCTGAGGGTGGGCGGTTTCCTGGCTCCTGAATTTGTGGAAGAAGCTTTGGAGTCTCCATTCGTGGATTCTTAGAGCAGTAGGGTCTGGGAGGGCTTGGTGACTGTGGTGTTCCGAGACTCTGGTGACAGACAGAAGCTGGGCCCGGGATGTGTTGGTTTTCCAGGAAGGAAAGGGCCATTGGACTTTTGTGCAGGGCGAGAGTTGCATGTCCAGATTTCTGAGAAGTTAGATCTGGGTGCTGGCACTTGGATTCCTGACTCTTGGGACACTTAACCCCAGGCCAAACCAGATCCGCTGGAACCGCGGCAATGAGTCTTTGCCAGAGAGGGCCGAGGCGGTGGGGGAGACCCTCACGCTGCCTGGCCTGGTATCAGCGGATAACGGCACGTATACCTGCGAGGCATCGAACAAGCACGGCCACGCGAGGGCGCTCTACGTGCTCGTGGTCTATGGTAAGGAGAGGCTGCGGGAGGCCTGGGGGCGGGGTGCAGGGCATTTAAGGGCGGGGCTTGTGCAAAAAGACTGCTTAGGTGGGTAAACAGCCAACAGAGATATTACAACTCTGGAGGCAGTCTGGCCGTCTGGGTTCATATTTGGTTCTGCCTCGTCTTATTGCAAGTAACTTAATCTGCACCTTAGTTTCCTCATCGGTAAAGCAGAAATAACACTCCCCACCTCATAGTGTTGTGCAAATTGTAACAGCTAAATATAGCCTGGTGCAGTGGTGCACGCCAGTAATTTCGGGAACTGCTAAGGCTGAGGCGAGATGATTGAAAGTTTGAGACCAGCCTGCTTGGGATCTTAGCGAGACCCTATCTCAAAATAAAAAATGAAAAAGGGCTGGGAATATAACTCAGAGCAGAGCGCTTGCCTAACAGGCGCGAGGCTCCAGGTGCACTTCCTACTGCTGCAAAAATAAAAGCAGCTGAATGAATAAAGGGATTGGAATGGACCTCGCACACAGTTAAGTGGGGCAGGACTTTTGGAAGTGGTTGGGCTAAACCATGAAATACCTAGAGTGCTTTAGACAAGGTGAAAAGGGCCTTGGGCCTGTTTCTTGATTTTTTGTTTTTTTGCCCAGTGCAAGGAGGGGAAAACTGAGTTAAAAGAAAAGGGGTGTCCTGTCTCTGTTCCTTGGGAGGTAGAAGGGGAAGGAAGCAGGGCAGGAAGCAGTGGGGATGCCACCAAGCAGTGTACAGACCAAGGATGCCTTGAGGAATCGGAGGATCTGGACAGAGGAAGCCAGGCGAAGGGACTATACGGGAGCAGTAATTCTGAGGGACATGGCACATAAAAGGGTGTTGAACTGTGCAGAATGGACTAAGGAAGTGGCGAGGGTGGGCCTGGACTGGGATCTCCCTCTAACGACCTTGCTCTGCGCCCTGTCCCTCTGGCAGACCCCGGTGCGGTGGTAGAGGCTCAGACGTCAGTTCCCTACGCCATTGTGGGCGGCATCCTGGCGCTACTGGTGTTTCTGATTATTTGTGTGCTAGTGGGCATGGTTTGGTGCTCTGTACGACAGAAGGGTGAGTAGGGGCGGGGCCTGAACTCGGCCATGGATCTGATTGGTTGTGGGACTCGACGGGGTGGGAACCTAGAGCAAGATTCAAAGAAGGGCGGACACACCAGGAAGGTAAAGTGGCTGAGCCTCTACCCAGGTTTGGAAATCCAGACCTCGGGCCGGGATTCCGAAGGGGGCAGAGTGTCAGGCCCAGGACTTTGAAAGTGGTGAACCTTTTAAACCGAAAAATTAAGGTCAGCGATTTGAATAAAACGGTGTATCTTGCTAATTGATCGGGTCATTGAGAGTGAAGTAAGAGAATTACCACCAATAAAAAGAGTCAAGAAGAAAGAGCGGGGCTGGGGATTTAGCTCAGCGGCATAAACGCCTGCCTTGCAAGCGTGTGGTCGTGAGTTCGATCCCTGGTACCAATAAAAAAAAAAAAGAAGAAAAAGAGGAAGAAGAAGAGACTGTGCTGTTTCTGTCCCCTGCAAAATGGAGGAGGGAGAAGGCAGGACAGATGTGGGGAGGAAGGGCATGCAATGAACAAATGAAAAGGTCATCTGTCCATTAATTTTTGAAGTCTCCCTAATTCTTTTATCTCTTCCTCTGCCACTGTTTTGTTATTCCCTGGACCTGTTTTCCTGGCCCTGTGTCCTCTTATTTCTTCCTCTTCCTTCTGATATGTCTTGTCCGTCTCCCTCTTTCCATGTATTTCTGTCCAACTTGTCCATCCACATACATGCCTGCCCCCTCTAACCCTCCGTGTCTGTCACTCCTCAGGCTCCTATCTGACCCATGAGGCCAGTGGCTTGGATGAACAGGGAGAAGCAAGAGAAGCCTTCCTTAATGGCAGTGATGGACACAAGAGGAAAGAAGAATTCTTCATCTGACCCTACCCCCACCCCAGGCCTGGGCCTGGGCTGGGGTCCCCCCCACTGCCAGCTGCAAGGAACCAGCAAAGACATTTACCAGAGTCTGGGATGGTGGGCTTCTCCCCCCACCACTAACACCTCAGACACTTGGACAGGGATGGGGGTGTTGGAAGCCTGGATCTCTGCTAGGGCCTCAACTGAGAGGCTCAGAGGTCTGGGCCCCCCAGGGGGCAGGGGATCAAGGTCCAGAACTCCCCCAAGTCCAGGTAGGACAGTAGGGATTGGGTTTGGGGAAGATAACTAGGGGAAGGCCAGGGCCCCTAGACTACAGAACCAGGTCTTGTGGGGAGGGAGTCAAATTCTGGGAAGGGTGGGTGGGCAGGGAAGGGAAACAGAGATATCTTTGGGGGTCTCAGACCCCATGCCAGCCATTGTAAGAGTTCTGCAGAGCTCTGGGCACCTCTTTGCAAAGCCATGTTTGCACGGTGGGGGAAGGGGTGGGGGGGAGGGCATGAAAATAGGGATTCTGTGTCATTGTGTCATAACTGATGGGGGCAGTGAGGGAGACAGCCCCAACCCATATCTCCAATGTCCCTTCCCCAGGTTCCTGGGTGTCCCTTCCCTCCTCCTCCTCCCCTGCGTCTGTCCCACCCATATTTGTGTGTTCACCCACTCCTGGGGGGGCCTTCCCATCTCTCCTCCAGGCCCCCCCAGGAGGGGGAAAGGAGTATGGGGGGAATGCGTGGTCTCTATGGTTTTATATATAATATATTAAAAAAAACAAAAATCTGTATGGAAATATCAGATTGCACCCCTCCCCCAACTCCTGGCTTTTGCCCCCTTTTTTTTCTTAACACACACACACACACACACACACACACACACACATTTTTGTATGGGGAGGGGAAGGGATGGGGAGGGGGTTTGGCAATCCCACTAACCATCATTAAACTGAGGAGAGAACAAGTTTGGGGTGGCCGTGTGTCTGTCCCTCTACCCAGGGCTGCACAGAGGAGGGGAATTAAGGGTGGGGGGTGGCATGACTGCTGGTGGACAGTGTCAGCTGGGAAAGGTCCTGACTGCACCGAGGCCACCACTACCCTTCCAAGACACCTGGCTTGTTCTTCAGCCAGTTAGTTGTTTGGTAGCTACTGAGCTTCCCAATGGCCTTGCTTTCCCCCAGTCTCCAGGGTAACTTGCTCTTTTATTTTGTTTTATTAACATAGCACATTTAAACATTGTAGTTGATGACATGAATTGTACAGGTGAGTGAGGTTTCACTGTGACATTGCCGCTCATATGTGTGTATTAGCACATCCTCCCTACAGTCCTTACCCACCTCATTCATTCATCTAGGTTTTAGATCTGCAGTAGCAGTCTAACTTCAGGTTCTAACAACCTCTTGGGTACACATCTGTAGTCTCTACTAAGGCTGAGGCAGGAGAAATGCTTGACCTTAAGAGTTCAGGATCAGCCTGGACAACGAGACCGCCCCCCCCCATCACTTAAAGACAAAACACAAGTGGTTGTACAGGATTGTAATACTTACAGTTTGGGAGGCTAAGGCAGGAAGATAGCAAATTCCAGCCCAGCAGGGGTAGAGAGTAGTGACTAGTGAGAACTTATATAAAAACTTTATTGTTTTGTTTTGTTGTTGAGACAGGGTCTCGCTAGAGAGTTCAGGCTGACCTTGCCCTCATGGCCATCTTCCTGCCTCAGCCTCCTGAGCAATGGGATGACGTGTATGCCACTATGCCCAGCCTTCAAAGTTTTTAAAGGATATAGTTTAGTGAGAAGGCCAGGGTGGGGAACTCTTACAATGTACCATTTGCTGTCAACATTCTGGAGAGTTCACAGTGAATGAAACAGGCAGATGTTGAGTGGTACAGTTTGGCAGTAATCTCAAATTTGATCCTGTTGAAAACCTGAAGTGAAAAAGCAGCTCTATTTAACCCTCTTAAAGTTTTCATGAGGAAAATAAGGACTATCGAGTGCAGGCCGGGAATGATAGTGCACACCTATAATCCCGGCACTCAGGATGCTGAGGCAGAAGGATCGCCAAATTCAAGGCCAGCCTGATCTACACAGTCCAAAGTCATCCTGAAATACACAGTGAGATTGTCTCAGACAGAGAGAGAGGATAAATGCAGAGGAAGAGGAAGGGAGTGTGGGATACTATATAACTTAATTATGGAGAACTTCAAGCACATACAAAGGGCCACAAAATCCTAATTTCAGCACCCACCAACTCCTGGCCGGCCCTGTAACCCCACCCAAATCCAGGGATGAGTTTAGAGAAAACCTCTTAGATTGACAACTGTTCTAAGCAAGGAACCATGAGCAAAAGAACAGTTATTCAAAGATCAGAGGGAAAACCTTTCCAGGCAAAGGGAAAAGCAAGGTCAGAGGCCTGAGTGGTAAAGGGATAGGAGTGTTTGAGGCAAAGTGGGCTAGAAAGGTGGCCAAAGGGAGGCTGAGAGGTCACAAGGGAAGCAGGGCCAGACCTGGTGATCGTCCTTGAGGCCATGAGGAGTTTGGATTTTTTTTGGTATTAGGGATGGAACTCAACCTCACGCTTGCCCGGCAAGTGCTTATTCCGCTGAACTAAACCCACAGCCCTGGATTTTTTAACAGGTATAATGGGACTCCATGGAAGAGTTTTATTGTATTTTTTAAATCATTATAAACTATAAGTAATTGTCTTTATTTTTTTTCAAATCCATTTTATTTCGAAGAGAAAAAGCAATAAAACAAAATTTCAAAACGTCCAATCAGGGGCAACAGTGGCACATAACATTGTGCACTGTCATCCCAAAATCATTCACCCAGAGCACAAGACATCTGCATTCAATTGTCTGAATAGCAACAATCTTTCTCTTCAATGAGCTCAGAAAAATCAGCAGCATAACTATCTTATTCATATATATATATATATATATATATATATATATATATACACGTTTCAGCTTCTCACACTAGTGAGACAATATGATGTTTACACATGTGTATCTGATTTATTTCACTTAAGAGTATGGTCTCAAGTTGCATCCATTTACCTATAAGTCTCCAGTTGATCCTTCTTTATGGGTAAGTGTACTGCATTGTATAAAAGCACATCTTTTTAATCCATTCCTCAGTAGATGAAATTTAGGTTGTTTCCCAGACCTAGCTATTATAAATTGTGCTGCTATGAACATGGGGCATATATATCACTGTGGTATGATGTTTTTAATTCTTTTAGGAAGATACCCAGAAGGGTAATAGCTGGGTCAAATGGGACCACCAATCTCAGGTTGTTTTGTTTTGTTTTTTGGTACTGAGAATGGAACTCAGGATTTTGTGCTTGCCAGGCAGGCGCTTATGCCATTGAACTATATCTCCTACCCCCAATCTTAGTGTTTTGAGGAATCTTCATACTGATTTTCAGTGGTTGCAACAGTCTACACTCCCACCAACAGTGGAGAAGGGTTCCTTTTTCCCCATAGCCCCTCCAGCATTTGTTATTGGTTGGTTTATTGATAATAGTCATTCTTTCTGGGGTGAGGTGGAATCTCAGTGTTGTTTTAATTTAAAGAGTTTTAAATTGCCCCTTGACAAACTCCTGGAAGACTAGAATATTTCAGCAGCTTCCTCTATGTAGGATAAAGCCTGATCTCTTTAAAATCACCCGTAGGAGCCTTTCCTTGTTCATTTAGTTGTGTTCCAGGCACACTAAATTGCTTCTACTTTCGCAATCAGACTATGCACTTTTTTTTGCCTCTGGGCATTTGTCCCTGCTGTTCCCTTTGCCAGAGAGACTTCATTCTAATTGGCTCCCGTTCGTACTTGGTTTAAAAAATCATCACTTATCAGTCTGGGGTAGACGCTTCTTTCTCTGGCACCCACAGCTTTCTATGCTCTGTGCATTCCAGGCCTGACCCTTACAGGTGGTAGTCTAATTATTAGCTGTGGATCATCTTTTTGCCTGGGGCGCCAGATTACTGCAGAAACTTTAGTGCTTGCCAGCACTGAACATGACACATAAAAGATCAATAAACTTATCCTGGTTGGGAGGGGTGTGAGGGTTGCGACGGGTCGTGGTCCCTGGGCACTGTCTGGGGATGTAAAGAGATTCCCCGATTAAGCCTAGGCCACCTACTTTGCACTAGTCTGCAGTGACTGTACGCATGCGCCATGCTCAGGCGACCCCCCCCCACTCCCCTCCCCACATGCTAATCACTGAGCTCTGGAGTTCTGCCTCTCCCGGGAATATGCAAATCGCTCCTTTCAGTGCGGGAGGCCTCCCATTGTCCCGCGCTAGGATTATGCAAATGAGCAGGCTTCCAGTCCAAGATCCAGGCAGACTCGTCGCCCTCCACTCCCTCTGAGCATCTAGTTTTTAATAAGAGGCCCGTTGCTGCTGTGCGCACTCACGTGCGAGCTCCGCAGCTTCTCTATCCTACCGGCCGCGGACTGTACCAAGTAAAGCCGGGCAGCGACGAGCAAAGCGCTGCAGCTCCTCTGTAGGTTCCGTAGATAGCCCGTCTCGGATAGCCCCTTTTCCCGCACAACTACAGGAACGGTCCATCTGGCCGCGCAAGCGCCCTCGCCTCCTCACGCCCCTTGTTCTCCCTCCTATCCTACTCGCAACGCAGGCGCAGAGCCGGGCGTGCAGCCGCCACTGCGGAGCCAGAGCCAGAGCCGGGGCCGCTAGCGCCGGTGAGTGTCCGGGGTCGGGGTGCGCGGGGCATTGTGGGAAGCGGGCGCTACGGCCCCGCTGCATGATGGGAGAGGCGGCCGCCGTCACCGTGGAGAGGGCAGCAGGCTCGGCCGTCCAGACCCCGGGAGAGACTCAGGCTCTCCTCTCCCCCACGCGCGACTCCATACTATTCTGGGGCATACTGGGAAAACCAGGCACTGTGCCTTACGGCATTGTGGGAGTTTCGGCCTGTCAGTCGTTATATATGCTTTCTGGGAAGAATTAGCCTACTGCCTTTGGGGGATCTGATCCCTATTGTCACACGCCTGGAAGCTTGGAGCGCTTCCTTGCAGGGCGCTTAGGAAGATGGTCGTTATAGGCCCGAGGCATCCGGGGAAGAACTGTCCAGGGCATTGTGGGGACTGGTCCTTATTGTCTTGTATAAGGTTTTCGCCTGGCCTCTTTGCCCTAGCGTTGTGGGAACAGTGCTTATTGTTATCACACGGGCCATCTTGACAGTCAGCTGCTATTTATTTGTTTTATCATAGCAAGAGAGCTGTATTTGTGGCCCTCTAAGATCGTGTGAAACACTCTGGTCACCACAGGATTCTAGGAGTGAGACTTAACGGACTAAGGGATGCCTTCACCTGGTGTCTGGAATACTCTGGAAGAGTCCTTGTGTGGCATGGGCTTATGGGCTAGATAAATAGGCATTGTCTCCAAGTGAGCTCTCGCGAAGTTCTGATTGTCCCTGGTATACAGTTACCGCATGAAATACAAAATGCCTAGTTAAATGTAAATTTCAGATAATGTTTTAGAAAAGTAAGTACTAAAATTAAAAAAAAGAAAAAGAAAAAGCAAAGTAAGTCCCAATTGTTGCATGGGGCATATGTGTATTATTTCGTTTTTTTAATCTTTTGTGGGTTTTTTTTTTTTTGAGACAGGGTTTTGATATGCAGTTCAGTCTGGCCTTGAATTCTTGGCAATCTTACTGCTTCAGCCTCCCCAGTACTGGGATGACAGGCATGCATCAGTACACCCAATTTAAGTATATTGTTTTTTGTTTGTCTGAAATTAAAATTTAACCGGGAGACTTTTTATTTGCTAAATCCAATAGTCTTACCCAGGCATTAGAATTCTCTGTCAATTTCAGTTCATCCTGTCCTTAAAAGCCCAGGTCCAGTTATCTTCTTTAGGAAGCTCCTCTGCCAATGCCAGCCTTGTCATTCTCTAGCCTCTTTGTAAGTCCCCAGTACTGCACCTGACCTGTGGGCCTTGAAGAGATCTTATATAGCCCCAGTGCCCAACTCAGGCCTTGGCATATAAGAGGTACAGCTGAGGCTGGCAGCTCCTTCACTGGTGTCTACCATCAGGGAGTGCAGGGGGACCTGGAAAGTGGGGAGACAGGTGTGCATGTGTCTAAGGGTCTGTTAGGAAGGAAGGGTGAGGAAACAGAAGGCTTTCTGGGAGAGGCAGAGGGAATATTGGGGCTGAGAAGTACTGTAGATATCTTTATTGCTTTGAAGAGTGCAAAGTTGTTCTCTAGGGAGGCAAAGGAAGAGGGCAGACATTCCAGACAGCAACAGCAGACCGTGCTAAGCCTCTCAGAACCTGAAAGGGCCAGATGTGCATGGGGCGAGGCATGAAGTCTGCATGGCTGGAGTTTATGGGGAGGTGGGGGAGGGAGTAGTAACAACCACTGCCTGTGGAGTACCTGCCACACACCAGCAGTTTATACACCATCTTCTAGGCGTCTTTTGAGCTGAGAGATCATTTTAGGAGGGGTAGGATGACATGGCTTCAAACACCGAGCAGACGGTTTTGACCTTGGGCTACTTATGTGTCTTCTTGGTGCCTCCACTTCCTTGGCTGTATAAAGGAGGTGCTGTCTCTATGACACAGCTCTAGGGAGGGCAGGAGTCAAGGCCTGGGAGCCCCTTTCCTACAGAGAAGGAATCGAGGCTGGAGAGATTATATCCTGTGCTTGAAACTGCACAGCCAAGGGGTGACAGATTTCAAGATTCAAGCCTCGGTACTATGTTGCCAGCTGAAGAAACTAGGCTGACATTCATGAACTAGTGCAGCCCTATCAGTTGGTTAAATTATTGAAATGTTTCTAGACTAGTTGGTATATCACTGCTACACCAAGTAATCCATATCCCTAACTCACCCTGAATCCTCTCCTAGTCTCAGATTTCCCCATAACCCAACACCTAAAGGGTCAATGCCTGGCTAGGTCCCCTGTTCCACATTTGGTTCTTTTTTGTTTTTGTTTTGTTTTTTGAAACAGAGTCTTGTGTAGCTCAGACTAGCCTTGAATTCACCATGTAGCCCAGGCTGGCCTTGAACTCATGGCAGACCTCCTGCCTCCTGAGTGCTGGGATTCTAGGTGTGTGCCACCAGGCCTAGCTGTCTACTCTTAGTTCTGATTGGTGCCCATTCTAATATCTACTTTTAAATATTTGGAATGATTGGCTGGGCATGGTGCCATATGCCTATAATCCCAACACTTAGGAGGCTGAACCAGGAGGACTGCCAAGAGTTTGAGGCCGGCCTGAGCTATACACTGAGATCCTGCCTCAAAAAGTAATTAAAATAAGCCAGGCATGGAGGCGCACTCCTGTAAGGTGAGGCAGGAGGATCGTTGCAATTTTGAGGCCACCCTGGGCTACAAAGGGAGCTGAAGGCCAGCCTGAACTGCATAGCAAGACCCTGTCTCAAAAAGACACACACACAAGAAGCCTAATTAAAAAGTCAGGCGTGGTGGCACATGCCTGCAGTTCCATCTCTTGGGAGACTGAGGCAGGAGGATCACCCTGAGTTTGAGGCTATCCTGGGCTACATAGCAAGACCTTGTTTCAAAAAAACAAAACAAACAGAAAAAGCTAAATGAAGGAATGAATGAACAAAGTATCATCTCTTCCTACTCCACTGAGTAAGAACCAGAGGGAGAAACTAAGGCATACCAAGGGGCAAGGCCCAAAGTTCAGGCTCTGTAGGTTGTCTGAGACGCTGGGGCCATTTTTTCCCCCTTCACACTGACACACAGCTATGCTTGGAGTGCAAACGAGTGCTTTGTGAAAATTTATTGAGTCATCACAGGCCTTTCCTCTGCCCTGTCCAGCATCCTTCTCCACCTGCCAACATCCTGTGTTAGAAGAATTTGTTGCTGGAGGTGTGACCGTGAGAGCTGGCCAGGGAGGGACGCTGCCCAGCTGTTGTCTACTCCTGTCTCCTGTCCCCTCCCCTGGCCATGACAGAGACTCGTGAGCCGGCTGAGACTGGGGGTTACGCCAGCTTGGAAGAAGACGATGAAGACCTTTCCCCAGGTGAGATGGCCTTGCAGGTCATGTTGTTGGCTTGGCCATCATCGTGGCTTAGGCTTTGGCCCACGCTGGGAAATCTGGATGGCGAGCGGCCCCTTCTCTTGCTGTGGGCTCTGCTCTGACTGAAACTCCTTGGGCTACTAGGAGATTTCTTCTTCCCACTGAAACTCCTAGGGGTTGTGGATGGATTGGGATCGCTCTCCTTGCTGGGAGTTCTGGATTGGCCAAGGCCACTCTCCCTGCTGGGGGTTTTAGATCGGCTGTGGTCTCTCTCAGTGCTGGAGGTTCTAGATTTTCTGTGACTGGTCTTGCCAGGGGTTCCAGAGTGAGTAAAGCTTCTCTGCTTGTTGAGTGTTCTAGACTGTCCAAATTGGCTGCCGTCTTCTCTCGCCTTATTAGGGATTTTGGATTGACTGTTCTCGCTCTCCTTGCTGGGAATGCTAGATCTGTTGTGCTTGCTGTCTTTGTTGGAGATTCTAGATTGGCTGTGATGGCTCTCCTTGCTGAAGGTTCGAGATTGTCTTCTATGATCTCTCTCCTTCCTGGGGACTCTGGATTTTCTTATATAATCTCTCTCTTTACTGGGTGTTCTAGATCTGCTATGATCTTTCTCCTTGTTGGGGATTCTAGATCGGCTGTGATCTTTCTCCTTGCTAGCATTGCCAGATTGGTTGTGATCTCTTTCTTTGCTGGCATCTCTAGAATGGCCATGGCTTCTTTCTTCACTGGGGATTCTAGACCAATTGTGACTTCTTTCCTTTGTGGAGCTTCTAGATTGGCTGTGTTTTCATCTGGCTAGGGGTTCTCCTCCGGGTACGACTTCTTGCTCTACTATGACTTCTCTTCCAACTGGGGCTTCTTGCCCTGCTGTGGGTTCCCTTCCAACTATGACTTCTTGCCTTTCTGGGGCTTATAGACCTACTGTGACTTTGGGTTCTGCTGGGGGTGCTAGATTGGCTGTGACTTCCGGTCCTGTTGGGGGTGCTAGACCGGCTGCGACTTAGAATACTGTTGCGGGTGCTAGCCTGGTTACAGCCCTTGGCCCTGTTGAACAACTCAGTTGGACTATAGCTCTGCTGCCTTGTGGGGGCTGTCATCTGACTGTAACTATTCACTTTCCTCAGTGACAGCGGAGACTGGGTGTAGCCCTTCTCCTCCAAGGGTCTTATATTTGGGCTATAACTCTGTGCCCTACTGGGGGCTGCGGTCAGCTCAGAACTCCTCCCAGTACCCAGCGCTCCTGGTGGGCTACAGCTCTGCTCCCTGTCCACAGTTCTGGGCTGGCTGCTGTCATTCCTTTCCCAGTTATTGGTTCTGGACTGGCCGTAACCTTTGCCTGTGCTCTGTTTTGGCTGGGAAGTAGGAGTTCTCACCCTTTTGGCCATGCTTGGCCTGGCCTCGTGTGTTCTTATGCTTCGGGGAGTGCTGGCCCTGCTGGGTGACCCCCGGGAACTGTGATGTCGTCTTCTGCCTGGAGTTCTGCCCCGACTGTGTGCTCCTCTCTGCTGGTGGTGTTTTGTGCCATGGGCCTTGCTGTCTTCGCTGGCCCCGGTCTCAGTGCTCACCTTGCTGGACGTCCTGGCCTTGCTCTGTGCTTGGGACCTGCTGCTGGAGCGGTTAGAAGGGGTTGTCTTTGTACCTGTCGATTTGGTGGACTTGGAACTGCTTGGGCTAGTGGCTGAGTTGGGTGACATTGATGACCTGGGCACTGAGGAGCTGTTGGGAATTGCTGGCTTGGTGGTCTTCAGGGAGGCAGGAGGCGTTGGAGCCTTGGCAGGCACGGAGGGTGCCATGGAGGGCGGAGCCTGGCTGGGCTTTGAGGATCGCTTAGGTGGAGAAGGCATGGTGGATGCAACAGGGCTTATGGCCCTGGACGTCATGGTGGCTGTGCAAGACCTGGTAGCCAGGAGCAGTGGTCTGGCTGCCTAGTCCAGATCAGCTGCGTGAAGTCATAGTGGGCACCAAGGCCCTGGAAGGTGGGTAGTGTGAAGTCAGAGGTGGGAGGAAAGGGAGGGGCCTTGTGCAGGGCCCCAGGTGCTGCCTCCTTTGTGCAGTCATTCAGGGGTGTGGAGTTGGGGCAGACCAAGGCCCTGCCAGGAGGGGTTTCCAGGCCTAGACAGTCACTATTTGGGGTGGTCAGGATGTAATGGTTCAGTGCTATGGGGAGCCCAGAGGAGAGAGAAACCAGCCGCCTGGTGGGGAGGTCAGGGAGGACTTTGCAGAGGAGGGGAGATATGAGCTGGTCCTTGAAGGGGGGCAGGAAAGGGTCCCGGAGGGGCGCAGCAGAGGGAACTGCCTAGAGGAGGGGGCCAGAGGTTGGGCGCCTGGTGGTCCTTGGCCTGCATGTACTGTGCTGGGCAGTGGTGGGATCCTGAGGTCAGACCTTCCCTTAAGGACTTCCTGGTCTGATGGGGGAGATGTGCAGAGACCCAGAAAGCTACCACCTCTAAGACAGTGACAGGGATGTGCTGGGTTGAGAGAGTCAGGGCTGAGGGAAAGAAGAGAGACGCCTGGAAGGTGGACAGAGTGGGGGACAGCGTTCCAGACAGGGGACTGGTGCAAACAAGTGTCTCAGACAATGTTTTTTTTTGTTTTTTTTTTCAGACAGTGTTTGTTAAATGGCAGGGAGGTAGCAGGAGAGGGCAGTGAGAGTTGCAGGGAGGGATGTTCAGCAAACATTTGGAAACTGTTCTTGGCTGAGTGGTGAGGTCTAAGCAGGTCTGTCCCTCTGGTTGGTGGGCAAGGAGCCTGGACACAGATGCCACAGCCCTGGGAGCGCGGGGCTGGGACAGTGGGAAGGGAAGAGAAAAAGTGATCGACTGCCCAAGGTGACCAGGTCTGGGAAGGGGCCCTTCTTCTGGCCACTACAGGAAAAGGGCAGCACATGCATGGCAGAGGGGCCTCTGAAGAGATCTGTCAAATTGAAGGCAGAGACCTGATCCACAAAGATGGAGGCACAATGTGTGCTAGAGGTGATCTAGGGCCCCTGTTCTGAGGACAGACCATAAGCACACCCATGGCTGAGGCTATGAGAGAAAAATCAGACAGAGTAAAGGGGTGTGGAGAGTACTGGGAGGGACTGCTGGTCAGAGTGGCCAGAGTGTCACTGAGAGGGTGATACTTGAGCAGAGACCTGGAGAAGAGGAAGCAAGCTTGGTCTATCTGCAGAAAGGTGATGCAGGCTTGGGGTTTTGAGGGATCATGAGGAGCCCATTGTGGTGCTGAGGGCAGAGAGGTGTTAGAGGGCCTGTGGATACTGTGACATGAGTGAGAGCGGAGCAGGAGTACCTTGGTTGGCTCAGTGGACACAGGACCCGTTGGCACTGCTGGAGGACATAGAGGATGGTGACCCAGTGGGTGCAGGGTGAGACTGTTGCAGTCCTGTGAGATGCTTTTGGCCACCTCTACCATAGCAGCTGAAGAAACCTGTGTCCCTTCTGTGACCATGGCTCTATGTTCAACGCCCAGCCTGGCTGTGGATGTCACCCCTTCCTGTACATTAGTTTTCCTTTGTTCACAGTGCTTGGGGTGAAACCAGGACCTCTGCACAGAAACGACATGTCCAGCCCTTTTCATTTTTTATTTTGAGACAGGAACTTGCTAAGTTGCTACATTGCCTCAACTGGACTCATACTTTTGATTCTCTTGCTTTAGAGTGCTGGGATTACAGATGTGTACCAACGTACCTGGTGTGTCCTTCTTCTAAACTTGTAGATATTTCCTGCATATCATGAAATCATAGTTATGTATTTATACTTATAAATAAAATGTTAATTCACTTTATATATGTGACCACATATGTCAAAATACATATTTATGAATACATGTTTTAGTTTGCATAACTGTTAAAATGTTTGTTTCCCTGAAATGATCCAGTCTACCACCACCAGATAGCTCTTCATGTGAGAGCTGTGTAACTGAAGGCAAGTGAATAGTCTTGTTTTGTTTTGTTTTTGGCGACTGGGTCTTGCTTTGTAGTACAGGCTGGCCTTAAACCCACTATGTAGTCCAGGTTGGTCTCAAACTCACAGCAATCCTCCTGCCTCAGGAGTGCTGGGATGACAGGCATGCGCCACCACACCCAGCTGAGTGAGTCATCTTATCTGCTCCATATAGAACTGATCAGGCCCACAACCTCCCAAACGAGTGGAGGGCGAAGGCTTAAATAAAAGAGACAAGTGGTATGATCTTAGGGCTCCAGGAGGATCACAACTCTCTAGCACAATTTGACATTCTCTGGGGATGGGGGTTTGGTCAAGTTCTGGTCCTGAAACAGAACTTCTCTGGGAGGCCCATATGGGTTTTCAAACAAGGGAAGGTTTGGAGTGGATAGTGTGGAAACTGAGCAGGACCTTGGGAGTCGGTTCAAAGACTTCACCAAGTAGTAAATTATGCTAGTTAGGAGAACTGTCTTGTCTCCAAGTTAAATTCGGCACAGGAGTGAGACACCTGCAGCTACAGTCTTCTTCTTGCTCCCTAAGGAAGCTCCCCAAGGTTAATCAGGGTTGGAGCCAGGCATCCTCAGCTATGGCCTTATCTTGTCCTTTGAGGCATCTCTGGCATCCCAGGCCACTACAGGCCTCAGCTCAGGCCAGTGATTCATAGAGATTCACTCACTCTGAATCCACTGCCCATCTCCAGACAAGGGACTTAGGCCTGGGCAAACTCACAAACACAGCCAATTGGTTAATTTTAAATCCTTCTCTGAGCCACTTTGTAGTATCTCCATCAGCTCCAGGACTCATTCCAGGTCTTGGGGTTTCCACATTGGTCGGGGGAGATGACAATAGTACCTCCCTTCAAGGGTCACTGGATCGAGTGTGTTAAGTATAAGGGCTTTCCAAGCCTCAGGGGATGCTGTCATTGTGTGCTAGCCCCCCCTCCCCCAACTGCAGTTCTTGCTGGACACTGGTTCTCTGAACCCATGGATTCAGCATATCTCTTTTGTTCCGGGCCAGGCCTGGGCTTAAGAATTTGTCTGTAAGGATGGAAGGTTGTGAGCTGTCCTCTCCACACTGGAGAGTCTCAGGGGGGCTCAGCGAGGGGACAGCTAGCCAGAGCCTTCTATCCTCTGATGCCACTCTCTGCCTCAATCTGTCCCAACAGGTCCCGAGCATTCCTCTGACTCCGAATACACTCTTTCAGAGCCGGATTCCGAAGAGGAAGAAGATGAGGAGGAGGAGGAAGAGGAGACCACTGATGATCCCGAATATGACCCGGGCTACAAGGTGAAGCAGCGCCTTGGTGGGGGTCGGGGAGGCCCATCCCGCCGGGCCCCCCGTGCAGTCCAGCCCCCAGGCCCCACGGCCCAGCCCTGCCAGCTCTGTGGTCGGTCCCTGCTTGGGGAGGCCCCACCAGGCACCCCACCTTGCCGGCTTTGCTGTCCTGCTGCAACCCCCCAGGAAGCACCAGCCCCTGAAGGCAGAGCCCTTGGGGAGGAAGAAGAAGAGGCCCCTCGGGTTGGGGAGGGCCGGCCAGCTGGGCAAGGGGAGGAGGAGGAGGAGGAAGAGGAGGAGGGCACCTACCACTGTACTGAGTGTGAGGATTCCTTTGACAACCTTGGGGAGCTGCATGGCCACTTCATGCTGCATGCCCGGGGCGAGGTGTAGGCAAAGGTTCTGGCTGGGGAGCATGGAGGATGGGGTGGGGCGGGAGGCGGGCACTGAAGAAGTTGGAGTGGTCACAGTGGTGGTGGGGCTGTGGTACCACAGGTCTGTGTTGTTTTAGCAGTAGATGTGTGAAGGCCAGAATAAAAGCCACATTCTGTGAGTGTTGGTCCAGTGTGTGTTTGGGTGGGTATGTGCATACACACGTGGATATGTGTGATCTGCACGGTGCCCCAGGGCTTTCATCTCACTGTTCCCTGGGCACCTCCTTGGCACTTCAGGATTTGTGGCCAAGATAACTAACATTGATAGTCGGGCATGGTGGCCCATGCCTATAATCGCAGCACTCTGGGGAGCTGAGGCAGGAGGATCACAAGTTTGACCCTACTGTGAGCATCTTAGTGACTTAGCAAGACCCTATCTCAAAACAGATTTTTAAAAAGAGCTGGGACTATAGATCAGGGTGAAGGCCCTGGGCTCAGTCCCTAGCACTACTGAAAGAGACTGTTACTAGGTGCTCACGCTTCACGTGGTCCCACAGATTTACCCAGAGGCTCTGAAATGCAGAAACAGTAATGGAACAGACTTTTGTTCTCACTTACATGGTGGGCGATTTGGGGGCCAGCCCTCCCATGAAGCCTGTCATCAGGTCAGGCTGGGTGGCTACATCTGGGTGCTTTGGTGGAAGAGGACAGTTTGCGAGAGAGGTGCACAGTAGCATGGGAGAGAGCCCTGGCCTGCCAGTAGCACGTGCTGCTTCCACTCTGAATCCCTGTTGAGAAGTTAATCCTGTGGCCCCTGCCAGCTGCAGAGGAGTCTGGGAAACACAGTCTATTCCATCTTCCAAAAGCAGAGAGGTAGACGGGGACAGCCCAGGCGATGTGCTCTCTTCCACATCGCCTGAGCACTTGCACAAAGAAGACTTCAGCTGCAATCATCCTGGGCCTCCTGCACACTTCCTGGGTGTCTGGGGCTAGGCCAAGGACGTTATGCACATGGACTCATAGAAGTGGTGCGTCTAGGAGCTTAGAAAAGCAGAGCCTCAGCAGTAATTACAGCTGCCGACTTCTCGGCACTTACACAGTGCTGTGCTTTATTTGCATGCAATCACTGGTTCTTAGAATAACTCTGAGATAGGGACTGGGATCCATTAATTCATTTAACAAGTATCTTAGAGTACCTGCACTGTGCCAAGTATTGGGACTGTACCAATGAATATAATAACAGCTTCGCCCTCACAAAGCTGACATGGGGTGGGGCGGGGTGTGGAGACAGACAGTAAACAAGGTACAGCATGTGACAAATGGTAGTAAATGCTGTTAAAATAAAGTAGAAGGCAGACAGGGTGGCACATGCCTATATGTCCAGCATTCTGACAGGCAAATCACAAGTTCAAGCCCATCCTAGGCAACTTGGTAACTTAGCTAGACCCTGCCTAATAAAAGTGCTTTTTAAAAAGGGCTGAGGATTGTATCTCAATGAAAAGGCCCTGGGTTCAGTCACCTGTACCACCAAATAGAAAGGGCAAAAGGAAAGTAGAGGAGGGAGAACAGTTCTGAAAGAGGATGCAACTTTAATTTTTTTTTTTAATCGGTACTGGGGATCGAACTCACAGGCAAGCACTTATGCCACTGAGCTAAATCCCCAGCCCCGAGGATGCAACTTTAAAGGATGTAGTTCTCTGAGAAAGTGACAGACTTACAGGAAGGAAAGCCATGCAAGGAAAACAGTAGGGCAGGAACCTGGGGTGTGTATGTGTGCATATGCACGTGTGTGCATGTATGTCTGTGTGTGTGTGTATGATGGGGGCTAGGAGCTGTCTCTGTGTGTGTGCATGCGTGTGTTCGTGTGTGTGTGTGTGTGTGTGTGTGCGTGCGCATGTGTATGGTGGGGGCTTGGAGCCATAGAGCTGGAAGTGATTGAGGAGGCTGAGCTGTAGGGGACACTGAGGGAGGACAGAGGGCTGCAGAGGCTACCCTGTCAGGCTGTACTGCAGCGTGGAAGCACTAATTCACAGAGGCTTGGCACTGAAGTTGCTTTGAAAATAGAAGCCTGATGGTAATGGTAGCTACCATTTACTGAGCATTCACTGCGTCAGGCCCTGTTCTGAGGCACTGGCAGCTCCGAGCTTTCAAGAATAGGACCTCAATTACCGTAAGGGCATCATGAAGTCTGCATGCAGTGGACCAGGCCTGGGCTGAGGGCTCTATGTGGACAATGGCACGGGGTCCTTATGAGGTTGGGACAGTCATTGGTACAGTCCTTCAGTCAGCAGTGCTTGATTGAGTGCCTGCGAGGTGGCCAGCACTGTCCTGGCAGCTGGGAATGCAGCAGGGAACACGAATGGGAGTCCTGCTTTTGTAAAGCTTACAGTGGGGGGACATTAAGCAGGTATTTAAGTAAAACCTACAAAATGCATGGACTCTTAGAAGGCAAGTGGTGCCCTGGAGAGGGGGAAAGGGGGTGGGAGGCCACTGAGAAGGTGACGTCAAAGCAGGACTTGGGGCTGGGGAAGGAGTGGCCTTGTGGCTGCTATGGGAACACTGAGTGCGAATGTCTGCAGAGGGAGCCCACGTGGGACAGAAACTGAGGAGAGCACAGGGCGGGCTGGTGGCAGGTAAGCAGGCAGGAGTAGTCCCAGGTTGTTTGAGCCACTCCACCCACCTTGGCTTCCTCTCCCTCCCAAGAGGCGTAGGTACTATTTTCAAGACCATTTTACAATGACTACAAAGGCACAGAGAAGTTGAGTTACCTGCTGGAAGTCACACAGCCAGTGAGAAACAGTCCAGGTGAGAGCCCAGCCAACTGAATACAGAGCACCATTTCTCCCCATGAAGCCACATCACAGCAGCTACATCTGAGTTTTACAAGGTGTCTCTGGTCTCCACAGAGCTGCTGAGGTTTTTAAGATCACATTGATTACCAACACTGAAAAATGGGCACTTTCACATAAAAATGGAGGTGTTCTGGCTTCTCTTAAAAAATGGTGAGGTCCAGATTGCTGAACCCATGATCCCATAAAGTAGTAATTTGTCAGAACTGATTGGGGCTACTTCCTATGGATGGGGCTTTCACTCGGGTTCCCCACCCCCTGCTTGCTTACTGTTAAATAACATTTGCAGTTTTGATACCTGTTGCAGGATCTTAGGCCAAAATATCTTTCAAAGCCTACACTTTCCATCCCAGAGTTGCAGAACCTGACGTTTACCTACTCTTTGAAACGGAACTTCCATAACCACTGTAGCTGAGCATTACAGAATCATAATCATCAAAGCAGAGATGTGCATCTCATGAAAATAAGACTGTGTTAGTCTGTTTGTGCTGCTATAACAAAACTCCTGAGATTAGGCGCTTTATAACTAATACAGATGTAGCTCTCACAGTTCAGCAGATTGGGTATTCCAAGACGAGGATGCCCTCTGGTGAGAGCTGCCCTCTGGTGAGAGCTGCTCTCTGCTTCCACCACGGTGACTTCCTGATGTTTCCTTTCATGGTGAAAGAGATGGAAAGGCAAAAGGCCTAGCTGGTTCCCTTGAGCCCTGTTACAAGGATATTTAATCCCATTCAGAAGGGTAGAGTCCTCATGACTCAGCCACCTAAAAGGCCCAGCTCTTACTACTATCACATTGAGTCCTAGGTGTCCAGCATCTGAGCACTGAGGGGACGTACTTAAAGTGGAGCACATGGGTAAGTGCGATCGAGGATTTTTTGTTTCCTGGGACAGTAATGCTATTCTCTTTTCTTCCACAAGCTAGGGATTCCTAAGCACAGATGGAGAATTGCTCACCCATCAGCGGATAGTCCCAAGGGTCACAAAACACTAGGATTCAGGACACCTGGCCTCCTGTCTTAGTTGGCCACCGGTCAGGGTGTGGACACCCAGCTGGCCACTCCAAGAGACTGAGTACAGGGAGTTGGCTAAACAGGTGGTATGGAAGGTTTGAAAGTACAAACCTAGGAAAGTAACCCAAAAATTGGTGTGTATAAGAATCCACACCCCAGCTGGGGGTGGTAACACATGCCTGTAATATCAGCACTTGGAGGCTGAGGCAGGAGGATTGTTGTGAGTTCAAAATCAGTCTGGGATACAAAGTGAGCTCTAGATCAGCCTGAACTGCAAAGGGAGAACCTGTTTCAAAAAGCTGAAAAGAATCCACACTGATTCTAGGATTGCCTGGGACGCAGCAGGAATCTGAAGTATAGGCCACATGCCATTGCACAGGAACCAGTGTAAGCTGCTGTGTGGCTGGTGCTTAAACCTCAGCAGGAGCCTGCCTTGACCCATGAGGCTCCTGAGGTTCCTGGGGTTAAGGACCCCCAGAGGATGAAAAAAATAAAAGACAAAGCTGGGGTCAGGTGAAGCCTTTATGCTCCTGATGGGAGGAAAGCTACTGCTCAACCAATGCAGCACATTTATTTATACCCTATAAAGAAAAACGTCAGTTTCAACCCCACTGCCTAGCAACCCATTGCTTGGCAGGCCTGGGCCCCTTGCCTTCTTGGTGCTGGAACAACTTGTTTACATAGCTTGTTTTGGTCTCTGTTTTTTTGGGCTGGCCTTGCTTGATCCCCACACATGTGATCAATCTCCAGCCTCAAGGGCTCCTTACAGGAGCCTGGTGCCTGCTGCTATGGAAAGGTGGTGGCTTCCAAGCTGCCAGAGGTAGGGTACCACAGCCCCCTCCTATGCTACCCCAAGCAAGGTGAGTCCCTGGCCCCCTCCTCCTTTCATTCTGTACCTTTTAAGCACAGAATTTAGAAGGTCCACTCCCATGGGAGTCTGGGAAACAGTTTGCACAGTCCCAGCATCATAGCACCATGTAGGAGCCCAGCCTGTGGTGTAGAGACACTGGTAACAGCAGGCAGTCAGTGGGCATGCGTTATCCTAGGTGTGAGGATGACACAGCGAGGGGCCGCGCTTGGATCCTGGTGTAAGGAGATAATCACATCAACTAAAGTGGTCATTGCCGGGTGCCAAACAGTGTTGTGAAGACAGTAAGGGGTAAAAAAGGCCTCGAGCCAAGTAGGCTGAGGGGCTTTCTCTTAGCAAGTGGCACAAAAGGTGAGGTAACCTTGCAAAGTTCTGGAGTTAAGAACACTCCAGAGGAAACAGAAAATGCCAAGGCCCTGAGGCAAAAGACAGTGAAGAAGACAGAGTAGGGAGGGAGGGAGTTGATCGGCTCATGGACAGGGATATAGTCATCCCTGCATTTCAAGGGCTGGGGTAAGGTCTTTGGATGCTGTTTATGGAGTACCATTGGAGGGCCCAGAGGGAGGACTGACAGGGCCTGATTTCGGGTGGTCTGTAGCAGAGACTGTAGGGAGGAAGGAGGGCTAAGGAGGCAGCCGTTACGAGACTGGGGCTACAGCTGGGTGAGCCTGAGTCAGGCTCCAGAATTTAGTATATTCACTAGCAGGATGGCAGTGGAGCAGGCCAGGGGCTGTGGGGGTCACATCAATCCACTTTAAATTTGAGATTTCTATTTTGTCATCCAGGTGAGTGTACCCCATGTCTTGGGTTTGGGCTGGAGATAAAGATTTGAAATGTGGAAAGCAGCCACGTGCAATAATATAATGCACACTTGTAATCCAGCACTCTAGGATGCTGAGGCAGGAGTACCCCAGGTCCAGGCCCAGCTTGGGCAACTTAGCAAGATCCTGTCTCAAAAACAAAACATGAAGCAGGGATTTAGCTTAGTGGCATAAGCGCCTGCCTGACAAGCATGAATTCACGAGTTCAATCCCCACTACCAAAAACAACAAAAAAACAAAAAACAGAAACAAAAAATGGAGACCGGGCATATAATTCAGTAGCATGGCACCTGCCTGGCAAGTGCAAGGTCCTGAGTTTGAATTCTGACACCAAAAACAGAAAAGGGCTGAGGCTGAAGCTCAGGGTGAAGGCCCTGAGTCCAACCCCTAGTACTGAAGAAATAAAAGTTGGAAGCCACTAGTGATGCCATCCAAGTCTTAGGAATCTAAGCAATGTCGATAGAACAGGCAGCCTCTAGTGTACTTGGGCAGGCCATTATGAGCATGAGGGGTTAGAATCCTGGGCTTGGAATTGGGGGAGACACTGGGAGGAGGTGGAAACATCTGGGTCAAAAACTTCTGGGCTTTTACCAGGTACCCAAGCAAGTATTTAGCTTTGATGAAGTTGGCAATTTAGGAAAATGTGGTACCCAGTTAATTCCAAACGTACTTCCCTATACCCAAAGAAGTTCCAGATCACACAAACATACAGATATGCACACACACACACACACACACACCCTGCTAGAGGTAGTGTTTCTCAGGATGGGAACACTTGCTTCCAGATTCAGTACAGGTCTAAGGAAAGAGGGAGGCCAGCACCAGTCTGCAGTTAGACTGAGGGTTTGCTGACCTAAAGGGCCCAGTGGTTTTGTAGGCTGTGATGTCTTTGTTGTAACTACTCGTATTTGCTGTTTGATGTGAAAACAGCTGCAGAGAAAAAAAATACCTGAATTCATGTGTTCCAATTAAAACTTGGTTTGCAAACTCCTGCCTTTCAGTATAAATTCTGCATCACATCACAGAGACCCCAAATAATGGTGGTAGCTTAAATGAGAGGTTTATTTCTTTTAGGTAATGGTGTAGAAGCAGGTGGGCATGGAAATGCTGTGAGGCCAACCAGAGACCTAGGCTTGTGCTACCTTGTTACTCTGTCATCCCCATGTTATCCCATCTTGTGGTCCAAGATGGCTAGGTACCACACCTGCACTCGTTAGAAACCCAGAAATTCAGCCAGAACTCGGTCATAAAGTGGCCAGACCTAGCTGCAGGGAGTCTGGGAAATCATCTTTTCACCTGCTACTAGGTGCCTAACAAAACTGAGAGACAGCTGTCAGCTTCCACTATGTCCACAACTATGGGTTTAACAAAAACATTCTCCAATTCAAGTAGAGCTTGTGAATATTTTATGCAGGACAGCAGCCCGTGTCTCTAGGGGCACAGCAGGTAATGTCAGGGAATACAACAGGCCTAGTGGGTCTCCTCTTCTGTTTGAGGGTGACACCTGCTGCTCTACTCCAGCTTGTAGCTTCTGCTGCGCTGACCATGTAAGCCCTGAGCTGGGCCCTTTTAAAGAGCTAAAAATAGGATTGTAACAGGAGATCTCCCAGTGTTGGCCAAACAAAACATGGAACAGAAGGCATCTCTGTTTGATACCAAACTAGTTTCCCTACAGGGCTGGGCCAACTCTGCCCTGCCCTCCCCCCACCCCATATCCTTATGTTCTCTAGCATTTTCCACTAAAAGCCAGAGCTCCCTGCTTAGACATTTAAATGTGGATGTTTTGTTTTTAGATATTATTTCCATGAGCTTGTTTATGCCATCTCTACATAGATAGAAAACATTCTTGAGTAGGGGAGGCTGGCCGGGAATGGGAAGAAGACAAAAGACCCAAACTGCAACCCCTATGTGACTCGGGGTCCAGCTGTCCCATCCCCACAGGCTCAGGTCTGCAAGTCTGAAACTCAGCCAGCAGCACCTGCCCTTCCTGCCTCCTACACAGGCACAGATCCAGGGCAGTTTGCTCCGATAGCCCATGGCATCCATCTGGGAAAAACTGAAGGTGATTATACAGTCTGCAGCTTGTTATTTAACTGGGAATGGTTAAATTTTTTTTTTATCGGTACCAAGGATCGAACTCACGACTGCATGCTTACAAGGCAGGCACTTATGCCGCTGAGCTAATCCCCAGCCCCTTAACTGGGAATGAAGAAAACAAAAAACGTTCCCTCTTGCTCTCTTTCTGCCTCCTTTTCTTAAAAAAGAACTTATAATTTCTTGATTTCACTCCTTCTCTAAAGGCCCTGTGTCTTCCAAAGACTGAAGCTTTCAATGAGAACCTTCTGGGTCCTGTCTATCAAGAGCTCTTTGCCATCCCACAGAAGGAAGTAAATCCCACTAGGGCCTCCAGAAGGACTGTGCTCCTGTTACTTGTGGGTCCCACAGCCCTCAGAGCCCCCATCACTGTGCAGAGGACTTCAGTCACACTCAGAGCTCCCCCCGAGCATGCCAAATGTAGTGCTGATGGAGCCCTGCTTCCTGGGCAAAGTCTTGACCACACTCAGTGCAAGCAAAGGGGCGAGGGGGGGCACAGACCTTGTGCACCTGGCGGTGCCGCTTCAGAGAGGCCACATGCCCAAAGGTCTTGCCACAGTCAGGACAAGGGAAGGGAGCCTGGGCAGTGGTGGGTGCATCTGATGGGGAGGGCCTGGCGCCTGGACCATGGCTGCGCTGGTGAGCGATCAGGGCCTTGGAGGAGAGGTAGGAGCGGCCGCAGGTGAAGCAGATGAAGAGGACCCCCTGCAGCTTCTGGGCCACAAAGTCTGCTGGGTGCTCCCGCTTCATGTGACGCTCCTGGAACTTGGAATCGGCGAAGGTGATGAGGCAGTGGGTGCACTCCAGGGCCTCTAGGTGGCCTGCAGGATGTGGGGAGAGGTCGGGGGAAGCCAGCAGTAGTGTCCAGGACCTCCCTAGCCCCAGCATTATGTCAACAATGGTCTGTGCTCCAGGCTTACAAGACTGTTAATACTGGATAATGGCAAAAACTTTATTGTATCTAATTTATAGATGAGCAGAATGAGGCTCAAAGAGGTCAGGCAAGTTGCTCACAGTCATGAGGCCTGGACATGAAAAGGTGAAGCCAGGACTAGAACCCAGAGAGTCTGGCCATCTGACAACAATCAGATTAGAATATGGCTGGGGACTGAAGCCCAACTCTACCACTTCCTACCTCCAAGGGTTGTTAGAAGAAATGAGTTAATTTATATAAGGGCTTGGGAGTAGTGTTGTATAATATTTGCAGTTATTACTACTGAGACAGGAAAAGCAGCCAGACATCTAGAAGCTGATCTAGTGCAGCTAGGCGTTGGTGTTCTACTGAACATAAGCAATTTAACAGAACATCAGTGACAGACAAATCTCGAACATGTCCAAGTCATAGCCATGACCAACTCCCCCCCCCCGCCCCGCCCCGGCTAACAGGAGTGACTGCTGCTCCATCCATCACAGTTTGAGTCTTTTCCTCCCTTCTTTAGTAAAATAGTCAAGGTTGTCCCTGCCTTGTAGCAGCATCCATCCTAAGCAAAACACTCTTTTATTTGAACCCTCATTCAAATTGCCACAGCCAATTCCAAATCCTATAAAGCCTTAATACTGTCTTCCTGAGACACCCTCAATCCTCTGTAGCCTGTGCCACAATAAGCAATAAGCCCAGCTTGTTCAAGACATTTGTGTTCCTAACGGTCTAGCTGAACACAATGACACTATAGTTCTTGTTAAAAATTCCAAACCTCTCTTTACCTTATTCCCTCACTGTAAAGTAAGTACCAATTACACAGCGTCCATTATTTAGGAGGACTGAGACAGTACATGTTGAAGTGCTTCATAATATGAGCATGAATGTGTCTAACATAATAAGCATTTAGTAGGAGCCGCTGCTACCTAAGTCAAACAGGCTACATTCCTTCCCATCAAGCTCTCCCCTTTTCTACAGCCAACTCCAGGGACACCCTGAAAGATAGATAGTGGCAGCCTCTTTTGAAAGAGAAACTGAAGTCCAGTCACAGTGAAAGTCTAGGGCACTGCTGGGACCAAAAATCCTCCCAGACACGTATCTACAACCTTTCCTCCTCTGAACTGATCAACATTGGCCTATGTGGCCAGAACAGGGTGAATGCGCCTGAGTATAAGGGTGAGGAGGGGCACTTCCTTTCCTAGCTGGGCAGCACCTTCCTAGCAGACAAGGCCCCGCGGCACTGGACACTGAAATGCTAAACCTCCCTTCGGGATCCCTCCTGGACCCGCCCTCCTCTAGCCTGCGGTACTCACAGAGATTGCCTCCTGAGCCACTGGGATTCGTCTCCTTGGGCGAATCTTGCTGTTCCATGGTTTCCTCAGGACGCAGGTCCTCCATGGAGACAGGGACACCTCTGGTCAAGAGAGGAACACGCATGAGTGAGGCGCTTATCTGTCACCAGCCTTAGCGGGCCGCTAATCCTTTTGACTCCCATGGTACACAATTGCTATGATCTCCAATGCCTCACCCATGAAGCCTCCCAGAAGATCAGCCTCCCCGCGTTTGTGAGTCTTCTAGGCCTTGGGTCTTCTCACCTGTCCGATCTATGACCTCTCCCCAACTAACTCCCTGAGAGCTTGTGACCCTTATCTCATCACCTCCTTCATCCTACTCTGTCACGTGTAGTGGTTTCCATCCTTTAGCCTGCCTCTTCCCGGGGGACATCCTGTGACTCTTGTTCAATCTGGAGAGCTCGCGTCCCGCTCCCCCCCAGCACTGCCTGCAAATCCCCACTCCCGAGGCTCGTCCCCCAGGCTTTTGCTTTCCCTGGTACACCAGAGGGCTGCCTTTCGCTGTGCCTGTCAGTCGCGCGCGACAGCGCCACCACAGGAAGGGAGTAGGATAAGGCCACGGAGTAGCGAGGCCTCCCATGGTCTCCGCACCCTCTGACCTGACAAATCTTTCCAAGCTTTGAGGTAACAGATTCCGTCTGGCAGTACTAAAGTCACGTCGGTCCGGTCCTCAGACTAATGAGTGAGGGGCCTTCTCAGCCCTGGGGTGCACTATGATGACGTTTCAAGCCGTCCTAGCCGTACTGCCCTCATCCTCCTGCGCAGGGGCGGGGGAGGGGGGCTCCAGATGCGCAGGCGCTTTGTCCTCTCATTGTTCCAAGCTTGCGGCAGCTCAACTCGAACAACGTGAATAACTTGGGGTTCCTGCATAGCTCAGGACATTGGGTCTCCCAAGTCGAGCTCCAGGACACATCCCCTCGTAGAGTGAGTGACGTCAGGTTAGAACCACCCGAACGCGTCCAGAAGAATCTAAATTCCGTCGCTCTGGCGCCTTCGGCCTCCACCCACCGGGCCCCAAGGGCGGGGCTCCCCCTTGGCTGATCGGCCGTCACCTACTGCGCTCCCAGGGTGTCCTCTCGGCTCGGTTGGTGATTTGGAAGGGGGGAGGGGACAGCCATCCCTGTGTCCTGGAGGGATGAAGAATTTGAAGCCAGATTTCTGAGTTTTTGAAGCAGAAAAAGAAACGCTTGCAGCCAGAAAAAGGGTGAACAGAGTGTTCAAGGAATAGGCCCTGGGTACTGAATTTCTATGTCCTGCAGGGTGACACCCGAGAATAGAAGTAGGGGACAGGGTAGAGAACTGAAACCTTGGTCCAGAGTGGGGCGGCTAGGGAAGAAAAAAGCTTGGTGCTTTCTGCTCATGTCTTCCTCACCCCTTATTTCCAGCAATGCCTCCGCCTCGGGGTGACGTGACAGCCTTGTTCCTGGGGCCTCCGGGCTCAGGAAAGTCCGCGCTCATCGCAGCGCTGTGTGACAGTGATGTGGAGACGGTAGAGATCCCCGAGGGACGGCCGGATTCCGGGATCCCCAGCCTGAGAGCGGCAGGCCCTGGCCTCTTCCTTGGGGAGTTGAGCTGTCCACCCGCAGCGCCTGGACCCTGGGCGGCAGAGGCCAACGTGCTGGTACTGGTGCTACCCGGGCCCGAGGGAAACAAGGAGCCCTTGGCCCCGGAGCTGGGAGATGCAGCGCGGGCCGCCTTGGCCCGAGGGACCCCGCTGCTGGCTGTGCGGAACCTCGGTCCTGGGGATTCACAGCATGAGGCTAAGGCCCGAGATCAAACCGCGGAGCTGTTGGACAGCGCAGGGTTGGGGGCCGCGGCTCTGTTCGTGCTGCCGGCGGACTGCAGCCGCAGTGATGGCTGCGAGGAGCTAGAGCGCCTCAAGGCGGCGCTGCGGAGCCAGGCGGAGGAGTTGCAGAGGTGAGCTGAGGTTTCAGGCTGGGTGGGGAAGCCTGGTCCTTCTAGCGTAGATCTCACCCACTAAAAGGCGCTTTGAAGAGCACAAGACTCTGCTGTCATTGAGTCTGGATGACAGCTCTACTAATTTTGCCTGTTTAGCCCTACTCCTTTGCCTAGATAGTCCGTTGGAGTGGATTTTGAGGTCTGGGAGGCTCACTCCAAGCCGGGGCTCTGTATTTGAGTCTCCTGTTCTGTAAGCTCCACCCCAGGTCATTTGCAAGTCCTAAACTGCCCGCGCTTAACCTCCTGGGAGGTCACAAGCCTGGCTCCCTAGCAAGAATTCCAGGAGAGGCCTGGATCTATCCTGCAGATACTGCCCAGAGGAAAATTTGAAGGAGGACTTCATCTCTTCAGGAAAGCCTGTGGCCCCAGAAAAGATTTCCCTTGAAGACCCCTGGAGCCTACTCTCTTTTCCTTACCATCAGCTTGGTTTTCAAGCGACTTGGATTGCCCTAAAACCACACCCTGTAGCCTTATTAATTCTGGCTGTCCTCCCGAGCTTCTTTTCTCCACTCCCCTTTCATTTCCTTGCTCACTTGCTGGCTATCTCCCAAATGCTTCACCCCACAACTGTCAGTTACTTTTTTTTTTTTTTTTTTTTTGTCTTTTTGAGACAGGGTCTCACCGTGCAGTTCAGGCTGGCCTTGAGCTCACTTTGTAGCCCAGGCTGGTCTCGAACTCACAATGATCCTCCTGCCTCAGCCTTCCCAGTGCTGGGATTACGGGCATGAGCCACCACACCCGGCTGTCAGTTACTTTTATTTGAAGTTTTGTTTTGGTTGAGATAGGTTCTTGTTATGTAATACAGGCTGTCTTTAAATTCACTGCATAGCCTAAGCTGGTCTCGAGCTTGTGGTGATCCTCTTGCCTCAGCCTCCTGAATGCTGGGGTTTCAGGTGTGTGCTATCATGCCTAGCACCTGCCTCTTTTACTTTTTTCACTGCCTCATTTTATGTTCATCAAAGTGAGGCTTAGATAGGGTCAGCCTCCCTTACAGATTCACTCATATTTTTTCCTTAGCTTTGCTTGCTCCTTGTCACCTTAGCCACACCTCCTTGATAAGAACTAGTAGATGAGACTTCTCCCCCTCATAGGCCTTCCTGATGGCCACCTTTAGGAAAGAACGCCCTTGGGGACCTCCTCAAGATCCCTGTCAAACAGTTCCCTATATTCATTTAGTTCACAGTGCTGTTTGGTGTCTTGGCCTTGCTCTTGCGAGGTTTGCCCCCAAGATATTGTATCCTGGAGCCGGGGATATAGTTCAGTAGCACAGCATCTGAGTTTGATTCCAGGTCAAAAAAAAAAAAAAAAAAAGATTTGTACCCTGAAGTCTTCTGGGTCCCCATCTTCAGCTTTGGTGGAAATCTGACCTCAAGTCAACCCACCTGGTCTTTAAGTCCTGACTACTGATTTCAGCCCCTTGGCTTCATTAGCACCCCTCCCCCACCAAGTTTCTGCATGCTTGGCCTTCAGTCTGGCCCCTTTCCTCCTTCTGCCTCATCCTGAGGTTATTCAGAAAGCTGAGAAGCCTTACGTGATTGCGCACACCTCTAATCTCAGCACTCTCCGGAACTGAGGCAGGAAGATTGCAAGCAGTCACAAGGGCTACATATCAAGTTCAAGGCCAGCCTGGAACATGGCAAGATCCTGAATTAAAACCAACAGAAAGCTCTGCCCTGTCAGACTAGCCCTAGTTCCTATAGCTCAGCTTTTCCACAGTTTCCTTATCTTCTACCCTTGATCCTTTCTTTCCCTATCTCCCCAGGCTCCTGCCTCCTGCCCAGGATGGTTTCGAGGTGCTGGGTGCTGCAGAGCTGGAGGCTGTGCGTGAGGCCTTTGAGACTGGTGGCCTGGAGGCCGCGCTGTCGTGGGTGCGTGCAGGCCTGGAACGCCTGGGCAGTGCGCGGCTTGACCTGGCAGTGGCCGGTACAACTGATGTCAGCCTTGTGCTCAACACGCTACTCGGGTTGGATCCTGGTGACCCAGGGGCCGTGCCTGCCTTGGCGCCCACTGGGCCCACCCAGTGGCCAGCTCCAGAGCGCCCCAACGTGGTGCTCTGGGCTGTGCCTCTGGGCTCCTCCAGTTTGTCCTCTGGCGCCACCCCTCAGCCAGCCCACTACCACGCTCTCATTCTTGTCACCCCTGGAGCCCCCACGGAGAAGGACTGGGCCCAGGTCCGGGCCTTGGTGTCACCAGATGCTCCTCTTGTCTGCGTGCGAACAGATGGTGAGGGCGAGGATCCTGAGTCTCTAGAGGAAGAAGAAACGCTGAAGCCCCGAGGCCAGAGCTTGGAGAACACAGGCGAAGAAGGGGCACTGGGAAAAGTGCTCAGCAAGGAGAAATGTGGCGCCGGCTCGCAGAAAGCAGGCGGCGGGGAAGGTTCAGAGACTCCTGGCGGCCAGACTTTGCCGCAGGGGGTGGGTGCCACCCCCCGGGGCAGCGGGGACTCTGGGCGCATAGCGGCCCTGAGCCCAGAAGATGAGACGTGGGAGGTGCTGGAGGAGGCGCCGCCGCCCGTGTTTCCCCTGCGGCCCAGCGGGCTCCCGGGGCTGTGCGAGTGGCTGCAGCGTGTGCTGCCCTCCGCCCAGGCTGGGGCGCTGCTGTTGGCGCTGCCACCTGCCTCCCCCAGGGCGGCCCGAAAGAAGGTAGCGGCGCTGCGGGCTGGGGCGTGGAGGCCGGCCCTGCTGGCCAGCTTGGCGGCAGCGGCGGCCCCAGTACCCGGGCTGGGCTGGGCATGCGACGTGGCGCTTCTTCGCGGCCAGCTGGCGGAGTGGCGGCGAGCGCTAGGCCTCGAACCTGCAGTGCTGGCGAGGCGGGAGCGCGCCCTGGGCTTGGCTCCTGGGGAGCTGGCTGCGCGAACACACTTCCCGGGCCCGGTGACCCGCGCCGAGGTGGAAGCAAGACTGGGCGCCTGGGCAGGCGAGGGCACAGCTGGCGGTGCCGCACTAGGTGCCCTCTCCTTCCTGTGGCCTGCGGGTGGCGCGGCAGCTACAGGTGGCCTGGGATACCGCGCTGCGCACGGCGTCCTGCTGCAGGCTCTGGATGAGATGCAGGCAGACGCTGAGGCAGTGCTGGCACCTGGGGAGCCAGCCCAGTGAGGGGTGGGGTGGGGTGGGGAGAGGACCTGGGTTTCCGGCTCTGCTGGGAGCTGAAAGCCCCAAGACCCAGTTAGAGGGATGGGGACTTGAAAGTCTGAGCCTAACAAGGGGTGTGTGGGGGGGATATGTTACAGGGTGTCTTTGGACTTGGGGTGCAGGCTTCAACTTCTGGTTGGGATTTGTGGAGTCCTGAAGGGGAATAGAATTTTGGGGACGACATTCCTGGCTCTGCTGTGGACCAGGGAGTATACTATCCAAACCCTGTCCTCAAGTGTATTGGGACCCTGGAGTCCTGGAAGTGGGTACATGATTGTCTCCAGCTGCAGTTACTGGACAGCGACCCAGGGTTGACAGGTTAGAAGCTTTGATCCCTGAGAGGCTCGGAGGCTGGGAACCTGGACTCCGGTATGGGGGAGGGGAGTCTGGGTGCTTTGGGGGAACACCCAGCCTTGGACTTCGGGGTCTGAAAGGGGAACAGCCTAGGTTCACCAGGAGGAAAAGGCCTGCAAACAACCTTCCAGAACCTCAAGAGACAATGAACTTTGAATCTTCATGAGATGGGGTGTTGACTCGGGTTCCAGATTCCTGGTTCCCTTAGGGGAATGTGCATCTTGGTTGCTAGTTCTTGGGTGATGACGAGGGAGGAGGGAGCAAGGGGCGGATGGGAGCGTGCGGACTCCTGGGTCTCTTGGAATGAAGCGATACCTGATAGTTGCTGTCTGGCGTAAGCAGATGATGGCATCAGAAATGACAGTGGGCTAGAGATCTGAGCTCGGTGGGCTCCTAGGACAGCTGTCGATGGGGAAGAGCAAGACCCTGTATGCAGTGTACGTACTTGGTGCTGGCGGCTGCCTCTCTGTGAGTCTGGGAAAGGGTGTGAATACCCCCACCTTCTAGGTGCTGACTGAGGCAGAGGGTCTCAGGTGTGCGCTCCTCTCCTTTAGAATGTGCTTTTGTTTTGTCTCGGTTTCTTCTGTCATAATAAGCTGAACCCTTTGGCCTTGGTGTTTTGTGTACCTGACTTTTTGGAGGAGCAGCTGCGCTAGTCTAGACGTCTTGGTGTGGTCTTCTCTTCTGGTATCCCCAAGGGGCTGTGTCATCTGGGTACACAGAGGATGTGCACAGGGCTCCCCCAAAGTGGTAAGGCAGGCATTGCAGACTGTGGGAATGTCCCAGGCAGGAGGGAGGCAAAGGCAGTAACCACAGTGCCTGTGATGTTCTAATGCACAAGTGAAAGGATTTTTCAGTGTCAAAACTGGAACAAAGGGAACTGATGGATGAGGAGAGCGAGACTAGAGAGAGCAGGCCGACAGCACAAAGCAAGGATCTGTGTGCTCTGGCCCCTGCCTCTTTTCAGTCTCTGCCCCATCTTATCCTTGGTCAGGCTGAGAGATCTTGCTGATGTTTGGCTAGGCCACACTGGGTCCTGCCTCAGGACTTTTGCACTTGCTGTTCTTTCCTGAAACACTGTGCCTCCACATCTTCCCATGGCTGACTCCTTGTGCATAAGGTCTCCACGAAAAATGTTTGTTCCCTCAGAGAGGTCTTCTGTGACACCCAAACTGAAGTAGCTTGCACATCCCTGTTTCTGGTCCTGGCCAGTTGATTTTTTGTAGAAAACATTACTATAAAAATGACTTTTTTTTTTCTTTTAGATAAGTGTAGGCTGGACTTGAACTGACTGTGTAACCCAGGCTGGCCTCAAGCTCATGGTAGTCCTCCTGCCCCTGCCTTCCAAGTACTGGGATGACAGGTGCATACCACCACACCCAGCAAAAATGACCATATTTCTTTGCCCACTTTTGGCTATTGTTCCTTTGTTGTGTTCTCTGGTGTCCTGCCAGCACAGAACAGTGCCTGACACCCATAGGTGCTTAGTAAACACATGTTATTTTTATTCATTGATCAATGGCAGAACTAGGGCTAGACAGTTTAGGGTGTTGCCCTCCTGTCCCAAAAAGGAATAAGAGCAGGGGAAGCAAGCATTTAATGGAAGAGAACACTCCCAGTTTGAGGTCAGGAGACCTAGGAAGCAGAGGTGGTTTCCTCAGTGTCCTTGTGCCACAGGGGCTGGTGCCTTATTTTCCCATCTCTGGAATGAAAGGGCTGGGCCAGAACCATACATACTTCTAAGATCCTGTTTTTGCTTGACAGCTGAAGGCAAGGGTTCCTGATCCCAGCGGCAGATAGTTGGGGATGGTACCCCTGATTTGCAGTTTGAACTCTCACCTCTAGCACAGTTAGTCCCCTCAAAGTCGAGATGGCTGTGATGGGGAAAGTGTTGGACACTGTACTGAATGGTCGCTAGTTTGTGCAGCCCTAGAGGAATCGTTGGTGCTGGTGGTTGTTCAGCATTCCTCCAGGTGCGGCCCGGAGCCCCTCGGTCAAGCATGCCAGCTCTGTGACAGCAGACAGCTGTCCAACAGAAACGTGTCACTTTCAACGTTCTAGTAGCTGTCACAAAAGAATAAATAGGTGACACACTGAAATGTTATATTTGACCCACTACCCCCTAGATATTATCATGTCAATATGTAATTGATATTTTAAAGATATCAATGAGATATTTTACATTCTCATTTACTAAGTTCAAAATTTGATATATACTTTACACTTATGGCACATCTCAATTCAGAGAATAAATTGTCATCGGAAGTGCTATTTACATTTCATAAAATTTATAATAAGTAGAGTCACATACCCAAGTTGTCCCAGTTATACTGACCAGTTTGTCAGTAGTGGAGATCAGTATTGTGTTCAAATGAATTAAAAGCAAATCAAACAAAATTCAGTTTCTTAGTTGCACGGAGACATTTCAAGTACTGCTTGGCAGCCACAAGTACTGAACAGTACAGACACTGAACATCTCTATAATAAGACAAAGTCCTATTAGCATAGCTCTAGGGTCAGAGTCCTATTGACTTTGGAAGTGACCTTGGGCAAGTCACACAGTGAATGGCATCTACCTCACGAGAATTCATTATGTGTATGTGCTCATGGTCTTGCGCACACACAGAATAGACTGTGGTCCTCGAGAAGACCTTGAGTGCCAGTGGGAGCTCTAACATTAGACCTGCTGCCCCTGCCCACTCCCTCAGCCTCGGGCAGCACTGGGATGACTCTAGTTTAGACGTCTTTGTCAACCCCATGTCTTTACTCACTCAGTGCCCTCCTCCGCCACTCTGCCTCCTTCTGATTTGGTCCTGCCTGACATCTCTGCTGTGAACCTTGCTGCTGTTTTTCCCTCTGTCCTGCCAGCAGAAATCAGGCCAGTGATCACATCAGAGGAAGCAAGACCATTTTGTTTGCATGTGTATGTGTGCATGTGTGTGCGCATGCGTGTGTGTGTGTGTGTGTGTGTGTGTGTGGTCCGTCCATTAAGTGCTGGTTGTAGTATATAGTTGTATATTGGCACCATTGTGTTTCACAACTACTCTTTGGGGTGGTTGCATTTTACATGATGACATTTGGTAGAATTCAACTTTAGGTTTTGTGGAGGCATAAAGTTATGAAGAAGGCATCTGTCTCTGGGAGCATTGAAGCAGAAAAATCTAAAATTTCCAGATGGACAGATGACTGGCTGCCATGAGGATGTGGCACCCTAGAGTGCTGGAATCCCAGGAAACGTATGCGTCCTGGTCTTGCCGTTACCAGAAGCAGAACAGGCCCAAAAAATGTGAGCAAACTACCCTCTTCCTCATAGTAGAATTTTGTACATTTCTGGGTAATGATGGAGGAATTTAGATCTCATTAATGGAGAACAAGGAAGGACAAACCAAGGGTATGGATGGCCTGTGGTGGTTTTTGCAGGAATGAATAAAAATGAGTAGAAATCTTGATGTGTGTTAGTTGGGGGTTTGCGGCTGAGGGTGGTGACTCTTGATCTTGGAAGAGGCGAGATGGTGGAGGATTTGTCCGGAAAGAATTCCTTGAGTGGGGTCAGGAGATTTCATCTGTAGCACCTCAGTTTTGCCATCCCAGGTGTGGGGATGAGTACACTTGGTTGCTGTTAGGAACTTGAGGATTTGTAATGGTCAAACACCTTATGTCTAGAACTTGTATGACCCCTGAATGCCCCAGTTTGTGTAGTGTCTGTGTAGTCATGTACTTGGATTGTCCCCTCTCATCCTCACTCTAGACTTTGGCTACTGGGACAACAGCAAACATGATGTCAGCAAAGATTTGAGACACACTGGGTCACTGGGACTTCCTCTTTTGCTGTCCTTCAAGACACCCAGTCACTGTCACATCAAGATACCCAGGCTGGCTTGCTGGGTGATAAAAGGACACATAGCCCAGTTATCCTTGGCATCCCGAGACACAGGAGGCCAGTCCACTGAAACAGCTGCCCAGCTGACAGCTGAAACAGCAGAAGTAGTGCCCAACTGGTCCCAAACCAGACTGCCGACACACAGGGTCATGAGCTAAATAAATAAAAGGTAATTCCCCTGAACTTCTAAGTTTTGGAGTGTTTTTTTTTTTAATAAAATGAAAATAGCTGATACAGATTTTCTTCCTGTCTGTGATGTGGTGGTTTCTTTTAACCCCCAGCCTGGTCCAGAGATTAAAGTCTGAAACTCTTCAGACTCACATGAGTCTCAGTTTCATCTCCTGAAAACAAGAATGGGGGTAATAGTGCCAACCACATAAAACTGTCACAGAGCTAAAACAAGAAACAACCTGTAATGGTGTGTTGGCACATGCTTGTAATCCCAGCACTCTGGGAGGCTGAGGCAGGAGGATTGGAAGTTTAGGCCCAGCCTAGGCAACTTATTCAGACCCTATGTTAAAATAAAAGGGGGAGGGTATTGAGGATGTAGCTAAGTGTGAAGTGACTTATTTATTTCTTTTTGAGACAGCAGCTAACTAATTCAGACTGGCTTTGAACTCACTTGTAGCCCAGGTTGGCTTCTAACTTGCTGAAATCTTCCTGCCTCAGCCTCCCCTATGCTGGGGTTATGGGTGTGCACCACCATGCCCAGCATTCTGGGCCTCTTCGAAGCCATGGTGGTCATGGTGATCATGCTGTTTATGAAGCATGCCTCGCTCTCAGCCTTCTGATCCTGGTGCAGAACTGTACTTCTCCCATGTGGTTTGAGTAAGGCCAAGTATCTAGTTCCATCCAGGGAGCTGACAATGGTAAGTCATTTCTGGGTCACAGTTTTCATGCTCACACGTGAGACTTTCCTGGGCTCATTCTTTTGGCATAGAAACTGGTTGTGTTTCAGTTGGTGGCTGCTCTATGACTATAATGAGCAGATGGTGCTGGTGCTAAACAAGCACTAGAGTGAAAGGAACATTCGCCTTTTGTGCAGAAGGACCCAGCCAGTATTCATCCCCTTCCCTCCCACCGCAGGGGGAGTGCACTCCCCTGCTCCTCCGCTTCTGCATTTGGCCATGTGACTCACCTTAGAGGAATGTTAGCAGTCCTAAGCTCCGCGGAGGGCCTCACATAAACTTGCCTTTTACGCTCCTGTGATCTGTGGCGAGACTGTCTTCCAGGGGAGCCACTGATCCAGAAGATCGCAGAAGTACGTGGAGGAAACAAGCGCAGCCCCCCAGCCAAGCCAGCTAACGAGAAAAGGAATGACCCTGCCAGCCCACAGCACCTGAGAAACAGACATGCTTGTCCTAAATCTCAGGTCGGAGGTGGTTTCTTACGAGGCAGTATTGCCACATTTGGTGATTCATACAACTTTATCGTTTTAAACCAGAGATTAAGGACTTGTTTGTTACTACAGCATAATCTGGTCTGCCCTGACTGCTGCAGTGTTGAGCAGCTGCCCACTAATGGCCACTCAGTAAATGGTAGCTATTAAGATGATTACTATTTATTCAGACATTATCTGCAGAACCATCATTCTCTTCAGGTGGCAGGCACAGCGTTAAGTGCTTTTCATGTTTCATGTATCTGTTACACCAGTCCCGAAGAGTTATAACTATTGGCATCCACGTTCTGAGGCAGACAGAGGGAGGGTTTAATCAGGAGAGCTGATCAAGGACTCTGAAGTGTAATGGGCTGAGGTTCAGATCAGGGCTCTGCTCTTCCTAGCTGACCCAGGCAAGTGATGCTCAGAATTTGCCTCAGTTTGTTAGTCTGTAAAGTGGGATAATATTGATTTCATAGAGTTGTTGTGATTGTAATGAGGTGTAGCAAGGAAAATCTTAGCTCAGGGCCTGGCAATCAGTGTCCCTCTGTGAGAGGCAAGACCCTCCCCTCTCTTCCTTGGAAGCAGGCAGTGAAAAAAGACTGAGGCCTGAACCTCTGCATCCCACCTTCCCACGGTGTCACAAGGACTCAGGCTTGCTCTGTCAACTTTAATTTATATGCACATGGTGGGCTGCAGGCTGAGGACAAATGGGGACCTCAAGCCACACATATTCCTGAGCCCTTCACTCAGCCCTGCCATAGGGCAAGGTGGCTTCATGGCAGTCGGCCCGGTGGAGGAAGTAATAGTAGGAGGCTGAGGGCACCTCAGCCCCAGCCTTGGCGCGGCAGGCACTCTCCGTGGCGCAGCCTCGGGTGGCAAACTTGGCGCTGATGATCCCTGGGAGGAAGATTGCAGACTGGAACTAGCCCCTTGCACAGGACCCAGGAGTTCTGCCGCTCCCACCTCCTCCCCCAGTTCTCTGGAGTCCCCTCCTCCCCTAGAACAGAACAGTTTGGGCCCCCAGTTCTGGGACCCCTGTCCTCTCTTTCAGAGCCAGGCACCACTCACCAGCCTTCGCTCTGCCCGCCAAGTAGATGCAGTGGGTTTCCCGGCCTACACACTGGGCTAGCTGGGTCGTGGTGCACGTTTCCCGGAAGGGCACCACGCAGGAAGGACACGACAGGCCATTCATAGTGCGATTGTACTGGGGAGCTGGGCATGAGGCGAAGTGATAGGAAGACAGGAGGTTTAAGCCCTGACCCCAATCTCCCCGCACCCCAGCCAGGCTTGCTAATGGATAGTGCATTTTACAGGTAAAGAAACAGACTCAGAACCAGCCAGGCCTTGGGGGTGGGGCTGCCTCAGCACGGCTGAGTTAGCACTTACGGGGCACAGAGCCGCGGTTGCAGCCATCGCTCTGGCAACAATGCGTGTTGGTCACCATGTAGTTATTGGGTCCCATGGTGGTGGACACGTAGCCCGAGTGGCAGTCTCTGGACTTCATGCAGGTCTTGACGGTGCTCACGTAAGGGCCCTCTGTGGAGTGGGGGTAGGAGCCGCAGGCAGGTGGCGCTGGCTCACTGCTAACTCGCAGTAGTTCCTGTCTGCTCCTCCCCAGCACTTTGACTCCTTTGGGTGGTCTCTCCCGGCACCAGAAAGCCTGGTCATTACCTGTCTGTTCTGGGATAGATAGCCCTCCTGACTCTGTATCATGAAGCCTGATTGGCCTTTGGGGGTCTCCCTGTGGCTCTCACAGCCAACACCCAAGTGCCTATTGGCTGTGGTCCCTTCTACCTCTCCAACCCACCCCACCCCACCAGACTTCTCTTGGAGTCTTTTCCAAGGTGCCTATAGTCACCCCCATGCCTGTGTAATAGTGGTCTCTTCCAGCTTTCTAGATTTTGCCCCAACAAATCCCACACTGTACCCCTCACTCTTATCTCTCTCTTGGATTCTTCCATGGTCAGTCCCAGACCTCCCATCGATGGTCACTTGTTGACCCTCTTGCTATCTCCTCTGAGGTGGTCTCTTTTGGCCTCAGCCTCTCCCCTCCACCATGTAGTGGTCTCTTCCAGCCCAGTTCGAAGGTCTCCCCTCTTTACACCTGGGAGGGCTCCTTTTCACTGGGCGCTTCTCCCCAAAGGACTCTTCCAGCTTCAGGCCTTTTGGACCTGTCCTTCACCTGCTGACCGTGTGTCACAGTCTTCTATCCTATCTTCCTCCCACACCCCCTCATGTCCTCACAGGTTCTTCCTGCTGTCAGAGTTGACCACAATTTCAGGATCTCTTTCAGCTGTGAATTCATATTTCCCGAACCCCACACCGAAGTGTCCTTCAGTGCCCGCTTTGGGCCCACACTTTCTCGGGCCTGAGGTGGGCTCTTTCATTTAAGTTATGCCCCTTTCCCTTCCATTTCACTCAGTGGCCTCCCACCTCTACATTATTATTGTTATTATTATTATTAAAGATGGGGTCTTGCTATTTAGTTCAGGCTGAACTTGAACTCACTATGTAGCCCAGGCTGGCCTTAAAGTGGCAGTGATTCTCCTGCCTCAGCTTCCACAGTGCTGGGGTTACAGGTGTATACCACCATGAATGGCATCCACAGCTCTTTTATATTTTGAGATAGGGTCTCACTATGTCACTAAGTTGCCCAGGCTGGGTTCAAACTTGGGTCTTTTTGCCTTAGCCACCCACAGTGCTGGGGTGACAAGCATGAGCCACTATACCCGGTTCTACTTCTCTTTATGAAGATTTGCTCCATTCTTTGGAGTTACCTTCACTTTGCTCTCTGCGGTGCTTGCTTTTCTGTCCCCTCCTATCCCAACATCATCAGTCTTCCTGCAGGAAACTCTCTTCCCTGAGCACGTTCCCCAAGCCCAGTGCAACCCAGCACAGCCTCTTCTCTCTCTATGGCCTGCACCCCATCTACGTGTTTTTTTTTTTTTGAGACAAGGTTTTGCTATGTAGTTTAAACCGACCTTGTACTTGAGGCAATTCTCCTGCCTCAGCCACCTGAGTGCTGGGATTACAGGTGTGTACCCCTACTCCTGGCAAGCCCACCTACCTCTTGTGTGTTAGATTCTTCACTCTCTGCGTTTCTGTTCCTCCACATCTGTTCTCACTCCACCCTCCCATCTTTCTCTTCCCTGCTGATTTCCTTCCCTGTCTCACCTATCCAGAGAATTGTGACAATGCCCTCTGCATCTTCTGCCCTTGACCTCGGCTCCCAAGCCACCTGCACCTCCCCACTGCTCACCCCCCCATCCTTCCACCCTCCTCGCGCCTCGCATCACGCCCTCCTACTGTCATGGGACTCGCTCACGATGATCGCACATGTGTCCTTGCCGAGCTCACACTGCTTCATTTTGCCACTGCATGTCTTCTCAGGGCCATTACACACTTCACAGCTTAGACTGCACCCTGCAGCACAGAGGGGGAGGCTGGGGCTACTGGTGTGGTCTTCAAAACATGAATTCAGCACTGCAGTTCAGAAGGGTGGGAGAGCCAGGCATGGTGGCACGCTCTTGGAATCCCAACCCCCTGGGAGACTGAGGCAGGAGATCTTCACTAGTTTGAGATTCGAGTGAGCTAACAGTGAGTTCAAGTACTCACTGAAAAACAGTACACGGCAAGACCCTGTCTCAAAACCAAACAAACTAACAGGGCAGGGGAGATGGACTGATGCCTCAGGGAGGAGGAACCAATGTCACCTTGGATCTTGGTGGGTAGGGCATTGATTATTGTCCAGGGAACTGTCCAGAGTCTGACAAGGTAGCCAGGATGATGCCAGCAAAGCAGCTTCCAGGGGTGGGAAGTGACTCTACGAACTTGGAGCCTCTTCACCTAATTACAAGGCTGGGGACTTTGTACACCAGGGTCCTCCGAGCCAGCTCAGGGGCAGGGAGGAGTTGTGGCAAAGGTTTCTATGGAGTTCTGTGAAATTGCAGGTCCAGCTGGTTCTTGGGTGTTGGGTGTGGAACTTTCCTCCTTGCAGGTACTGCATAGGTTTTCTGAGACAGGGTCTCACTATGTATTCTAGGTTGGCCTTGAAATCACTATGTTACCCAGGGCTGACCTGGAACACATGGAAGTCCTCCTGCCTCAGCTTCCCAAAGTCCTGGGATTACCATTATGTGCACCCTCATGCTCAGTTTAAGCCTTGTTGGTAGTAGGAGCTCAGGCAGAGATACAGGAGGCTGAATCCCTGGTCAAGGAGGAACAGTGAAGACCAGAGAGGCTGAGAGGACGGAGTTCTTGGTCCTGAGACAAGAGATAGCTAGAGGCCTGGACACCTGGGCCCTAGGCAAAGTGAAACTGCCCTGACTCCTGCACCTACAGGTAGGAGGAGGAAGGGGCTGGGTGCCTGAACTCCTGAACCCAAAGAGAAAGGAAATCTTTCTTTCTTTTGAAAGATTTGGAAGATTTCTTTTTCTAATCAAGCTCTCATCTGATTTCCCAGAATTGAACTGTCTTATTTTGAGACCCTGCTTACGGAACAGAGGATTTAGAGCCCACCAAGGCCTCCTGCCCCATGGATCCAATCAGGTGGTTCTTCTCCCGTGCCCCAGGTTTCCCTCCCTTATCCTCTGCCTTCTCCATGAATCTAAATTCCCCCTTACCCCTTTTGGACCCTGCTGAATGCTCTCTTGCAGTCTTCTTTCCTACATTTCAGGAAGCCATTCAGGTCCCTTGTCACTTACCGAGACTCACAAGGGTGCAGAGCAGCGTGAAGGCCAGAAGGAAAGTGTCCTGTCTCGTGGCTTGCCCCATGGTATGTGAACTTGTAGTCCTAGGGCCTCTGTCCTTATAAAAAGCTGGGAAGAGGCGGGCCTGGACCCACCTTCACCGTGGGGTGAAAAATAGCTGAGGTCAGAATCCGGGGCAGTCCTCCACAGCCTCCAGGTACCAGCATCCACAAAGAAGCTGAACATCTTGTGCTCAGCCTCCTCTGCCAGGGGGATCCCAGAAGTGTGGACTTGCAGGCCCCTCTTCTTTGAGAACCCCAAAGGTTATTGCCTTGTTTTTTGACATTTGCATTGCCCCTCCACCCCCGATCAAAATAGGAGTTGGGTCACTTGAGTCCCTGCGGATGTAGAGCGGTTGAGAAGGGTAGGATCCCCTCTCCTCTGTCTTCCCAAGGAGGCGCCTAGCGTGGGTGGGGTCCTGCTCAGGAGCGCCCAGCTTGTCCAGGCTCGTCCTGCGGGGGCTACGGGCCTGTCTCCCTTCCCTTCTTCGCGTGCTTGACTCAGACTTCCTCTTCTGTGTTTGGGCTGTTACAGCCCCATCCCCGCCCAGGACTGCATTTCTGGGTCTCAAGGGGACCAAACAGAGAGCGGTGCCCATCATCGGCCAGAGGCGGGAGTAATAGGAGACAAGGGTACAAAGGTCGTATATTGGTAAACTGAGGCATTTGTGGAAGCACTCCAGGCTGGGTGTATGGGTGTATATGTGGTTTGGGACTATGCTTTGTTTTATTAATGGACCTTTCCCCGCCCCCGGTCGCAGAGGGGTGAAATGTGAGGGCTCTCTCATGTGTGTGACGGGAGAGAGGGAGAAATGTGTAGGCGCAGAAGCAGGTGTAGAGAAATCAAGTTGTAGTAGGATCTAGGCTGCCAGCTAAAATTTACTCAGCTGCTCCCCGCTTTACGGGGTCTTTTGCGCTGTGACTACACTGTCCAATGAGAATGGCGAGTTTCTTCTGGGCACCAATCGCCAAGGCCACTCTTGTTGCTAGGCTCCTAGAAAAACAGGATGTGACGTCATGATGAAGGCCGGCAAGAGAGTGGTGGAATCTGAGAGAGGTGGAGCCAAAGAAAGAGCTTGTTGCTAGGGAACGTAGCGCCTCGCTCTGGAGAGGCTCAACTGGGCTTGCGCTGAGTCGACGCGAGCGCGGCGCGCCGCGGTTTGAAAGGCCCGAGCCTCGCGCGCTTGCGCACTTAAGCCCGCGCAGGAAGCACCCCTTCCCCGCCCCCCCAACTCCGACCCTTCCTCTCTCTAGTTTTGGGGGAAGCCCAAGTCTGTGACATGCCGGAGATCCGCCTCCGCCACGTCGTGTCCTGCAGCAGCCAGGACTCGGTGAGGGACAGGTGTGGGGGAGGGTGGCAGACGTAGGAGAATAAAGGTAGCTCCGTAAGAACTTTTGGAGGGTATAAAAGAGAACTTCAGTGAAGTCCCAGGAGGGTCACGGGAGGGATTTCCAGAAGCTAAAAGTGAATTCTGGAGGTGTGCAATTAGGGAACTTTTGGGTTTCTGTGGAACTTCTGGAGAGACAGGGAGGAATAGGGAGGCGAATGGGAAACTTCCAGGGCAAGTGTTGTAGGAGAAATTTGAGGCGGGGTGTGGGGGAACTAACAGGGGAACTTAAATCTGAGGGTCGCAGAGAGCATGGGGGCCCCAAGGACTAATCTGAGAGCTGGGGCCCTAGCTCTCATCTCTGCCCTAACTCTTTGTTTCAACTCTTTTTCCTCAGACCCACTGTGCAGAAAACCTTCTCAAGGCAGACACTTACCGGAAATGGCGGGCAGCCAAGGCTGGCGAGAAGTCCATCTCAGTGGTCCTCCAGGTGATCCTGCCTTTCCCCTGCCGCTATCGTACTAGGGGCATGGAGTTGCAGGGTCCAGGCTCTACTGAGCCAAATGGCAGTTTGGGGCATATTCCCTTCTGACCCTCAGCGTTCTTAGTTGGAAAACAGGCAGCATAATCATTGTGCCTCTCAACAGAGGAGAAAGGAGTCCCAAGGACTAAACCTAGTCTGTAGCCTGGAGTAGATTGCTTCCACTTTCTGGGCCTCAGTTTCTTCATCTGGAGCAGAATGAATCATTTGCTATGTGTCCTGCTTCCTAAACTCAGGGGGCTCAGGGGTGGAAGGTGTCCAGAAAGATCATCTGAACAAATCAACTTCATGTTAGAGATGGGGAGACACGGAGGCACTGGGGCAGGGGAATGAAGTGACCGGTCTAAACTACTGTTTCTGGAGTGTTGGCTGGCTTTGTTCTGAGAGCCTTTTATGCCTGCTTTTACCAACTCGGTCCAGAGCCCTGTGAATTGGGAGGGGGGAAGACAGGAAAGAGAGGCTTGACCTGAGATGGCTGTAGAATTCTGAACAGATTGTCGCTGTTAGGGACAAGATGCGCTTTTAAGTATCTGCACTTTGCCAGGTGGTGTCCTGGATGTTTATATGAGAGTTATGGTATAAAGGCCGTCACCACTAATAAATGACGGTGCTAAGACTTGAGTTCACAACTGAGTGTGGTACTTTTGACCATTTTATCACACTGCATTGTACTCACACACGAGCATTATTTTTTCAGCACTAGGGATGGAACCCAGGACCTTACACATGCTAAGCAAGCACTCTATCACTGAACTACATTGAGATAGGGACTTGCTAAGTTGCTCAGGCTAACCTCAAATACTTGATTGTTGTCGTTTTATTTTTATTAGTGTGTGTTTGCAGTACATAATGATTACATTCATTGTGGGGAGTTGGTACATTGTACATAACACATTTTAATTCTTTTTTTTTTCTTGGTGCTGGGGCTGGGCACTGAACCTAGGACCTTGTGCATGCTACTACCTAGCCACACTCTTCAGGCCCACACACTGGCTTTCTGAGTGTTGGCCACATTCCTCCATGGAAATCTTTAGTAAAAGGCGAAAGAGTTATACGATCTGAAGAGAAACCAGAGTATTGGCCACATTCCTTAGTTCTGAATGTTTGGAGACAGAAAGTGGTGGGATTGTGAGGACAAGACTTACATGATTGTGTCTGATACTGAGCATACTGTTGGTCTCTTTTTCTCAGTTTTGAAAAATTTGAATCACAGAGCCTTTCAAGAATTAGTTGAGGATTCTTTTCTTAGCAGAAATTTTCAGACTCACAAAGTTTTCTGATTGACTATAGTTAAGTATCTCCTGAATCTCTAATTTAAGAATAATAGTAAAAGCTAACGTTATTTAAAATTACAATCTCATGGTCACCATTCTGTACATTTCACATGGTTTAATTAATTGAATCCTCATAAAAACTCTATGACCTAGAATCTGTTATTCCCATTTACAGATGAGGAAATTGAGGCCCACAGAAATTACGCAATTTACCTGAAAGCCAGCCTTTTAAACTGTGGGTGATCTGCTGAGGATTTAGTTTTGGCAACTGAATTAAAATCCCAGCTCTCCTTCATGCTCTGTGGCCTCAGGCAAATTTTTTCATTTCTCTAAACTCAGTCTCTCATCTGTACACTGGAGGATGAATCCAAGCCCAGGGTGGTTGTGAAAATCTGGTGACATAACGTCTGCAGAAATGCTGTCAACATGTAGGTGTTTGTATAAAGGGAGAGGTTTGTGATTTTATTATGGGGTGATGCTTGAGTTCTCATTCAGGTGACCCCAGAGAAATGACAGTCAGTTTTGGCCTGTCTGAAGATAGACCAGAGGGATTGGAGAAAGAAGAAGCAGAACATGGAGAGAGGGGGAGCCAGTGGGGCTCCCTTCTGCTCTGGGGGCAACTGGAGGAGTATTGTAGTGCCACCAAAATAGGAAATCCTGGATGAGAACGGCTTGGGAAGGTGGTACATTTTGGTCATGATGTCCAGCTTTGATGTAACAATGGGGGGGTGCAATTAGGAGTCAGATGTGGAACTGGAGACAGAGATGTAGAAGCTGCCAGCATAGAGACAGGACAGACACTAGGAAGTAGGTGAATTCACTTGTTCTTTCATTAAGCAGTCCATTCAGTATTTATTAAGCATCTTCTGTATTTTATGCTCTGTGTAAGGTTCTGGGCATGTACAGCAATGGGCTGTACAAGACAAAAATACTCGGTCCTGTGGAGCTTTCACATTATTAGGGAAAGACTGATGGGCATAATATGGGTAAAACTGGTCAGATGGTGAGTGCTGTGGAGGAAATTAGATAAGGGGAATGGGGATGCCTAGCTGGGTCAGGGCAGTGGCCAGAGACTTGCACTTAAATAGAGAAATCCAGCAAAGGCACTCTGAGAGGTCGCCTCTGAGCAAGGTGAGCCATGCATGTATCTTGGAGCCACTCCAGAGCAGGCTGTGCCCCACACATCGGAGGAGCAACAAGGAGGCCTGTGTGGCCAGGGTGGGGTCAGCCAAGGTGAGAGAGGTAGGAGAGGTACTCATGGGCCAATGCTCAAGGCCTGTGAAACCATTGTAAGGACTTTTACCCTGGGTGAGACCCGAGCCACTGGAGGCTCTGAGCAGAGGAGGGATCAGATCGGAACTGAATCTTCACACAATGCTTCAGGTTCTATGGGGAGGATAAACCACAGGGACCAAGCACAGAAATGGGGAGCCCAGCCCTGCAGCAGTTGGTGACTCCATAGTGGAGAGCCTTGGGGAGTCCATTTATGACAGGCAGTGACCAGCATGCAAGGCAACTCCACATTCACCCCATGCTGACTTCAGGGTCCTTTGGAAGTGAATGATGAGAAATATCTGGACACTAAGACAGTAGGCTCCTTTGTGAGTTTGCCTAGTACCCTGTGTTTTCTTCAAGTGCTGTTTTGCAACATCTTGTAAATTGCCACATGGGGTTCAGCCCTCTGCTCGTGACAGCCTCATACTTTTTTGTTGTTTGCAGTAGCCACAGGAAACTCTGTCACCAACCTGTCACCTGCTCCTAGGCAGGGAGTTCAACTTCTTTACCAACCACTCCTGGCCCAGAGGGGGTGGTTGGGACACAGTCCAGGTGGAACCCCTGTGCCTCACCGCAGGTGCTTTCTTTAGAAGCAGTGTTCCACAGCTTGGTCCCTGAACTGTGTCTTCCATTTGATGCTCTCATCCTCCTCTTCTTTGTAACCGTGTTCACTACTCCCTAGATGAGAAAAGTCGCCCTGTCCGTAGGCATCAGATACTCATCAGATACCCATCCACTCTTCAGCCAAGAGCTCAACCCCAGCTTCATCATCAGACTGGGGCTGTGAATCTTCCTCGTAAACTGCCGGAGATGAGAAAGAAAACCTCCCTTTCTCTTCCTGTCTCTGCCTCCTCTCCCCTACTCCTGCTACCCAGTGCCTCACTCCTGAGGCAGCTGCCATTAGCAGCGCATTGTGTGGCCTTTGTGGCTTGTTTTGTGTGCATGCAAGTGGTTATGAAGAATAACAAAAAGCATGGTATCTATACTGTTCCCCTCGTAACAATGTATCGTGGAAATGTGTTGGCACCATGTATAGTTCTCCTCTATTATAAATGAGGCCTGGCATTGCATTTTGCGGATGTGCAACAGTGCTTTCCACAGGGCCTCTCCTACCCTTTGCCAGCCTTCTGCATCCCATTTCTTTCCTTCATGCATTGTGTCTTCCCGACAAAGGCGCACGCTCACAAGCCTGGGCCGCAGGCGCGGCCCCAGTGCTCCCCACTCCCACCCGTTACTGAGCGCATGTGCTACAGACCACTCGCGCAAAGTACTCTTCTCTGAGATAAATGTCACAGAACGTCAAATTCACTCCACACATGGCAACTGCAGCCCTGTGGTTGGTGCTGTGTGCGGCAGTGTTCCGCAACCAACTCCACTCTTTAGCCCAATGTCCTCATTCCCCCCAAAAACCCACAGAACCAGTGACAGTCACTTTCTGCTCCCCGCCCCCATGTTACTTTTGGCAACCACTGGTACACATTTCATCTGTGTGTGTATTTGTGTGTATGCATATGTGTACCAAGCATCGAACTCAGGACCTTGCACTGTGCCGCTGAGCTAAATCCCTGCCTCTTGTGTATGTTTTGTTTTTACTTAGCATAACGTTTTTGAGGCCCATCCACATTACAGCATGCATCAGTGCAGCTGTTTTCTTTTGGTGCTGGGATCGACTTTAGGGCTTCATGCATGCTGAGCGTATTCTCCACTACTGAGCAGTACCCCAATCCTTCATTTTTTTGGAGGAGGTGGTGGGCCAGGATCTTGCTATGCAGTACACTCACTGTAGCCCAGGCTGGCCTTGAATGTGTGTTGATCCTTTTGCCTCAGCTTCCCCAGTGCTGGGATTATAGGCTTGTACTACCATGCCTAGCTTTCCAGCTCCTTTTTATTGAGACAGGGTCTCCCTAAGTTGCCTAGCCAGTGCTCAGACTTGTGATCCTTCTGCCTCAGTCTCCCAGAGTTCTGGTATTGCAAGTTTGCACCACCATGCCAAGCTCAGACACTGTCCTTGACATTGGTACACAGCCTGAAACAGCTTGCATGTTGTCCTTGCTCTCCTCGAGCTTAAAAGTTGACAAATACTAGACTATACAAATATATACTTATAGACTGTTAAATGCTGTCTTAGGGTAGAGTGGCACCTGCTAGGAGGTGTGGGGGCTCTGTACTTGTCTCTGGAGAGGTAGCATCTCAGCAGATACCTGGAGACAGGCACTGGCGGTAGCAGTGGAAATGTGTGGGCAAGAGTGGTCAGTGGAGGAGGTGAGGCAGGGAAGCAGCTCCAGGGTTGGACCAGAGACAGGCCCAGCTGGAGAGGGATCCAGCTGCAGCAGCCCATGGGGCCCAGCTTTGGGAAGCCCCGGCCCTTGCCACCACCGTTGCCATTGTCACCACCTTCGCAGCTTCTGGCCAGCAGTGCTGGGTGTGGGAGTGCATGCTCCAGCCAGCCTGCCTGGTCCCTTCAGGTTTCCCCTGCACAGCTGCGATGTGATAACCACTTCCTGCCTGCCGCTGCTCATGTGCGACCTGGAGATAATTATAGCAACTGCTTCCCAGGGCCATTGCGAAGAAGGCAGATACCTGCCCGGTACATTGTGAGCTGCCTGTAGTTGCTCTTCTGGGCCATCACAACTCCCTGCAGACAGAGGGTTAATAGGATGACCCTCCCCTTTCATAGATATGCAGACTGCCACTCACCTGGTACAGCTTGGGAATGGCAGGGCTAGATTTGGACTCAGGCCCAAGTCTAGGCTCCTTCCTTCCATGCAGCCGTGGGGCAGGCAGTGTCTTGGTGACCTCCTGACTGGGACGGGATAGAGAAGATGGGAGCAGCAGGTAGTCCCCTGGGGGTAAGGGAGGGCAGTGCACAGTGGTGGACCAGCTACCTCTGAGGGTTGTAATAACTTGTCATTCTGAGATCCTAATAAAAAAGCCCCACAGTGGGAGGTAGGGGACTAGCCCCATCCTTTCCTGACTCCCCAGCATTCGTGCCCAGCTTTCTGTGCCTTCAACTGGCAGACTGGGAGTGTGGATCCTTTGGTGGAATCCTTTTTACAGAAAATGCTTTCCATCTTTCAAAAAATAGTTACCCAGGCCAGACCTGGTAGCACATGCCTGTAATCCCAGCCCTTGGGAGGCTGAGGCAGGAGGATCTATGTGAGTTCAAGATCAGCCTCGACTACATAATGAGACCCGTCTCAAAAGACAAAATGCAACAAACAAAAAAAATTATCCAGCATCCTGACTAAAAGAGAGGTGGCTCTGGGAGCAGGTCTGTTTGGGGTCAGGGTGGACACATTCATTCAGGGAACATCTGCTCCATGTCATGGCTTGTGCTATGTGCCACACAGAAGTGACATCCCAGGGGAGATGGTGGCACACAGATGGGGTCCATCCCTCTTTTGGTCCCTGCCATACAGTCAGCCCGAGGGCAGAGCAGGCACTGACAGCCTTTCTGTGCCCACAGCTGGAGAAGGAGGAGCAGATACACAGCATGGACATCGGGAACAACGGCTCAGCCTTTGTGGAGGTGCTGGTGGGCAGCTCGGCCGGAGGGGCTGGGGAGCAAGACTACGAGGTAAGCAGGGCAGTGAGATGCTGACCTCTGCCCCACTCGTCCCAGTGGATGTCCCCCGAGGCACCTCTGTGTAACATTACCACACTTTATTACCACACTTTATTCATTGGAAGCACACATAGTCTGCTTCCAAGGTTTGGCTATTACTCATGCTGCTCTGTCCATGCATGTGAGTGTATCACTGTAATGTGATGTCTTTCACTGTTTAGGAAGATACCTAGAAGGAGAATAGCTGGATTAAATAGAATTTCTTTTTTTTTTTTTTTGTATCAGGAATCAAACTCAGGACCTTGCACTTGTCAGGCAGGCATTGTGCTGCTGAGCTATATCCCTGGCCCTGGATGGAATTTCTACTTTTCATTTTTTGAGGAATTTCCATAAAGGTTGTAGTAGTTTACATTTCCACATTGTAGAATGTTACATTTCACAATGTAGAATGTTTCCTTTTCCCCCCTGCAGCCTCACCATCATTTGTTGCATTTGATTTCTTTTGATGATAGCCATTCTTTCTGGACTAAGATATAATCTGTGTTTTTTTTGTTTTTGTTCTTATTTTTATTTATTTTTTGAGACAGAATCTCACTGTGTAGTTCAAATTGCAACAGCTCTCCTGCCTCAGCCTCCCGAATGCAGGGATTACAGGTGTGTGTCGTCACACCCAATTTCAGTATCTTTTTTTCAGTGTTTTAATTTGCATTTATCTAAAGGCCTGAGATATTGAACATTATGTCTTCCTCTGTGAAGTGTCTATTTTGGTTGCCTGCTTTTTGACTGGATCTGTTATTTTGGGGAGTTCCCGATGTCCACGCTGTGTATCTGCTCTTCCTTCTCCAGCTGTGGGCACTGAAAGGCTGTCAGTGCCTGCTCTGTCCTTGGGCTGACTGTACAGCAGGGACAGTTTTTTGAGTTCTTTATATATTCTAGATATCAGTCCTCTGTTGGAGAAATAGGTGGCAAAATTTTTTTCCCATTCCATGGGTTATCTCTTCACTTTATTGGTTGCTTCCTTTGCTGTGCAAAAGGTTTTTAATTTGGTGTGATCTCAAGTGTTGATTCTTTGTGTCATTTCATGTGCAGTTGAGGTTCTGTTGAGTCTTTGCCTTCCCTTCTGTCTTTAAGAGTTTTGCCTGTTTTTTCTTTCAGCAGGTTGAGTGTTTCTGTTCTAACATGTAGATCTTTGGTGGATTTTGATTTTAGTTTAGTGCATGATGAAACTGTGGGTCCAGATTCACTTTTCTGCATGTAGATGCCAGTTTCCCGGCACTGTTTATTAAAGAGGCTGTCTGGGGCTGGGGATTTAGCTCAGTGGCTTAAGCACCTGCCTGGCAAGGGCTAGGTCATGAGTTCAATCCCTGGTACCAAAAAAAAAAAAAGAGGCTGTCTGTTCTTCACTGTATGTTTTGGCTTCTTTCTCAGAGATCAGATGATCGAATGTGTCTGGGGTTGTTCCTGCACCCTCTCTTCTGTTCCACTGATCCATGTTTTTGTGCAAGTATTTTCCCTTTTTTTTGAGACAGGGTCCAATAATGTTTTTTATTGGAAAAGATTTCACAGTGCTGCAACATGTTGGTTTACCATGTTTGCTAGTTTTCTTTTGTGAAAATAGTTCTTATGATTTGTGTTGCATAGCTTGTTGCTTTTGAAGAGCACAGGCCAGTGATTTTTTTGAAATATCATTCACTGGAAAAATGTCTGATGTTTCCTTGGAATTAAATGTAGATCATACACTTTTGGCCTGAATACTACAGAAGCGAGGTTGTATTCTTAGTGGGATTTACAATCGATTTTGTGTATTGACTTTGTATCTTGTGATTATTTACTAGTGTGTTTATTTATCAGTTTTCATTTTGTTTTGTAGTCCTGGGGATTGAGTCCAGGGTCTTTGCAATGAGCTACATTCCCAGTATCACCCCCTCTTGTACATTTCGAGACAGGGTCTTTATAAGTTACCCAGGCTGGACTTGAGTTTGAGATCCTCCTGCCTCAGCCTCCCAGAATGCTGGGATTACAAGTGTGTGCCACAGTGCCTTGTTACTTACTAATTCTTCTTTTTTTAGGGGGGTACTGGTAATCGAACTCATGACTTTGTGTTTGCCAGGCAGGTGCAACTTACTAATTCTTGCAGTCTGTGTAAACCTCTTGGGATTTTCTGCAGAGACAATATGCCATCTGTGAATACATACAGTTTCCTTCCGTTCCAGTCTGTATACTTCTCTTTAATTTTTCTTACCCTGTCACACTGACTCACTCCTCTAATCAATGTGCTGGAGCAGCCAAAGCTGCATCCTTGCCCTGTTTCTGCTCTGGGGTGGAGGTGTCAAGTCTTTCACTATTATTTATGACATTAGCTGCAGCTTGTTTTTGTCATTTGGGAGGCTGAGACAATTCCCTGTCTATTCCTAGTTTGTTGAGAGCTTCTTCTTTATGAGTGTATGTTGAATTTTATCAAGTGCTTTTTCTATTCTTCAAGGAACACTTGCCCAAATGAGGCTTCCCATAAGAAACGTTTTTATTTTCAAGATGACATACAGTAACAGTCTTTGGGACTGTCATGAAAACGTTCTCTGCTCCTCTTGGAAAATAGGTATAGATCAGAATTCTACTTACTAGTGGCAAAAGTAGAATCAGTGCACTTTAGTTAAACTGTTACCCTGTCGGGTGTGTGAGTGTTTCTCAGCCTTGGCTTGCCGATCCAGCGAGAAGGAATGGCTCAGGGACGTGTTCCCGAGGCCCAAGGATACCTAGGCCAACGTGTCTTGCTGCTGCAGAGTTTTTCCTGAAACTTCTGCTTGGGTCTCAGATTTCTGTTACAACTTCTGGCCATAACTGAAGACTTCAGGGATCCAGGCTTGGTGCCCTACTGCCCCAGAAACTGGAAGAACCAAGAAGGAAAAGGTAAAAGGACAGGGGTGCTAAAGACTGATGCTACCTACAAATTGAGCCTGCGGGACATGGCAGCAGTTACCAACGCTGCTTTCTACAGTCAGCACACTGCTTCCTTCCTTATCCAGACCGTACAGCCGGGACTCACAGGATTTGGGGCAGGGCAGAGGAGAGATTAAGGCTTGAATTTAGGATGTTTAAAGGCAGTGTTGGGTGGTACAAGTCTCACAGGCAGAGTGGTTTTCTCTTTAAGTGAATGGAGGAGATGTTCTGAGGAAATCTGGCCCTAGTGCAGGCAATAGGTGCCACCCCAGTTTGCGTTATCCTTTCAGTTCGTCCCAGGTGATAAATTCAGCATCCCTGTCAGCTCAGAATCAGGCCTTTAACAAACAGCTACAGTCAAATCCAGGGAGATAGCTTTCCTTCTGTGTGATTTTCCTTGCCTTTTTGTTTCTTTTTGCAATGAGAGCCAGCCACAAAGAGATACACAGTTATAGGCTGTAATTTTCTGAGCAAGAGGTTTTTTTTTTTTTCTAATTTTATGAAGTTCTCCCAATGGCAGTTAGAAAAGAGACTCATAAGTAACAAAATACACACAACTAGAAACTGCTTACTGGATAGGGAAACAGATTTGTTCTTTCATTAGGAGGGAGGTCAGGAATGAGGCAGACCTGGAGCTGATACCGAAGCTTAACAGAATTAGGCTGCTTGGTTGGCACCTCTTAATTCTTCTGGATTTGCCCTCATGGTCACAAGATGATTGTTAGTGCCCCAGACATCACTTGGTAGCATTTAAAGCAAGAAGCGAGGAGGAGGTGGGATGGCAGGAAGTCTGCGCTTCTCTTCTTGTTTTCTCCTTAATGGGGAAGGACAGTCTTTGCCCCAGCAGACTTCTTCTGGGATCTGCTTGGATGGAACTGGGTCATGGTCCAACCATGGGTTGGGCTGTTTGGACCAATCGTGGTTTATTCCTTTATATAAGCACAGCTCTCCCAGCCTGGCCAGCTTTGGTTGTCAGTTTGTTCCTTCTCATACTGTCAGTATCTCCATTTATTTCTTTAATCTATTAAACATACTTTTTTTTACATTGTATGATTTGTAATCTGAAGCTATGCCTCGTTTGCGAGTCTGAGGCTATAGTTTTTTTTTTTGCTGAGTCTTAAGTCATGGTATGTTTTATAGGAGTGTGTGTATGTTTAACCATTGAACTAACATTGAATTTTGTTCTTTGGGAATGCAACTATATGTTACCAGACTCTGGGAAAGATGTGTGGGAGAGAGGGTGTTAGTGGTTCCAGGGGTGAAGTTGAATAGGAGGAATAATTTCTAATATTCCTTAGTATAGTTGGATAACTATAATGTTCTATTGTCATAGTTGGATAACTATGATTGACAGTCATTAGTTGTCTGTTTCAAGCTAGCTAGTAGAGAAGCTGCTAAATGTCCTGTGTTATCTTTTTGTTCCTGTGACCAAATACCTGGAAAAAAAATCAATTCGGGGAAGAAAGATTTGTTTTGGCTTATAGGATTAGAGGTTTCAGTCCATGGTCAGCTGGTCCCATCGCCATGGGCCCACATCGAGCTATAACATTGTGGTGGGCAGAGCTGCTCCCCTCCTGGTAGTAGGGAAGCAGAGAGAGAGGGAAAGAGCCAGAGAGGAAGGGCTGGGGACAGGGTGTGGTCCCCAAGGTCACGCCTCCATGACCTACTCTCTTCACCTAAACCCCACCTCCTACATTTCCATCACCTTCAATAATGCCATCCTCAAAATCCTATCTGTGGGTCAGCCGGAATCAGCCAGCCTTCTGCCAAAACCCCACCTCTGATCATGAGACTTTTGGGGGACATTGTGGAGGTAAATAATACATGTGTAGATGTCTGAAGTGATGGATGTGCCACTTACCTTGATCTGATCATTACACATGGTATTCATGTATTGAAATGTCTCACTGTACCTCATTGATATGTATAATTACTACATAACAAAATATATTTTTGGGGGGTTGGGACATAGAGCTCAGTGGTAGAGAAATTTTTGTTTTGTTTGTTTTGAGACAGGGTCTCACTTTGTACTTCAGGGTGGTCCTGAACTCATGGCAGGCCTCAAACTCATGGCAATCATCCTGCCTCAGCCTCCTGAGTCCTGGGATTATAAGCATGTGCCTCTATACCTGGCAGTGGTAGAGCATTTGCCTAGCATGTATAAAACCCTGAGTTCTGTCCTTAGCATGTGACAAATTTTGGAGGGGTAAATTTCTTTCGTTTTTTTTTTTTTTCCAGTACCGGGGATCAAACTCACAACCTTGCACTTGCTAGGAAGGTGCTTGTGCTGCAGAGCTAAATCCCCAGCCCAGCACACAATAAATTTATATATAAATCTCATGTATCATCTGTCACATATATATTACATATATATGTCCATTAAAGCCAGAGCCTTCAAACTGAACTACATCTCCTGCCCATTTTTTATTCATTTTGAGACAGTCTTGCTAAGTCACCAAGTTGCCTAGACTGGGCTTGAACTTGTGACTCTCCTGCTTCATCCTCCCACAGTGCTGGTATTATAGGCATGTGACACCATGCCCTGCTCAAAAAAAAAAAAAAAAAAAAAAAGCTTTAAAATTTAAAAATAAAAGAAAATCCCTGTGAGGGCTGTGTCAGGACAAGACTCACCAGAGGCCCAGAAAGAAACAGAAAAGGTCTAGAGACACAGGCTGGAGTTTGGTGACCCCCATCCCCTCTGGGCTACCTGTACTCTTGCCCAGTGTCTAGGAGGTATCATCTAACCCAGCCAACTCCAGTTCTCAGTCAGTGTGCTTTCTTCTACCCAGGTGCTCCTGGTCACCTCATCTTTTATGTCCCCTTCTGAGAGCCGTAGTGGCTCAAACCCCAACCGTGTTCGCATTTTTGGGCCTGACAAGCTGGTCCGGACAGCAGCTGAGAAGCGCTGGGACCGGATCAAAATCGTGTGCAGCCAGCCCTACACCAAGGTACCTCGGGTGGGAGCTGAGAGTGCAGGGGACTGAGGGGCCAGTAATGGGGGGTAGTGGAGAGCTGGGACCCCAGGAGCTTATGGGGAGGCTGGGTCCCTGTGCTCCTGGAAGTGGGTTGGAATTCAGCCCCCGGACTGGAAGCTTAGTTCTTTGGGGGGAGTCCAGGCCAGGCAAAGGTGCCATGTCAGAAGGGGAGCAGGGAAGGGGAGCTGACTGCTTAGAGGAGGTCTAGCACAGTGGACTAGAGTCAGTCTCTGGGTTCAAATCCTGTCTGCGCCACTTTTTAACTGTGAACCTGGGCAAGTGACTCCCTTCTCTGGGCGTTGTACCCTGATCTGATGGAGGTGTTGAGCTGTGGTGACTGTGAGACCTGAGTATGTGACAGCCTCACAGTACAGGGTCCTTCCTGCCCCTGAAGCTGTCTATGAAGCTGGTCAACTGCCCTCTTTCCACAGTGTCACTCAGGGAGCCAGGCTCCTCTCATCTTCTAGGTCTGCTTCCAGACAGCAGAGGACCAAAGAGCCAGGAGGATTTCTGTGTTTTAGAGGCAATTCCCAGCGCTCCCTCCCATTCCTTCACAAAACCCAGCAGTGATCCGGGACTTTGGGAACAGGGACGTTTTATTCTCTTGCACAGACTTTGCCCTCTGCAGTGAGGGCTAAAGGAGCCCGTGCACATGAGGCGTAGAGCTGAGCCTGCCTGGAGTTAGGACGCAGTGAAGCTCAGCCTTATGATCGTTACCCTCAGGGCACCTCCTTGGACATGTGTGTCCATAACAAACAAAGGGGCTACCTAAGTGAAAGGGTCTTGGGGCTAGGCTCTGTCCTTGGCCAATGCCCTGACACCCCGCCTCCCGGTCTCAGGACTCCCCCTACGGCCTGAGTTTTATTCGGCTTCATAGCCCTCCAGACAAAGAGGAGACAGAGGTCCCATCCCAGGTAAGTGCCACCCACCGCACCCCAGAGCCTTCTCCCTGCTTCTCCACCCTTATCCGCCACCAACCCTCACATCGCCTGACTTTGTGGGACATTAGAAGGTGACAGTGACTAAGCTTGGCCAGTTCCGGGTGAAGGAAGAAGATGATAGTGCCAGCTGCCTGAGACCGGGGGCCCTCTTCTTTGGCAGGATTAACAAGACATCCCCAGGTGAGTGTTGAAACCTGGTCCTGGGTCAGTAGAGGGTAGGGCCCTTGCCTTCTGGGTGTGAGGGAGGAGGCTGGTTTCTGAACTCCTGAGTCACTGCTGGGTTTTGCAAAGGACACTGTGTCTCACAGGTAAGAACTAAGGAGTGTCTGGGTCCAGCTGTCTCATTAGGGCTCCACTTTCTCCTTCTATAGCTACAACCAGTGACCCAACAGGGCCCAGCTATGCAGCAGCTACTCTCCAGGCCTCCAGTGCCGCCTCCTCCGCGTCGCCACTCTCCAAGGCTGTGGGCAGCACCTCCAAGGTGAGGTCATCAGACCTTGGTGCGGGGCTGGGAGCCTGTGAAGTTGGAAGCCTCAGCTCCCCCCTCCCCGCTCAGCCTCAGGAGTCTCCCAAAGGGAAGAGGAAGTTGGATTTGAATGTAGAAGAACAGAAGGCCCCCAGCAAACCGTCAGCCCAGCTCTCACCTCCTGCCCTCAAGAGACCCAAATGTGAGCCAGCTGGACCCCTTGCTAAACGGGGCCTGGGGGAATGCTCAGCCTGTGCTCCTGTGGCCGAGAGGGGACAGGCTGAGCATGAAGTCCCAGTGGTGCTGACTGAACCTGTGCCTCTTCGGTCCCCAGTGCCAGCTCCCACCCGCACCCCAGCTGCAGCCCCAGTCCCTGCCACAGCACAGGGGGCTGTGCCAGGGAAGCCCCGGGGAGATGGCACTGAGCCCAGGGGAGCCCGAGCTATCCCTCAGGAGCTGGGGAAGATCCTTCAAGGTGTGGTGGTGGTGCTGAGCGGCTTTCAGAACCCCTTTCGCTCAGAGCTCCGGGACAAGGCCCTGGAGCTGGGCGCCAAGTATCGGCCAGACTGGACTCCGGACAGCACCCACCTCATGTAGGCCTGCACCCTCCTCCCCACACTCTGCTGTGGCTCTCCTCCTCCTCCTGCCTCCTCCTTGCCTTCTCTCTTTTACTGTGTTGCTGCTCCTGTGCCTCTGTCCCTGCTCGGCTCTCTATAGCTTTGATTTCTCCGTCTCTTCCTTGGCCTTATCACTTTGTTTCTCTCATGTGTATCCCACTGCTTGTCTTGTCTTCACTCTTTCTTCCGCTTTCTGTCACCCACCCCCTTCTCCTCCATCCCTCAGATCACGTCTAACCTCAATCCTGCCTCCCACCAGCTGCGCCTTTGCGAACACCCCCAAGTACAGCCAGGTCCTAGGCCTTGGAGGCCGCATCGTGCGCAAAGAGTGGGTGCTGGACTGTCACCGCATGCGGCGGCGGCTGCCCTCCCGCAGGTGAGGCACACGGTGCACATGTGCCAGGGCCGCCTCGTGGCCTGTGCTGGGCAGGGTAGGGGTTCCTGTTGATGTGGGCAGGAAGTCCACTTGGGAGTCAAGAGATGTGGAGCCCCAGATATGGAGGGTTGACAGTTTACTTTCGAGAACTTTCCCTTGATGGATAGGCAGTTTACTAATGAGACTGACAGTGAGTCTCTAAGAGGAAGTTCTCTTTCTAAAAAAAAAAAAAAAAAAAAGTTCTCTTTCTTCTCTGAAACAAGACTTCCCCAAGAAGGAAGGGCCAGAGTGCTCAGGGCCCTGTGGCTGGGGGGCTGGCTGATGGGGAAGGAGTGGTCCCTGCCCTCGGTGTTTAGTAAATGCCCATGGCCACTGCCTCCTGCACAGCCTCCCCACCTCCCTTGGGGGGCTTGGTGCCCTGTTTGAGCCTCCATTTCCCCCCCCAGGTACCTCATGGCAGGGCCCGACTCCAGCAGTGAGGATGAGGGGGGCTGTCCCAGTGGCAGCAGTGGGGATGAAGCCCCCAGACTTCCAAGAAAGGTCTGCTGCCCCTGCCTGGTGGGAGAGGGGGCATCGGGAGGATGACAGGGGTCTGCTTCAGTTCCTCAGCCTCTCCACTCCTGCCTCCTGCAGGCAGCCCTACTCATACCCACACTGTCACCCTCCTCACTGACCCTGCCATCTCTGCCCCCGCCAGAACAAAGCCACACCTCCCCTGGCATCTGAACCCAGCCCATCCCAGAAGCCCCTAAGCCCAAAAGAGACCAAAGCAGCCTCAGTGGGACACCAGGAAAATTCTGACACAGAGGAGGAGCAGTCAGGTTAGACTGCAGGAAGAGGGTTGGGTTTTGGCCCCTTGGGTCTTAGCGAGGAAGGAGGCTGGGCAGGGACCCCTGGGTCTGAGGGAGGAGAAAGCTGAGCTTCAGACAAATGGGGTGGAGACAGAGGGATCCCAGGTTCAGATAACTGGATGTGGAGGTCAGCTGAGGTTATGTTTGGGTGCCTGACCACAGGCCCAGATTGGGGGGAGGTGATGGCACAGCATGTGCCCTGTGTGCCCTCTTGCTGGCTGAGCTGTTTGCAGCAGGTCGGGACAATGCAGAGGAGGAGTCTGGGGACACAGAGGACGAGCTGAGGAGGTAGGCGGGGGCTCGGGTCAGGGCAGCCCGGCCTTGGGTGTGGTGGTCCACGAGTCCACCCTCTGCTGCTCTCCGCCCACCAGGGTGGCCGAGCAGAGAGAGCATAGGCAGCCCCCTGGCCAGGAGAACGGTGAGGACCCGTATGCAGGCTCCACAGATGAGAACACTGACAACGAGGATGGCCCAGAGTCTCCCGACCAGCCAATCCCTGAGCTCCCGGGTAGGAAACCCTTCTCCCCCTGCGTAGTACCTTGCCTCCCAGGTGTCACCGTGACTCACCCAGCCAGCCCTGGGAGCCTGCTGCCCCACCTGCTCCCTGCCTCAGGCCCTGCACGCTGCGCTGGGCCTGTCCGGTGCCCTTCTGCATCCTCTCCATGTCTTCTGTTTTTATTGCCTCCTGACTTCTTGTTCTCACCACTCGCCTTCCTGCACAATGCCAGAGTCCCCTGGGACTCACTTATAAGTGTCATCAGGGCCTGCCGGGTGACAAGGACACTGCTGTGCCTTGGGACCTCAGTGGTGGGCACACATGTTCACTTTACTATCACTCATACTGGCATGATTGCTATGTGGGTGTATGTGTGTAAGACAGGAAAGAGGTGGGAGCGCTGCTGGCTGGGGGTCCACAGCTGCTTCGGGTAGCTGCAGGGTCCTAGTGGAGGCAAGGTTTTAGGACACTGGAGGAGCTGTTCCCCAGTTTCTCATGGCTGACGGCAGGAAAGAACTTTGATCCTCCACAACCTGATGAGGGAGCAGTCAGTGGCCTGGAATTTCACATGACAATAGAAAGACTGAGCCACCTGGAGGTCAAGGCCGGAGGGCAGCTGTCAGGAAGAGGCTGCCCAGGTGGAGAAGCAGCAGTGCTGGGGTAGCCTCTGGGCTGAGCTGATGCAGTGGCTGCTGCCCATCCCTAAGGGACACGTTGTGATAAGTCACTGTGTCTCCTGTCAGTAAGGCAAACAAGCAGATGGACAAACCAGCCAGCATCCCCAGAGTCCCCGACAGGCCGCTGGCCTGGGAACCACTGCCTGCCATCACTGCGTGTGAACAGTTTGGCCTCAGCCACCAGGCCGCTTCGCTGCATGGGCCCTAAGTGTTCTGTCTCTCTCGGGTGGTGCTGGGGAGCTCAGAGGACCTCAGACTTACCCTTCCGCTATTTCCTGCAGACTTCTTCCAGGGCAAGCACTTCTTCCTGTATGGGGAGTTCCCTGGGGACGAGCGGCGGAAGCTTATCCGATATGTGACAGCCTTCAGTGGGTCAGTCCAGGGTTGGGGTGATGGTCCAGGAGAGGACAGGAGGAGGCAGTCTAGAGGAGAGGGGATGTGCCTGGCAGGGTGGGCACAGGCCAGGGGGTCTGAACGCCAGCCTGGTGCACCACCTTCCTCAGCCTCCACCTTGCTAAAGTGAGGATCCCCCCTCAAAAGGGGCTGGCACCAAGGTGACCACTGTGGGGCCTTTGCTACTGCGGCTTGGGGGCTGGCACCAAGGTGACCACCATGGGGCCTTTGCCACTGTGGCTTGAGGGCTGGCACATGGGAGAATGGAAGCCTCACTGGCATCTGCTGGGCATCGGGGGCTGGAGAGAGGACAGGACTTGGAGAGGTCTGGGAAGTGAGACGCTGGAGTCCGCTGGAGAGTGGACGCTGATACCAGACCTGGCTCTGTCCTTCCTGTCTCCTGCCAGGGAGCTCGAGGACTATATGAGTGACCGTGTCCAGTTTGTGATCACAGCACAGGAATGGGATCCTAGCTTCGAGGAGGTGAGCCTTGGAGGGGGAGGAGGCGGGGAAAGGGGGAACCCTGCTCCCCTTTCACATCCCCTTGTCCCCTCGGTTGTATGTCCCCATGTGGACCTTCCTGTAGGCCCTGATGGACAACCCCTCCCTGGCATTCGTCCGTCCCCGATGGATCTACAGTTGCAACGAGAAGCAGAAGTTACTTCCCCACCAGCTCTATGGGGTGGTGCCCCAGGTCTGAACTACGCCCTCGTGTGCATGGATGCGCACACACAGACACACAGTTTAATAAAGGTGACCTGGCGTGGAGCTGCTGCCCCTTCTCCCTCAGGAGTCTGCTGAGGCTCTAAGAGGCTACTGGCATGTGTCTCATATTTGGTTTTGCTTCTACTCCAGAGGCCTCCGAGCTGCCTCAGGGCCCTGTCTCTGGATGCGGAAGGAGGCCTGCTCTGTCACTGAGTGTGGTAGGGGAAGAGCTCTTCTCCCTGGCCCTGGGCCTCCATGCTGAGGTGGCAGGGCCTTGGGAACTTGGCCCTCAGCACTGCTCTTCAGTTGGTCCTTTTCTGCATCTGGGTTGCCTTCTGTGGGACATGGGCTGGAGCGGCTCATGAAGTCAGCCACTCTCTTAGTCTCCGTCCCAGCCTGCCCCTCCCAAGCCCTTTCTTCCTCAGAGGTCACTGTGTGTGCTGCATTTCCTGCATACTGCCTAATCCAGGAGGCAGAATGCAAGGAAGGGGCCTCTTAAGCAGCAGCCCCCTGCAATCCAGGACCCCTTTAAGGCTTCACCACACCAAAGGTGGGGAACCAAGCTGGGGGTCAGGGAATGGGGCAAATGATAGGATGGCACTGAAGGCAAGGCCCCACAGTGGGGCAAGGGAGGTAGGACCAGGCAGCCACAGGGGCATTGCTGCTTCCAGGAAGAGGCTGTAGGGGCAGATGTAGCTGGGACGCTGGTACAGTCCTTGAGGCCGTGTTGTCCCGAGTGCTCAGTGTGCATGTCCTGGAGGTGGCAGCTAATTAATGAAAGTAGAATGCAGACTTCCTCAGGAGCACAGGCCACACACTTGCTGGTGCTCTGTGGCTATTCTGTTGACAGCAGGTAAGCAGGGCTTTGCCACCCTGGAAAGTTCTTTTGGACAGGGATTCCCCCCCCGCCCGCCCTCAGGCTCTGAACTGCAGTCTGAGGAACCTGGACTTTGTCTGAGGGGTGGGACAGAGTCGGGTATGGGAGCTGCCCTTTGGGTAACTGGACATTCCGAGCCCTTTCCTGATTTGACCTCACCCCAAGCACTGTCTTCCCTTTCCGGACCTTGGCTTTGTTCCTGCTAAGATGAAGAAGGCTGTGGGCTGTGTGCACTCATCATCTGTTCATCCATTCTCACTTGGGGTACCGATCCCTCACTGCTGCCCTTTCCTGGGGCTCCTGAAACAAATCTCTGCAACCGAATGGCAGAAATCAAACAATAGATGTACTGTGTTTCAGGTCTGGAGGTCTGAAGTCCAGAATGGGTATCTGGGCTCAAAATCAAGGGAAGGGCACAGCTGCGATCCTTATGCAAGCTCTGGGGGTGAATCTGCTATCATGTGTTTCCAGTTTCTAGAGGCCCCCCACATCCCTTTCTTCCATATTCAAAGCCAGTGATGGCCAGTTACATCTTCCTCATGTCCCTCTGCCATGACACTGCGTCTTCTGTCTAATCCTTCTTACACTGAAAGACCCTGTGGTTTTGTTAAGCCCACCTGGATCATCTGGGATAATGTCTATTTTTAATTTTTTTAACCCCCCCTCCCCCGGCTTATTTTTTGGGTTTTTAAGACAGGTTATTGCTGTGTAGTTCTGGCTGGCCTTAAACTTACTATGTAGCCCAGACAGGCCTTGAACTCAGCAATTCTTTTCTTTCAGCTTCCCTTTTAAAAAAAAAAAATTGTGTTTTAAAGTCAACTGATTCACAACCTTGATTTCTTTTATCATAATTCTCCTTTGCCACGCATTCCCAGATTCCAGGGCTTAACATGTGAACATCTTTGAGGGCCATGATTCTGTCCACCATGCACAAGACACGGGGTGCCGTATGAAAGGACACCAGTCTCTGATTGTACAGGGTGACTTGCGCTAAGCAGGGAAAGATGGCAGGTGTGCAGTGCAGCTCTGGGGCATGATTTTGTCCCTTGATACTTTCTTGCTTCTGTGGTTACTAAAATAATTCTCTTATTTCCTTCTAAACATCTTAGAGTTCTCAAATTTATTAATTTATTTCTCAAATATAGATCCTAAATTAGCAGAAACTTATTTTTTGTGTGTGTCTGAGGTAGAGCCACTTCCATTTCCTATTGTTGGTATAACAAATCACTGCAGGCTTAGTGGCTTTAAACTACACAGCTTTATTTTCTTATTTTGGAGACTAGTCGTCCAAAGTCAGGCTTGTTTAAAGTGAAAGTGTGCACAGCCCTGGAAACTTTCTGGAGGAATCCTTTTCCTTGCCTTTTCTAGCTTCTGCAGGCTGCTGCCCAAACTCCTTAGCACTCTAACCTCTACCTCCACAGGTGCACTGCCTCTCTTTCCCATGGAAAGACCTTGCGGTCACATTGGGTCTACTCAGATAATCAGGTTCATCTCCCGCTCTCAAGAGAGGATTCTTAAACATACAATGTCCCCTTTGCATGTGTACACTAACAGAGGCTCTGGGGATTATACTAAGATATATTTATGGGCAATGCTCCACACCATAGGAGTCCATTTAACTTTCTTTCTATATATTGTAGCCTCATTTACTGATACAGTCTGTACTTCCCCTACTTATCTACAGCATTGGTTGGTAAATTGAAGCCCAGAGGCAAACTCCAGCCCACCAATTTCCTGTAGTTTTATTAGAACATAGCCATGCTCCTCCATGTACGAGTAATACTGTGTTTAGCGGTAGAGTTCACTGGCAGACACTTTGGCCTGTAAACCTAAGAATACATACTGTTTGGCTGTGCATGATGGCTCACCCCTATAACCCTAGCACTCTGGAAGGCTCAGGCAGGAAGCCTGTAAGTTCAAGAGCAACCTGGGAAACTTAGTAAGACTATCTCAAAAAATAAAACTCAGTGTAAAGGCCCAGAACCAGGAAGACAGGGGTAACAGGGAGAATCAAAATACACATTCTCAGATCCCTTATCTACATGTGGGGTTTGCTGTCTATCAGTATGAATGTGGGTCTGTTTCTGAGTTCTCAGTTCCCATTTGGGGTTCTTCCCAAGCCAGCACTACAGGTTTCACTATTACAGCCTTACAGTTCTGTCTCGGGAATGAGGGTAAAACAAGGCCCCCACACATCTTATAAATGGTTTTGGCCTTTTCCCCCCTGGTAGTGAGGCTTGAACCCAGGGCCTAGCACAAGCCAGCTAAGAGTTCCACCATCGAGATCCCCAGCTCCCTCCCATTTGGTACAGGGTCTTGCTGAGTTGACCAGATTGGGCTGGGACTTTCGATCCTCTTGCCTCAGCCTCCCAAACTGTGGGGACTACAGGGTTGCATCACCATGCTTTTTTGGGGGCCACTACTTGATTAGTGTCCACTGTCCTCCCTAGATCAAGTCTCACCATTGCTGTGTCCCTAATGTCCCAAGCAGGGTGCAGCACACAGTGGGTGCTTAATATACATCTATGGAACCAAAAGTGATCCTATGCTAGGTTGTTCATCCTTATTTTAGGGTAGAGTGACAGATCCAAAAGGGAACTGACTGCCTGAGATGATGCTTACCCCTTACCAATCCCTTAAGACCCCCTCATTTTACAGGTAAGGCATCTGAGTCCAGAGAAGTGACAGCGTTTGTCCAGGGACTCACAACTCCTAAGGAGGTGGTCAGGGCTGGCTCCGGTTTCAGGCTTGCTGATGTTTTAGTACTGCCGGTGCATTCCCTTTGTTCTTCCTGCATCACCTTGTATGTCTCTGGACTCTCCCCATCGGTGCACGGAGCGGTGACTTTCTTCCTACACTTATATATTCCATCCCATGGCAGCACTGTCATTCATTGCTGACCCCCACTGATGGGCACATGGGCAGTTTCCGATCTGGCTGCAACCAGCATGCCGCAGTGAACATCCTTACCTTGACCTTTCCTCACGCTTCAGTTTATAGGGTACATTCCTACAGGTGGAACAGTTTCAGCAGGCAAGTTGTGTGTCTTATGGCCAAGGTGGTGTCATCAAGTTAAACTTTCAACACAATAAAGAGCCTGTTTGCCCACATTCTTTACCAACCCAGGATACCTGCAGACTTTTTACCTTTGCCATTGAAGTGGGAGGGGAGAGCCAGACAGAGCCTGCATGGGCAAACCAAAGGTCCAGGTCCGCAGTTTTGGACCCAGTACTAAGTCTGGTTGACACCTGACCCTCGGCACAGTTCACCTGCCTTCTACTTTCAGGCCTGGTATAAATGGCCAGTTTCTTCCTGCCAGCTCTTTGGAAGAGGCAAATCTGTACAGTCAGCTTGTGAATCCCACCTCTTTATTAACAGGGCAGGCAGCCGAGGGGGCACATGAGCCACCAGGAGCGCTCACTCTCTTTCCCCCTGGACTTCCGCCTGGTGACCCCGTTGATGCACAAGCAGGAGGCGTCTCTGGCCAAAGGCCTGGCCGCAAGTGGAGCATCGGTGGCGGCTGGCGGCCTGGCTGCCTGGCGTGGTGGGGGGGTCGTGACACAGCCGATGGGCAGCCAGCTTGGAGGGGAACGAGAAAGCCTTGGGGCAGTGTGGGCAAGGATAGGGGCGAGCATCGGTGGCGTGGTGCGTGTGGCGGTGGGCCGCCAGCTTGGAGGGGTAGCAAAAGGACTTGGAGCAGTCAGGGCACGGGTAGGGGCGGGTGGGCGCGTGTGTCCAGAGGTGGGCCGCCAGCTTGGAGCGGTGGCCAAAAGCCTTCGGGCAGTGCGGGCACCGGTGCGGGCGGGCGCCACTGTGCGTGAGGCGGTGCGCTGCCAGCTTGGACGGGTAGGAGAAGGCCTTGGGGCAGTCGGGGCAGGGGTGGGGCCGGGTGCCACCATGTGCTAACCGGTGCGTGGCCAGCTTGGACGGGTAGGAGAAGGCCTTGTCACAGTCGGGGCAGCGGTGTGGGCGCTGGGGCGGGGGCCGCCGGCGTGACCGAGAAGGCGCACCCCCCACTGCAGTGGGCCGTGGAGCCGACTGGCTGGGTTTCTGTGGTGGGCCCTGGTGGAGATCTGGGAGACAGGAGGGCTGGTGCGCTTCAGGAAGCACAGGCATCCTAGCCCTAGACCAGGCTCTACCACCACCTTGATATTGGAAGGGACCCTCAAAGCATCCGTGGCATTCCCCAAATGGCATTATTTCTGCTTCCTACCTCCTCCCATGCATCATCTTAAGGGGCTCCAATGGGCTACATTCCTGTTCCTCAAACTACTAAAGCTTCCCAGAAGTGACTGTTACCCATTTCTAGGATCTTTCACATATCAACCCTCTGGTGCCTCCTGTAATTTCCTGAGCCCTAGCAAATGATCATGGAGGATCTCCCAAAACCAAATGGGAAGAACCATACATTTTCGGGGCTCCCATAATCATAATCCTGGGCCTACAAACTTTCACCCTAAGATTCCCCTACAGGATTCTTTGAGCTCCCATTCCTGGGGAAGGTGCTCTTCCCACAGGCAGGGCCCTCTCACCTCCTCCTTTGGTCACCGGGTCCTTGCCAGAGGGGCTAGGATCTGTGCTCCGGGCCTGGGCCTTTGCACCTCGCTCCAACATCTTGCTAGCACTGGAACCTAGGAAATGAGTAGGGCAGGAGTGTTGCCGATGATTCCCAGGTTAATGCAGACAGTGTTAGAGGGCCAAAATCAGCTTCTCAGTCCCTGTGGGGCCAGGGTTTACGTAAGTCTGGGATGGTTAAGGCCAGGACAGGGGTGACAGGAAGTTGGAGTCTAAGTACAATGGGCCAATGTATGGAGATTTAACCAAGAGGCCATCTCTGTGCAGCTAAAACCCGGGGTTGCAGCCTTGAGGGGAGTAGGCTGGTACCTCACAAAATGAACCATGGGCCGCGCTGAGGGCAGAGAGGATGAGGCCGCGTTCAGAGTGGACAGAACCTTCCCCTTCAGCCCCAAGGCATCTTCGATGGGAGTGGCGGAGCTCTGTGTATCAGAACCACCAAAATCAGTAGCTCCGCGACTCAGGCCCAGGGGCGGGCCCTTTGCTCGGCTGTCCTAGGGGAGGGGCTTGGGTTGCAGTGGGCGGGGTCTCACGTCCATAAGGTAGCTTTACCCGGCTTCTGCCCTAGGCTCAGTCCATTGCCTCTGCATCGACCGTGTCCTTCGTGTTAAATTTCATCCTCTGCGTAGAGTTAGGGGAGTGCAGAATAGAGGGGGACCTGGAGAAAGATGGGAAGGAAAGTGGCTTGTGCAGCAATCCTGAGGCCCATAGTGAGCTTTTCCCTCGGGAATCCATGCATTCCGCCTTCAGTGCACCCCTTGCAACGGAGGCTTCCAACCACCAATGCAAAATCCCACAAGGACCCCCATCGATCCCCTTGCGGGAGATCCAGGCGTCGGGTCCCCATCCAGGTGTTGGCATCTGAACCCCGCCCTTCTCACCTGCAGGCGGCCCCTCCAGGGGCGGGGCTCCGGGCCCCTCCCGCCTCGGCCGCTGGTGCTGCGGCTTAAGCTTCCGTTGCGCAGCCCGGGGACCCGCCGGACCCGCCGCCGGGGAGCGGAGGGGAGGGGAGGAGGGAGCCCCGCGAGCGGCAGGGCCCAGCCTCCTTCCCATCCCCTCCTCCCGCGCGGGGCCGCAGGGGGCGTCTGCACGCGTGCGCAATTGCGGCCTGCAGAAGCTGGGGAGGGGGAAGACGGAAGAGAAGGAGTGGGTGGGAACGCCTGGCGGGCGAGTTCCCGAGCGAGCTCGGAGCCGCGGCCTAAGGACCGCGGGAAAACGCACAACGGTTGCGGGGCGTACGGTGGCTGAGTGGAGTCAAGCGCGGCCGGGGAGAACGTGGGCTGCCTGTGCTAGTTCTGGAAGAAAGCTCCCGCCACGTGCAGCCCTCTTTATAAATACCCCTCTTCTTTCCGAGAATTCCACAGGGCGCTTCAGTTCGGACTCTTCCCAGTTTCTTCTAAGTTTGCAGCCAGTTCCACGCCTCCAGACATTTGCAGAAAAGTCTGACCATTTCTTCCAGAGGACATGAACACGGAACGCAGAGCGACCTGGCTCCCAATAAAAGACATTATTTGCAATAAAAGACATTATTTGCTTAACATCCCGACGACCTTGTCCGTTGCCCCAAACTACCTCCTCTCCCTAGGTGTGGCGGTCCAGGTGACCAGGCCCAGTCTCTGGGTGCCCGGCAGGGAAGGCATGCAGCTGGGTTTTCTTCCCAGGCAGCTCCCTATAAGTGCTGGAATGACAATGATGTTCCCATAAAAGGATGGCTAAGTCTCCAGCCTGAAAATCCACGTGGTCTGGCGATGTCTGAGAGTCCTGAGAGTTGATGGATTATTTGGATTCTGGAGCCAGAATGCCTGGATAACTGCTTTGGTTTCTCAGCACAGCCATTCTTTTGGGTAGGTGACTTCATCTTTCTGGACCTCACTTTCCTCATGTATAAAATAGAGGGTTCCTGGGATTAAATTCAATAATCAATGCAAAATGTTTAGAATACAAAATGGCTGGAGTGCTCAATAAATGTTATAAGCATTTTTGTTTTTCTTGGGCATTAAACTTGGCCTGATAGGGTCCAGTTGTCCCAGGAACAACTTAACAAACATCACATGAACAGACCTCACGGAGAAGCATATTGTGTTCAGGGAATCTCTCCTTTCATGTCTTGCGATGCTGCAGACTCTGGTTTTCCTTTCAGGTCTCCTGTGAGCTATGGCCAATCCTGTCGTGGGGCATTATTTGCCCTTAGGTCTCAGCTTAAGTGTCACCACAGCCTCTTTGCTCCCCAGTTTTTTTTTTTTTTTTTAAAAGATAGGTTCTTACTGTGTAACTCATGCTGGCCTCAAACTCACTATGTGTAGCCCAGGCTGGTCTCGAACTTGCAGTGATCCTCCTGCCTGAGCCTCCTGAGTGATGGGATTATAGGTGTGAGCCACCACGCCCTGACCCACCTTTCTTATGGAGCCCTCTTCCTCCTATTCCTCTGTTGTCTCCGCCCCCTCAACACCATACACCTGTCTTCTGGAATGTGTATTAAGTTATGATAGACAACTTGTGTACCTGTTTGTCTCTCTGTCCCCAGAATCCAGAAAAGAGCTTAGCACATAATACTCAATGAGTTTGTTGAATAAATACTTGAAAGAATGTACAGCAGGAAGCCCACTGGGGTGGAAAGAGAGAATGATGGAGAGAATGTACACCTTGAGTTGAAAGAGCTTGGGAAAGGGTCTAAAGAGTATGAAACCAGGGAAGGGTTAAACACAGGAAGTGGGGTAGGGGGTATAGGTTAGTGGTGGAGCACTTGTCTACCACACAGAAGTCCTGGGTTCCTATCCCAGCACAGCAAAAAAATAAAAATTAGTCAGAGAAACAGAGAAAGTATCATGAACTAGGTTAGGTTTAAAGATTTATGCCTTCAAGTGGTGTGTAGGCATCTGGAGTGGAAGTGGTCTGAGGGTATCTAAAGTGGAAATCTGAATACCTTTTTACACACCCAAGAGTTGCTCCTGAGGTTCAGGGAAATGACTGTGATGTTTTTGGACATTTTTCTTAGATATTACTTTGGAATTGCAAAATGTCTTCCTTGTCCTTTTTAGATGGTCAGTTTTCCCTGAGGGGCCTTCATCATGTAAGAAACTTGTGAAAGAATCCCAGTCTCCTAAGTGTAGAGTTAAGAGGGAGGCTGGCTGGCTTGGTGTCAGGTATTTATGTTTGGTGATATGTCCTCCCAGGCTGCAAGTTCATTCCTGGCAGAAGGAGCAATAGGCAAGAGTCCCAGTTGCCCCAATGATGGTAACACCAGGGACTGAACTCACAAGTTGTGCTTGCCAGGCAGGCACTTATGTGGCTGAGCTAAATCCCCAGGCCCAGTGGTAACTTTTTGACAGGAAAATTTTGAAGGCAGAGAGTTCTGTTCCATTGTCTACCAGGAAGGTCACAGGATAGCTCCTGACTTTTGCAATGACCATGAGCTCTCAGGGAATCCATTTCATAGGGCTTGGTATGTCCTTTCCATTTAGGTCTGAAGTGCAAGGAGAGAGTTAGGTTGAGGTGAGCTTGGATAGTCAAATCTCTTTGTGTCTCTCAGACAGAGGGGCATTGGTCTTTGCAGTGCTCAAACTGTTTGCAGCAAGCACGTTGGTCAGCTAAGGCAAAGAATCTGCTGCAAGTCTTGCTGTGTAATGGTGGATACATTGTGCCAATCTGAGAAGTTCAAAAGTATAACTAAGTGACTCAGCAGGGGCCAGAGTCCACACTTTGTAAACATCCTCATCTTGTGCAAGGGAAGGCACAGAGATGGTGTGAGTGCTACATATACCTGTCTTAGGGAGTGGTAGCCTGCTTACAATATGAGGGAGGAAAACAGGTTTGCTCCACTCCTGCCTTTTTGCTCTCACTGCTTCTGCTGTCTTTTACTACCTTGAACTGTTGCCACTCACCATGCCACCCTGCCTTGGAGTGAGCTGATTACAGACTGAAACCTTCACAAACTTTGAAGCTAAATAAGCGTTTCCTTCCTTAATTTTGAGTGTCAGGTATATTTTGTCTCAACAACAAGAGAAAAGTAACCAACACAGAATTTGGTACAAGGAGTGGGGTCACTTCTGTGCCAATACCTGACCATGTAGTTCAAGAGCCTGTAGGAATAGCTTGTGGGAAGAGTTTGGAAAGGTTGAGAGACGTCACCTGAAAGAGTAGAGCTGAAATGCCCTAGGCTGTTCTGTATGGACGATTCTTGTCAGAGCTCAGAAGACCAAAAGGCTGAAAGAAATCCTGCCAGCAGGAGCTGGGGATTTAGCTTAGTAGCTTAAGCACTTACCTGGTAAGTGCAAGGTTGTGAATTCAATCCCAAGTACTAAAAAAACCCCAAAACCAAAAACAAAAACCCTGCTAGTAAAGACCAGTGTTATTTGGGGATGACAATGCAAAATATATGTACCATTGTTGCCCCCTGATTAATATGTATTGAAATTTTTTTGTAGTTTTTCTTCTTCTTTCTTTCTTTTTATCCTTAAAAAAAAAAAAAGACCAGTGTTATGGTTGATACATTGTGTCAAGTTGAGAAGTTTAGAAATTTAAGAAACTCAGCAGGAAGCCAGGATCCTCACTTTATAAATATCCTCAGCCTGTGCAAGAGGAGAACACAGAGGTGGTGTGAGTATTAACATCTGTGTGTGTGTGTGTGTGTGTGTGTTTGTGTGTGTTGCCTGCTTATAATAGAAGGGAGGAGAAAAGGCTTGTTCAATCCCCTCTACCTTTTGCTCTGGCTGCTTTTGCTTTGAAGTGTTGCTCCTGTGCCATTCCACCCTGTCTTGGGGCCAGCTGATTTTGAACTGAAACCTCCAGGAACAGTGAGCTAAATAAACCTTTCCTTCTTTCATTTTGGGTGTTGGATGTTTTATCCCAGCAATGAGAGGAAAGTAACCAAGACAACCAGATTTGAGAGGTTTCTGTTGGAAAAAAAAAAACTGCATTGGTTGTTGAACTTTAGATAATGTGTGACTTGGCAGAAAGTTTGTTTGCATTTTTCTCATGTCCAGAGACTCTACCTGAGACTGAGATTAAGGGCAGTGGACTAATTAATCTAGCAGTAGAAATTCAAAGGCAATTGAAAGTTGAGACTGTAGCCTGGCTATTGTTGGGGGCTTTTAGCCAGATCTATGTTGAGAATCAAGTAAAGGGTCCTGCAGGATGATTTAAAATGTTGTGAATTTGGCCAGAAAAGAAAGTCCAGTAAATCTATGGACTACAAAGATAGAGCTGAAGAAATCTCAATTGCTGAGAAGGAACAGGAGAATATATAAGATGGCCTGAGGGCATTGAAAGAAGCAACAAGTCTCTACCCTTTTCAGTCTTAAAATTGTAGAAGTGAAAGACCTTGCTTTGAGGAGAAAGCCACAGAGCGCCATGTTCCAGAATGGTGTCAGCATAGAAAATTTGCTCCTTGGAAATGTAGTCACATTGCCCAGTGATCCAGGCACTTGATGCCTACAGCCAAGAGAGAGGAAAGCTGGGCTACTGCTCCAGCTGGCAGCACACTTTGGTATCATCCATGTGGTACTGGTTTAGTTGCAAGAGATCAATGCAAGAGTTATGGGGTTAAAAAGGCTTCCACCTTGATTTTAGAAGACCTAGGAGGCCAGGAAGTGTGCCTCAGAAGAGGCAGTGTGTGAAGCTGTGAGTGTGAAGCCAAAGGTGCAGTGGAGACCCCAAAAGTTTAGAAAAAGTCAAGAATGTGAATCATTTAAGGAATGTTGCAAGGAAGGAGCAAAATATGCTTAAGACAAAAGCTGTGGGAGCTGTAACCACCAGAAGTGCCATAGTAGTGGAGTCACAGATTGCTTCAGATGCTGGACATGGAACTACACAACTTAATGTTTGCCCTGTTGGATTTTTGACTTGTCTTTGTCCCAGTCCTTTGTATTCTCTTGCTTGTAACTTTTGGAATGAAAATGTTTATCTTATGCCATTGAATGTTGGAAATATTTAATTTTTCATTTATACAAGGGCTTTCAGCTAAGAGTTTGCCTTCATCTCAGAGGAGATTTGAAACTTGGACTTTTCACTGAAATTGTTAGGACTTTGGCAACTGTTAGAGATGGATTAATGCCTTTTGGATAAAGGGATATGCATGAGTCTCTGGGGGGATGGGGTGGAATGTTATGGTTGTAATGTAATATAATGTTGATAGATGGTGGTTTTAAGGATTGTTAAACCTGTGTTATAATGTTCAAGTTATGAAATGATAAGAGCAAGTATGTGTTTGTATCTGGAGACCAGTTTAAAGAAATGTGTCTGGTTGCAAAGTTGACAAGGGGTGGGTTGTAATTGTTGATATATTATATCTATTTGAGAAGTTTAAAAGTTTAATTAAGTGACTCAGTAGGGGGCCAGGATCCTCACTTTGTAAACACTTTCATCCTGTGCAAGAGGAGGGCAGGGACGTGGTGTGAGTGCTACATACACCTGCACTAGGGGTGGCAGCCTGTCTACAATATAAAGGAGGGAAAGAGGCTTGCTTTCCCCTCCTTTGTGCTCTTGCTGCTTCTGCTGTCTTCTGCCATCTTGCCCCTCACCATGTCACCCTGCTTTGGAGTCAACTGACTGTAGACTGAAATCTCCACAAAATGTGAGTTAAATAAACCTTTCCTTCCTTAATTTTGAATGTTGGGTATTTTGCCTCAGCAACAAGATAAAAGTAACCATCACAGGCTGTGAGGTTTGAGGACTCCCCTCCCTTAGGTCGGCTGTCATAATGGGGCTGTCATCTAAAGCTTTTGAGCAGTCTTTTAATCTGAAGTGGCATTCATTTTTTAGTGCTCATATCCTTATCTTTAGTCAGAGGGTATAGTCATGTATCAGATCAGGTTTCTGGGTAACAGTGGTTGATGTGCCTTTTGCTCCCCTCTTTGATGTCTTTGAGAAATGCTCAACTGGATTGCTTTATTTAGGTGGGGTGACTTTGGGAAAGTCTATGGTAACCTATTCTTCAGGGCTGATAGTCCAATTCTTCCTCAGTTAGAATGTACTTAGAAGGAATTGCTGGCAGTCATTTTGAGTGGGTATTAGATGATGCTATCTGACAAGGATTGGTGTAGCCATGAAGTAGAAGGTGCAGGAGGGGTGCCTCTGCAGCTTAATGCAGGCAATGGCTGGCTGGAACCAGTTCAGTTGGCTGGAAGTAGCTAAGTTGGGAGCAGGCAGTGAAGCTATAGGTATTGACAGCAACTGCAGCAGGCAATGAGGGTGCTAAGGTAGAATTCTCAGGAAGAATGGACCTCTTTTTCCCCTTTTTCTTTGAGATGCAGGGAGTGGCTTTTACTTTTAAATCTGTAAAAGCCCTTTTTCCTACAGTCAGGGATTGTGGGTTTTGACTAATTAATTACCATCTCTGACTTCCTATGTGTTTGTTGTATATACATGAATGATGGTGCAACAGACAAAGGGTGGGTGCTCCTCAGAAAGAGACCATTCAGATGTCTGCTTGGCCATGCCTCTTACGGGGACTTAGGCTCAACTTAACAAAGGAAGGCATATTATGCCATATGTTGATCACCACAGAAGCATAGGTGAGGGCCTAGTTAGACACCATGACCATGCTTCCCAGTCTTGGTGTACAGAAGAAGCAGTCTATTGCTTACACTGTCCTGTCCACTCACACATTCATTCAACAGGCACTCAGAGGTTACACATTCCAACACCCTTCCCTTGAGGGTGGTTCTGACTAAGGAGACTTCTGCTGGAGCTGAGCAGGACTTACAGACAGATTCAGTAGGGTTCCCCCGGGGAGCTTTTACTGGAATCAGGCAGGCAAGAAATCAAGCAGACAGGTAGATACTATGTCCTCCTCCCTTTGGGGTCCAATGTGAGCCACTCGAGTGGAGAGCCAGGAATCCTCCTCCAGATCTCCGGGGGGAACTCAAGAAATCTTAAGGGCACACCTTCCTGTCAGGACCTGGAGAGGTCCTTGCTCTGTCTGCTAGGGCCATGACTGGTGACCAAACAGGTTAGCATGGTTTGTCTCCCCAGCTGATGCTATGGCAAACAGGCATTGAAATAACACCAGATTGAGAGGCAAATTTGTTTTATATCAACAGGCACTGATTGGGATTATTCTCAAAATATCAGGTCCCAATCTCTGGTGGTCTAGGGCTTACAGGAGATAATCGAGCAGGAAGGATGGATGCAGAATGGCTTGTCAGTTGGGGACTGGTTCTTACAATATGCATCATAGTGACCATCTGCTTCTAAGAAACAAAATTAACAGGAACTGTAACCAGAAATATTACCTGGGCAACTAACAGACTAAAGTATACTGGCTGGGAGAGGGGCACCTTCCACTACATGAGAGGGCTTGCAGAAGACTTGGTGACAGTGGCCTCTATATGAAGTGTAGTGAAGCAGTTTAGTCTCAAAGCAAAGCAGGGCTTTTGTAAAGGGATTAATGTATGGTCTGTTCTGAGGATCCAGCCAGGGCCTGGAAACAACAGAGTTAAAATAAAGGTAGAGATTTGGTGGTGCAGGCCTGTATGCCATAAACTCTGGGAGGCTGAGGCAGGAGAATCGCAAATTCAAGCCCAGCCCAGGCAACTTTGTGACTTAGTAAGACCCTGTCTCAAAATGAAAAATAAAAAAGGACTGGGTATATAGTTCAGTGCAAAAGCCCAGGATTCAATTCCCTATTACTTTGTGGAGGGAGGTGGCAAGATAAATGTGGACTGTCATTGCTGGAACACGTCCCCTCACCCAGCCTCACAAGCTCTGGATCTGAGTCTGGAAATTGAAACAATTTCATTGTGACAAGTGATTTAGATCTTCCAGACAAGAATTGTGCCCCCACCCACAATTTTGGGGTGGAACCCGGGACTTCCTTGGGCAAGCACCTTATCACTAAGTAACACCCTGAGCCAGGAGTATCATATCTCACCTTTTTTTTTCTTTTTTGGCTTTTTTGAGGCAGGGTCTCGATATGTAGTGCAGTCTGGCCTCAAACTTACAGTGGTCCTCCCGCCTCAGCCTCCCGAATGCTGGAATTACAGGCATGTGCTACCACGCCCAGCACCATTTTGATGATTCCAAAGAGCAAACTGAGATGTGCATGATTTGAGGAACTGTTTCTCAGCTCTGGGTCCTTGGTGAGAATAAGCAAAAGCTGTTTTTAGAGGTTCACACCTCAACAAAAGGCAAATGCTTTTCAGCCAGAGCTTGCAAGAAAGAATGTAGAATTATATACATACGTATATAATATACGATATATATGTAAAAGATTACTTCTTGGGAAGAAAAAGAAACATTTGTTACAGTGCTTAAGGAATTTTTGGATGCATTGTAGGGGATGAAGTATTGTTCTGAGAACCAGGTGCACACGTAACAGTCCCTGAAAGCATCATGACTTGAACCCAGCACCTTTTTCTTTCAAACAATGACTGCCCTGCCACCCATTTTTCCTATAAAAATGGCCCAGGACTTTGAGCACTGGGGGTCCCATGGGTTTCTCCCTCTCTCTCTCCACCGGTGTCTCTGTGTGTCTCTGAGAGTCTCTCTGAGTGTCTTTGCTCCTCAGGATCTCAAAGCACTCCTGCGGTCGCCGCCCTGCAGCGCCCCACCGTTGGCGCCGGCGCGGAGGCTCCTTTAAGAAAGGCCCCGCCCCTCCCCGCCCCTCCCCGCCCCCACTCGCCCCGCCCGGCCCCGCCCCGCCCCGGGGTCAGCCTGCGGCGCGGGCTGGGGGGCGGGGGGGAGCGGCAGACGCTCATTCCGGGCGCAGGGCGGCGGTGCTGAGATGGCTGGCGTGGCGCTGAGGGTCGCGGGGCGGCAGCTGAGCGGGCGCAGCGGGGCTGGCGTCCCCGTCCTCCTGCGGCAGGTGCGAGGCGGTCAGGCTGGGAAGTGGCATTAGTGGGCCCTACGCGGCAGGAGGGCGGAACCCCTAGGTTCTTGAAGACTAGAAACCTGGGGATCCCGCGGCTGGTTGTTCCTGGAAGGGGATGGACTTGGGGTTGGGTTTCTGGGTCCCTTAGGATGGAGCAGTTAAGGGATCTTAGGCTTGTGGCACACGTTCCTAGGTCCGTTATGAGAGGGTGGTGGGCACTTTGATTTTTGAAGTATCAGAAAGTCGGGGTTCCATGCTGGGTGGTGGTGCACACCAGTGATCCCAGCATTCTAGAGGCTGAGGCAGGAGGATCAGAGTTCGAGGCCAGCCTGGTCTACATAGTCAGACTGTCTCATGGTGCACAAACATACATATAAGAAAGTTGGAATTCTTTGACTTTGACAGAGGAAGGTGAGGATCCGAGACTTTTTGTTAGTTTGTTTGTGGCAGAGCCTGGCTAGGCAGTCCAGGCTGGCCTTGAACTGTGTGGCCAAGATTGACCTTGAATTTGTGGCAGTCCTCCTGATTCAGCCTCCCTGCTGCTGACATTACAGGCGTGCACCACCGCGCCTCACAGGGACCCCAGAGCCTTGACCCTGGGGGGCTAGAGGAGTTGGGGTTTCTGTTTCCGGATGTAAGGAAGTGGTGAAGTGGAACCCTGGATTCGGGTTCCTAGGGATGGGAGTCACGAGTGCCCTCCCTTCCTCTAGATGTTTGAGCCTGTGAGCTGCACCTACACCTACCTGCTGGGTGACAGAGAGACCCGAGAGGCCATTCTGATCGACCCGGTGCTGGAGACAGCGCCTCGGGATGCCCAGCTGGTTAAGGAGCTGGGGCTTCGGCTGCTCTATGCTGGTGAGTTTGGGATTAAACTCTTGGGTCTGGGGGAGGCCAGGCCACAGAGAAAATCCAGGGGGAAGCTGGAGGCCTGGTCCCCTGGTGGGAGGGAGGAGAATGGGGGGCCTGGGAATGCTGAGTCATTTCTGTGCCCTGCCTGACCTGTCTTCCTATCTCCCAGTGAATACCCACTGCCACGCAGACCACATCACAGGCTCAGGGGCGCTCCGATCCTTGATTCCTGGCTGCCAGTCTGTCATCTCTCGTCTCAGTGGGGCCCAGGCTGATTTACACATTGAGGATGGCGACTCTATCCGCTTTGGACGCTTTGTGAGTTTCCTTCTGGCTTGTCAGAAGAGGGGGTGGCCCAGATTCCTTCAGTGTAAGGGAAGAGGAATCTAAGAGAGGACTTGGGTTCCTAACCCTTGAGCTCAGAGTTCCCAGAGGCCGGCATTGGAAACCCAGGTGGGGCACTGGGCAGCCGGCTCTTGACAGGTGTGTCTGTGGCCAAGCCCTACAAGTCAACATTTATGGGATTTCCTAAGTCTCCTCTGGCCTGGCCTTGCCATAAAAGTTGATTGGGGGCTAGGATTCCAGGCCAGGGCTAAGGGTGGACAGAAAACAGCATCTCTAGGCCCAGGACCTTGACTGTAGCAAAGAGGGAGGGGCGGGGCACAGAACTATTTAAGGTGGCACTCCGGGTTTTCTAAGTGCAGGGTCAGAGCCTGCAGCTGGAACTTCCTTAAATACTAGGCCTTGGAGCTGCACCCTAGTCTCAGCCCTACTGTTTCCCCACCCAGGAAGAGTCTGGAAGTTCCTGCCTCCCTGGGTGTCTCTGCTGCGGTGCTAATCAGTGGGTCTCCCAATCAGCAGGTCTTTCTGCATCCCCCAGCAGTGTGTGAGTTTGTGTGTGTGGCTTGTACTTGGGGAGGAGACCATGGACAGGGCTTTTCCCCCCCTTATCATAACTGATAAAGATACAGTTTGACTAACTTCGGGGACAGAATGTGTGGGAACTGGGTGAGGTCTAGGCCTTCAGGTTTCAGGGTTTTATTAAAATGGAGGCGGTTTATTTAGAGAAGAGCATTTGGCAGAAATGAGGACCATGTGTGGGATCAGGTTTAGCCACAATGGTTACTGAGCATTTCAAGGATTTTCTTAGAAACAGGTAAAAAATGCATTGAACTTTTATGTGTGTTGTACATAGTAGGTGTTGACAGGCATTTCTTGGAACTGCTGAGAAGGATTGGAAGTGATTGGGATTTGTGTTAAGATGAGCCCCCCCACCACCTTTTTTTGGAGACAGAACTCTCTGCAGTTTAGGCTGGACCTGAACTCACTAGATAGCCCAGGTTGGCCTCGAACTCACAGTGCCAGCAAGCCCGGCAGCTTTGGTCTAAATTCTTGATCAGTCTTTGGAGATGGGTCCATTTTTTTCTCCCTGTTACTGTATTTTTTCCTATCCTTATTTCTAAAAGTTAAATTAGCAAACATATAATAAGGTAAAAAGTGCACACATTATACATGTGCTGCTTGGTACAATTCCACATGCCTGTACCACCAGATCCAGGATGTCTTTCATCCCCGAGGCTTCTTTTCCCTCTTCTTGGCTGCTGGTACCTGTGTCACAGGGCCCTTCTTGTGTTTTATGTAATCACAGAGAATTCTGTGTGTCCTGGACCTTGTAAGGAAGAAATGCACAGTGGTGCCTGTACCTGAGTTTGGCCTCTGCTCTCTGCTATATTTATAGTGACAGTTCTTTCTCTTTACTGTGTAGTGGGGCTGGCAAACATTTTCTGTGAACGACCAGAGAGTAGGTTTTTGTTGTGATTATCATGCTTTCCACTCATGATGTGAAGGCATCTGCATGCGTAGAACAGGCATGGCTGTGTTCCGATATAACTGTATTTATGACTTCTACAATCTGAATTTCAGTTGGGCCTGGTGGCACAGGCCTCTAATTACAGCACTTTGGGAGGCCAAGGCAGGAAGAATCCAAGTTCAAACCCAGCCTGGACAACTTAGTTGACTTAGTGAGACTCTTTCTCAAAATAAAAAGATAAAATATATGTGCCGAGGATGTAGTTCAGTACACAGGGTCTGAGATCAATCCCTAGTACAGCAAAACAAAACAAATCAAAACAGGCAAAAAAAATTGAAATGTCAGATAGCTTTCATGTGTCACAATTATTATTATTATTATTGTTCTTATCATTTTGAGACAGGATCTTGCTATGTAGTTCAAGCTGGCTTTGAATTTGCAGCGATCCTTCTGCTTCAGCCTCCTGAATACTGGGGTAACAGACATGGCTGGCTGAAAAAAATTTTCTTATTATGATTATTTTTTCCAATCATAAACGAAATAAAAATAAAAATCACTCTTGGTTCGTCAGCCTTACAAAAAACGTTTAACAGGCCAAATTTGTTTCGCTGGTTGTAGCTTGTCAACTTGCCTCATAGAGCATTTCATTGCGTGACCACACCAGTTTATCCGTTCTCCTGGTGACAATTGTTCCTAGTTTTGGCTACTATGAATAATGCTGGCATGAAGATTCCCGTGTGAATCTCGTGGCCGATGTTGCCCTGAATGCCAAGAAATTTGGATTTGCTGGGTTAGAAAGATGACATGTGTTTCACTTTAGCAGAAATTGCCAGACCCTGCCAGACAGTTTTTGTTTGGTTTGATTTTGGTTTTGGTTTTGTTTTGTTTTTTTAAGAGACAGTGTCTTACTGTGTTGCCCCAGCTGTTCTCAAACTCTGGGACTCACATAATCCTCCTGCCTCAGCCTCCTGAGCAGTTGGAACTACAGGCACATTTTGTGTAATATACATAGTTTTTAAGTGGCAAATTATTTTATGATTTTGATCCAGTGCCCTGCTTAAACGAACAACAGATAAACTACCACAACAAAAAACCAGTCTCAATCCACTTTATTATGCCAAGTAGTTTTTTTTTTTTTTTGCCAAGTAGTTTTTAGAGCTAGTTGTACATTTTACTCAAGGTGGATCAAATTTGAACGGTTTCATTATAGAATGAATTTTCTTTTTCAATAAGCACTGCCTGAAAATTGAACATGTCAGCTCCTGTGGTAGCTGGCAGATAAAATTAGGCTTGCCTGTTAAATATGCTGATTTTGAGCAGTGCTGCTCAAAATATCAATGATTCAGGCCCCAATTTAGAGATTTTTTTTTTAAGTTTCAGGGCTGACACAGGGAATTAGTGTGTTATCAAAGCTCCATTATTAACCCCTATATGATGATGTACATGGAGTTTCGGTTCTTCCTCCTGTTTGAAATCAAACACAGTATCTGATTTTGGAACAAGTCTTTTTTTTCCCCTTGCATTTTATTATGAAAAATTTCAAGCACACAGAAAAGTTGAAAAGAATTGCCTTGTGTAGCTCTCTGTCTACTCCTTTTTTTTTTTTGTCTGTTCTGGGAATTGAACACTGGTCCTCACACTTGCTGGGTCAGTGTTCTACCACTGACCCATGCCGGCAGCCTTGTATTCTATATGACTTTATTTTTAGCAAACCCAGGGTCTCAAGCAGGCCAAGCAAGCACTGAGCACAGCGCTACACCCATCCCCAGCCCCTTGTGGAGTTTTTTATTTTCAGCGCTGAGGATTGAACCCCGGGGCTTTGTACTGAGCTGTGTGCCTGTCTTGCATACAGGGTGATCAGCTAGCTGGGACTGAAAACTCAACACCAGTAATGAATTACAGGGATAGAATTTAAAAAAGAAAGATGATTTATTTATTTATAAGGAGGAAAAAGCAGAAGACACAAAGCTGCCTTGAAGAGAGGCTCCGGAAAGATAGATACCCCTTGTCCCTGGCTTGTTTTATTAGGACTAGTGACCCTTCCCTCCCTAGAATTTGTCACAGTCTGATTAGCTCTGTGGCTGTCTTTGACCCAAACCCTGGGTACTTTTGCTTCTGTGGGCCTTCCTTTTGGTGGGCTTCATGTGGTTCCTTCCTGCCTTTTGTGATACATAAATTGAGGGGGGGTATAGAAAGGCAGTTTAAAGTTAGTGGTTAAGTAAGTAGACGAAATGTGTGTGTATCTAGTGCAGAAATATAGTGATGCTAGAGTAAGAAATAACACCCAGATCTTTTCCTTTTCCTGTTTTGTTTTGTTTTGTTTTGTTTTTTTGAGACGGAATCTCACTGTGTAGTTCAGGCTGGCCTTGAACTCACTGTGTAGCCCACTTGTGGTTATCCTCCTGCCTCGACCTCCCAAGGGCTGGAATTACAAGCCTGGCTCCTCGTTATTTTTTATTTTTATTTTGAGCCAGGCTCTCTTCTCTCTAAGTAGATAAATTGCCCAGTCTGGGCTCGAATTGCAGTCCTCCTGCCTCAACATCCCCGGAGCGCTAGGATTATAAACTGTACCACCACACCTGGGTGACTCATTTTATTTTATTGATTTCTTTATTGTAGTTTTTACAGTTTATGAATTCTCTTATGTAAAACTTGTGCAATCACCGCCGACAGGCGTTGCAGAATCCTTACTCCGGCAGTTCTGCAGTCCCCAAGCTCACTGCTAACAATTCCCTGTAACCTTCCTTCTTCATTCGCTCTTGCATTCCTTCTGCTGTGTTTTCGAGGTCTTTTTCTTCTTAAAGAAGCCATGTCTTGGAAGTCAGTGTCTGGACTTCCTCTTTGCTATCTAGTGGGGGCTGGCAAACATTTTTCTTGACAACACTTTGTTGTGTTGCCACCACCAAAATGGGTTCTGAATGCAAATGCAAAAATCTGGTGTAATCTTTTGGCCCAGGCACTATGGCTTTCCCGGCGTGAAGCACATCCGTGACCGTTTGTTTTCCGTAGAAGCAGTCGGTGGGTCAGGGACTTCCTGCCCGGGATAGTTATTGTGTCATTCGTGTTGGCAGCTGTTCCTCAGGCAGCCGGGCAGAGGCAGAAAAAAGGGCTCACGGTACTTTTTAATGTCAGCATACTGTCCGCTAAACTTTCACAAATTACAGGAAGATAGAGATTTAGTGTACTTAGCTGAAGTGGAAAATGAGGTTTTGGATTTTTGAGTTTAGAGGGCACCGAGTGTTGAGGGTCCAAGATGAGCAACTTTTGAACAAGGGCTGGAAGAGCACCATGGGAAACTAATGGGAAAGAAGCCCGGCGCTGGGGCGCCGCCAGGGGGCAGTGTCGGCCGCGGGACTGCGAGGCCAGGACGGGGCTCCAGGGCCAGTCCAGCTGGTCGGGGCGGGGAGTGGGGCGGATTCGGCAGCTGCCGGAAGCTGGAAGAACAGCTGTGGAGCCGAGCCCTGACAACAAAAGAAAACGCAAGGCATAAATTGCACGTTTCAGCCCTAAAACTTTCTCCGGAGAATGACAGTATTCTTCTATATCAGCAGCTCTCAAACTTTCCAACTGTTTGACCTCCGGACTCTTAAATATTACGGAGGACCTGCCCGGAGTATATTTGAGAAGCAGAGGCAGGAGGATCACAAGTTCAAGGGCAGCCTGGGGACTCAGTGAGACCCTGTCTCAGAATTAAAAGTGGGGGGCTGGGGATGCAGCCTCATGGTAGAGCATTTGCCTGTTGGGTTCTAGGTTGTGGGTTCAACCCCCATCCCTGCAAAAAAAGAAAAAAGATTATGGAGGACTCTAACGTGCTGTTATGTGGTGTTTATCAATATTTATTGTATTAGAAACTAAACCTGAGGCTTTTTTTTTTTTGTTCTAGGGATTTGAACCCAGGGCTTTCATCCTGAGCTACATTTTCAGCCTTTTGTAGTTTTTAATTTGAAACAAACTTTTGCTAAGTTGCCCAGGTGGGAGTTGAAGGAAGTAAGATAGAAAAAATAAAGATAGGAAGAGAGGTAGAAAGGAGACAAGGGAAATTGTAATATTAAAAATAATTTCTCAATGAAGTTTGTTGGTACATTTTAGGCGTACATACCATGGAGAACTTGTACCTGTAAGTGATACATCTTGCTTGTTTTTCTGCCCCCACTCCCTACCCTCCCTTCAACCTCTCTTCCCCTCCTGATTTACAGACACTGTTTCCGGTTTTTCTCCTTTTCCCTTCCTTTCCTCCTCCCCACTCCCTAGTTCCCCTTCCCAGTTGAACTTGTTCTTCCTATTTCACAATATCTGTGACACATGCTGGTCCTTATGTACACTTTGGTTTCTCATTCCAGAGGAACAACGTGGTATTTACACGTGTGTGTCTGATTTGTTTCACTTAAGAGTATGAACTCACAGTGCCTGCATTTACCCGGGAATGTCTCCAGCTCCTCCTTCGCGGAAGAGCAGTACCCCTCTGAATAAAAAAACTGCAGGATAATCCTCTTTACTCATTCTGTGGTTGATGGGCATTTGGGCAGTTTCAAATATTCAGCTGTGTAATATCAAAATTTTACTTTAAAATACCCTGCATCTTAGAATATGCCTCCCCCCGCCTTCCAGGGAAAATTCCTGCGGGCTTTAAAGACAGTCAGCCTGCACCCTGGGCTCTGGGCTGTGCTTTTACCTGTGTGTGCTCTCTCCTACCCTTCCCTACTTTATGCTTAGGGAGCCATGACCATGCTAAGAGGAAAACAGGTTTCAGCTTCAAACATGTGAACATTCGTTCCATTTTATTTTGTTAGTTTTTGTTTTTTGAGACAGGGTCTAACTGTATAGGGCAGGTTGGCCTTGAACCTGTTGTGCAGCCCAGGCTGGCTTTGAACTCACGGTGATCCTCCTGCCTCAGCCTCCCAAGTGTTGGGATCACAGGCATGTACCACCATGCCTGGCCAATGGTTTCCATTTTAACAGGCCAATAAATAAATCTCACATACTAGAATACACGTCCTACACAACCCCTTTGAAGAACACCCCACATCTCAATAAATACACAACCTTGAGGACATAGTGTCTCTATTTTTCTCTCCCTCTCTCTCTCTCTCCTATGCCCGTACTCTAATTCTTGGAGTGTGTACTTTTAAAATCCTGTCTAATAAATCCTTTAATGTCTTTTACTGACTACTCCTGAAAATACCTTTCCCACAACAGGAGTCAGTGAGCTTATTCTGCGGGCATAAGACAAGTTAAGTTTCTTTATCTCTGCTTTAGGGACCTCCTTGAACCCTATCTAGTGACATTAAACTTGTGACCTTCCTGCCTAAGCCTCATAAAGTGTAGGATTATGGGCATGTGTCACCACATCCAGCTCCTTGTGACATTTTTAGAAAAGCAAGAATATACAAGCATGCATTCCATCAACCGTTGGAGCAGTGATATCATCAGAAGTCATGGAAGCCGGGCCTGGTGGCGCATGCCTGTAATCCCAGCACTCGGGAAGCTGAGGCAGGAGAATCAGGGCGAGTTTGAGGCCAGACTGAACTACGTAGTGAGACCTTGTCTCGAACAAAACAAAACTCATAGAACTTCTGAAACATGTATGTGGGAATGAAAGGAAAAGGCAAAAGGCTTTTTGAGATCTTTTTTGAAAACAGTTTTGACCTTGTGAATCCTTAGAGTTCCCCCAGCTATACTTTGAGAACCACTTCTTAACATAATCTTTGTCAAAATAAACTATATAGCATCTTTGTATCATCAGTAAGTATTCAGCCCATACTTAAATGTCTCTGGTTGTTCCAGGGGTACTTTTTTATAGCCTTTTAAGGAACCAGGACCCAATCAAGTTTCCTGGCATTTAGTTACTGTTGGTATTTAGTCTCGTCTCTAGGACAGTTTCATACCCCTTTTGCTTTATGATGTTGAGTTTTTTTGTGTGTGTGGTGCTGGGGATTGAACCCCAGGCTTTCACACTGAACTATACCCTAGCCCTCTTATTTTGAGATAGGGTCTTACTGTGATGCAAATTTTCCCAAGCTGGGCTTGAATTTGCAATCCTCCCGCCTCAGCCTCCTACAGTGCTGGGATCACAGGTGTGTGCCACTAAGCCCTGTGACATTTGGCTTCCTGGCTTGTGGTACAGGATGTCCCACATTCTGGATATATTTGATTGTTTCTTCCTGCTATCACTCAATTTCATCTAAAATTTCTCTTTCTTTAAGATGGAAGTAGACTGGGTTGTTTTGTGTTGGTATTGTGCTAAGCTCTGTGGGTAGATTTGCTCAGCGTTTCTCTCAAAGGTCTTTAGCATTGAATATTGTGCCCCTCCTCCACTGCGGGGAGGAAGATTCTCCCAGCTGGGAGCCAGGTAACTGGGATTTGAACTTGGGCAGACAGACTTCCAGGACTTACTTTGAACCTCCCACATTTCCAGCCCCCAAGTGACAGAGGGTGGTTTAAACAGATGGTACTGCTGTGGCATTGATATGCCCTGCGTCTGACCCCAAATTAGTCTTTCCTCAGCATCCTGGGCCTCAGAACTGCATGATGCCTTTGCTCACCCTGTCTCAGGCACAAGGTGCCACCTGGCAGCTCTTAATTCATCCCTGGCACGCAGAGACCACAAGTTTCAGAGCCCTCAGAGGCGGGGCAGACTGGGCAGCCACTTCCTGCCTTGGGACCCTGAGCTATGTAATCTCTCTGGGCCTCTGTATCCCCATCTGGAAAGTGGGCACAAACAGGATTAAATGAGTGCAGCCCTGAAAGGTTGTTAGAGGACTTGCTGGCACACAGTTGGTTCCAGGCAGAAAAAATTTGATCCTGACACTATTGTGGTTTTACTTTTACGGAGTGATATGCTCTTTCCTCCTTCTTGTGTTGTAAAATGTTACTGAAATTTTTGGTTTTTGTTATTTTCATCTTGTTCTGTTTTTGGTTATTTATTTGTATATTTTGTCTTTTTGACAATGCAGGGTCTCACAATGCAGTTCAGGCTGGCCTTGAGCTCACTTTGTAGCCCAGGCTGGTCTCAAATTTGCAGTGATCCTCCTGCCTCAGCCTCCCAAGTGCTGGGATTACAGGCATACACCACCATGCCCAGCCTTGTTTTTGATTTTTTGAGACAGGGTCTTACTTTCTGGTCCAGGGTAGCCTCAAACCAAAGATCTTCCTGTTTTTGTAGTTCAAGCTGGTCTTGTCCTCGCTGTATAGCCTAGGCTGGCCCCAAATTTGACTCAGTCCTCAGGTTTCAGCCTCCCAAATGCTGGGATTACAGGTGTGCACCACCATGCCCGGCCTCTTCTGTTGTTAAAAAAGAAACTGAAAATGCACATTTTGGAAATTGCGTCCGATTTTTAAGGTCACACTGTGAATTTAGTCTTCTAGTAAGCACCAAACAATAGTTCTGTGGGCAGAATCTGGTCCTGGGCTTTACTGTGTCTCTACTGACAGATGGGCCTTGTTAGACCTTCATAACTGTGCCATGAGGCTGAATGTTTTCCCCATCTTACTGATAAGGAAACACTTGAAAGAAAGTGTTATACCAGAAATCATATGAGTAACAGGTTGAGCTAAGATTCAAAACCAGGAAGTTTTCTTTTTTGTTTTTAGGCAGGGCTTTGCTGTGTAGTGCAGGCTGGTCTTGAATTCACTATGTAGGCCTTGAACTCATGGCAGTCTTCCTGCTTCAGCCTTCCAAGTGCTAGAATTTTAGGTATGTGCCACTTTGCCCAGCCAGAACCCAGGAGGCTTTGTGATTCTACTAGATCAGTGGTTTTAAAATTTTAAATCATTATTCCTATTTTTTATTATACAGCACTTAGTGTATTCTGAGCATTTTTCTAGGTGCTTTACATACATGACATAGTTTATATTGGCCCTATGAGCTGGCTATAGTTATTATCTCCATTTTACAATGAGCAGACAGGTCCAATGATGTGGAATAACTTGTCTGAGGTCACATACAGCTTTTTAAAGACCTAAGATTAGCTTGGGATGCTGAGGCAGGAGAATTATTTGCAAGTTCGAGACCAGTCTGGGCTACAGGGTGAGCCCAAGGCCAGCCTGAACTGCATGGTAAGACTCTGTCTCAAAAGGTTAAAAAAAAGAAAAAAAGATTAGGGCCTATGCCATCTGACTCCAGAGCTTGATTTTTAAAAAAACTGTTCAATTCCATTTAGATAACATGCAAACTAATGCATAATAACAGAAAATAGGTCAGGGGTTGCCTGGGGTGGGTAGCAGAAGTATTGATTAGAAAGGAACACAAGAGCCAGGCATGGTAGCACATGCCTGTGATCCTAGTATTTGGGAGGCTGAGGCAGGAGGATCACCATGAGCTTGAGGCCTGCCTGAACTATATAGTGAGTTCAAGGGCAGCCTGCACTACAAAGTGAGACCCTGTCTCAAAAAATTAAAGAATTTCAGGAAGGAGCACAAGGAAACTTTGGCAGGTGATGGAAATATTTTTCATCTGATCATGATAATGGTTTCATGGGAGCACCTTTTAAAATATGTAAAAGAATGCCAGGCATGGAGAGGCTTGCCTGTGATTCCTGCTACTTAGGAGGCTGAGGCAGGAGGATTGCAAATTGAAGGTCTCCTTGGGCAATGTAGCAAGACCATGTCTCAAAGTAAATAAGAAGGGCTAAGGATATAGCTCAGTGGCAGAGCACTTGGCTAACATATGCCAGGCCTGGCTGGGTTCAATCCCCAGTATGGGGGTGGGGGGAGGTATAACCCTAGCACTCTGGGAGATTGAAGCAGGAGGATTTCAAGTTTAGGCCCAGCCGGGGCAATTTAGTGACTTACTCTGTTTCAAAATAAAAAGGGCTGGGGATACAGCTCAGTATGCAGACCCTGGGTTCTAGCAGAACCAGAAAAATAGAAAATCATCAGACCCGTGAGTGAATTTACCTAAATATTTAGAGAACAGTAATTTCAGAGCTATTGAAAGCATTGCAAATTGCTTTTAAGAAAACAGTATACAGTAGCCAGGTGTGGTGGCACAAGCCTGTAATTGTAGCACTTGGGAGGTTGAGGCAGGAGGATCACCAGAGTTCAAGGTTCGACCACCTCCCAGTAGTGCCATGAACTGGAGTCTGAGTCTTTGGGGGATATTTTAGGTCCAAGCACAAGCATTGAGCTTATTCCGTTCAGGGGAATTAGAGCCAGGTAAGACACAGTGAGAAGAGGAGGAGGTGTGTTGGCCTCTAAGGTGATGCTGATGAGAAGCCTTCGCTTAGGTGGGGTCCCGAGTCTGGAAGGGGAGATTCAGGAACCCCAGTGTGCTCTCCCACACCCTGTCCACTCCTGCTCTCTGTGCCTATGAACTTTGTATTTGTTGCTTCCTTTTTCCTCCCTCCTATCCCCTACCCAACCCCTCATTCCCCCCACCCCCT